>VZTB01011431.1:532421-545729 GCA_013397245.1 Thryothorus ludovicianus | reverse complement strand
GTCTTAACCTCTTAGAGTTTTGCAGATGTCCTTATGGGAGTAGCAGAGTAGCAGTAGCATTTTTCCTTCTCCTATAGACCTTAGATCACAGTGTGGTATCTCTTGCCATAATAGCTTGCATCAGTACATCTTGAAAAGAAATGTTTTTATCCAAGGACTAATTCAAGATATAGCAAGAATTCCTTAAGGAAAACAAAATGCTATAGATGAGAATATAAGTACACTAAGTTAATAGGTCAGGCTGTTCAGAGCTAGTGATAAATGGGAGCAAGACTAGACCTACCTAAAAAAGTAGATTTTCATAGAGAGCAGAAATAACATGGATTTAGGATACTTTGAAAAATATTATGCTCTGTAGGAATAATGATTTTCTGATAACTTTTAAATTTCTCTTTATACATTAGCATTACTTTGTCAATTGTAGTTGAGTTTCTCATGATTTATAAAAATACAAGATTGTAACTTTTTTAAGGGAGATCTCTAAAAGCAACACTATACAAAGGTTTTTCCCAATAGTTCTAGTGTAACTTACTGTAGCAATTCACGAACTGCAAACTTGATCAGTGATCTTTTGTCAGGCATAACTGGCAGTCACTACAGGACACCACAGAACTATTTACTTCTTAGTCAGAGATTTCTAGGGGGAATTAGCAAGAACTGCTGTGAGAGTAACTTTGTAAAGCCTTCCATGCATGCTGAATCTTGCTTTTATGTATGTTAGGAGGAAATACCACATTTACACACCTCTGTTGTCTGACAATCTGTACCACCTGAGCATGGAAAATCAGTGGCAGAAGATACCGAGAACCTTAGTAGGATAGGAGCCTTCGAGTTATTTGTTCACCAAGAAGTATCCTTCCCTTAAATAAAGCAACTCTTAATAGAATTAGGTAGTGCCTGTTTCTTGAGGAGGAAACACTCCATATCTTATAATCTATGCTACCTTACAGACTTCAGATGCTTCTTCCACTCTTGGTCTCTTTATGATATTGAGCAGCAGGTGTGTGAAAATGAAGTATATGGCAAGTGTGTTCTAGAACATGGGGACACTAAGAGGATTGACAGACACCATGATGGGAACACCAGCTCTTAAAAGACTACTGCAGTTAAAAGGCTACCATAAATGTATCAACAGGGGATTGTGTAAGAGTTAGAGGGATGCAGAGACTTTATTTCTATAAAGACTTCCAATGGAACCACTGCCAAATGTTTTCCATTTTGATGTTCATTGTTTGAAAAGAAAGTTAATGAAAGTTCTGGAAAGAGTTCAGAAGAGAGCTGTGAGAAATTGTTTAAAGGCTTAGAATAAGAAATCAATCTATTTAAATCTTAGCCAAAATGTAACTTGACCCTACTCTCTATACTAAAAATACACAGTGAAAGTATTTTGGATAATAGATAAAAGGGATCTAATGAAATAGGTTACAGTAAGATCCATTGAATTGAAGCTAAAGCTCATCAAATTCAGTCTAGGATTAAGCCACTGCATAGGAACAAAGAGCACTAACTTTTGGAACAACTACTTGTAGTCCAGTAGAGATATTCTACCACATGAAATCTTTAAAGCCAAATTTATGCATGTTTTTCGAAGATATTCCCAAGCTTAAAACAGAAGTTCCATAATGCATGGTGCAGAAACTGCTGAGCAAGGTTCTTTGATCTGTGCTATGCAGGAGGTCGGTCTGGATGATCATAGTATTTCCTTCTGTCTTTAATCTATTGAAGCACATTATGACAAGCTTAACATGTATTTACAAGTTTCCATCTAATTAACAGAATGTAGGCGAGTGCATTTACAGAAAGACAATCAAATATTTTTAGATACTACTGTACCTTTAATTTATTAGCTTTTGTTAAAAGCATGTAACAATCTAGAGGATATAAAGCATAATTTACAAAAATATAAATCTCGGTTATTTTATTTTTAGTATTTCAACATATTACTATACTGTATGTGTTACTTAGGGAATACGTTTAACAACCTGATATTATCCAGCAAACCAAAAATGTAGGATATTACATGTCTTTTGCAGAACAAATTATATATTAAGGAAGGGTAACCAAATGTGACTATATTAAAACGTTGTTTATATGAAAACTTATGCAGTGAACTATACTTGCATCCTGAAGAAAATATACATTTAAGCCCTTTATTACAGCATTTTTCAGTATAAATATGCATATTAAGAGTATGAGTGTTTTAGGCAAAAAATTTTGATTTGTGTATAAAAGTGATATTCTAAAATAAGCCTGCCTTTGCAAGTTCACTTCCCATCTTCTCGGTTAACTGAAGAGATAAAATAGTCAGAAAATAACATATAAAACCACATTTTAGTCCTTTGATTATGGAAAACTTTACACTTAAATGTCTCTCTAAACACCAGGTATCTTGGCTAGGTGGGTTAGGAAGGCATCTGTAGAAGTACTGAATTCCTGGAAGATGAATCTGAAGGACAAATGATGACAGTACGAGCTTTCCTTGGAGGCGAGCACGTGCGCTGTTTCAGTCTCTCCGCGTGCTTTCTGTAGAGGAACTGGGGCTTGCATTGCTTCATCAACACCAGTGGATTCACTGCTCCTTTACAACTTCCCAGAGCAGCCAGGCAGGATCTGTGGGCCTTGTTAAAGGTGTGTTTGTACAGACTTATCGGCAGGCACAAGTTTCAACTGACATATTGGGATATACCTTTAAAACAACATTTTTGTTCTCATCTAAGAACAGGACACTGAGTGAGCTCATTTTGTCAGGAACACAGCAGGGTTCTGGGATGCCAGGAATGATTCCTACTGCTTTCACAATGCTCTGAATTGTAGCATGATTCGATGGCCGGACAATCTAGAATAGAGAAGGATATAGTTATAACTTCACTTATGAGCAGTCACTTTCCTAGGTCGACTTGGAAAATGACAACAATTATGCAGTTTTCTGTTTCTACATAAAGTAAATGTGTCATTGTTTGAGTCACAGGGTCATGCAGCACAGTCAGTCCCTCACACTTCCAGTTTTCCTGAGCTGGATGTATCCAAGAGATATTTTGTGTTCCCTAGGCTACCTTCATAAATACCAGAGGAGGGCACTGGTGGCACAGCCATCATCCAGAGGCCTGGAAAAAAAATGTCCCTGAATGTACCTGCTACATGCTGGAGGCAGAAATGCAGGAGAAGAAGCCTAAGCTGGGGAATAGTTCTCAATTGTTAGATGCTATATTTTGTTTTCTTAACCTCTTGTCTGACTTAGAAAATTTGCTACTGTAAGTATTTCCAAAATAACTATTCCTATATTCGAACAGAATTTTTCCTCATGTATGCTAAACTGGAATTAGTTACTTTTTCCTGGAGTAATCACTTCTAAAAGAGCAGAGTATTCCAGAAGTAGTGTCCACAGGAGAGAGCGAGTATAGAATAGTCAAACATCCTGACAGAGCCTTTCTGATCATAACTGCATGACAAATAGTTCAGATCTGTGCTCTTTGCTTCCCTCTGCCTTCACCACCAAGCTTTTTTTTATTTTTTTTCTTCCCACGAGCTAACCTTAAACTGGAAGAAGATAAAAAAGGCTGGGAGGCTGGGAAAAGTATGAAGTGAGGATTCAGAGCAGCTTTATATCTATAACCTGTTCAGGGTACTGAGCCACAAAACCCATGATTTTCCATTTCAACAGGAAAAGTTATGTAGTCCATGGATAGAGCAAAGTAGTTGTTTTTAGGATAATTCAGTTTTAAAACATTTGTATTAAGTGTAACATATCAGCAAATCAGATTCAAACCGTACCTGCAATTATTACCTGCTTTCAGATCTTCCTTAACTAAGCCATTATAAGAGTAACTGTGAAATCTGTCCTTCAAGACAGCATCCCTATAGCCAAGTCCCAACAAGTGACCAATCCTGCACAGTGCCTTTCTGTAATTAGCATATGTTAACATAATTAGTAACAGCTTGCTCTCTCTTGCCATCCTTCATCATTAGATTTCAAAACTGTCCACAGACATGCAGCAGTGAGGTGGTCTCAGCTGCTGTGTGAAGTAGAAATCAGTTTCTACTCACATTGGTCATGTCAGCATATGCAGACAAGAAAGACAGGAATTTTTGTGTGTTTAAGCAACTGCAGAGTACAGAAATTCAAGGAATTAGAGCTTCTAGAATACAGTTCTTAATTTAGCCTTTACAAAAAACCTCCTGAACTGTTCCTAGCTCCTGTATTATTTCATGCTGTAATTTGAAACAGTCACAGATCACAATGTGCTACTGAAACAATATTTATTGCCCCCATGCAGTGGATAGCCATCACTGCCCTCACAGCCAGTTCCTGACTTACAGGATTCTTGGCTATGAACCTGCAGAAGACCCTACAAAGATCCTCTCCCACTGTGCAGCCTCTAATATCTGCAAGGAACAGAGACATGTGAACAAAGTCTATCTAGACTGAGCAGCTGTCTCCCAAGACAACAAAACTAATTAAATTTTGAATGCCTGAAAGTGGATCCACCATGCATAAAAGTGCTTAGAAAGGAAAATGCTTAAGATGGAGTGGTACTCTGTATGGAATCTGAGCCCTATATCCTCAGCAGAGCCAGACAGCACACCCATCCCATGTTCAGTCAGGCTCTGAATTTTTGCAGCCCTTCTGGAAACCTGGCATCAGTGTTCAGTGATCATGGACTAGGCTTCACATTTGACTTTGTCCCAATGTGCTAAAGCAGAAAGCTTGAAATAATTAGTTGAATGTCCAGTAATAATGGCACTGAGGAAGTGCTAATGTTTTAAATGTTGGCTGCTAGGTTATATACAGCACATCAGGTTCTGTGACATGCAGGATGGAATTTGTTTGGCAAATTCAGCACTGCAGCCAGCCATACATATAACCTAGTGTTCCTCCTCAGAGTTAAGGGAATAAGAAATTCAGCAGGAAGGTAAGTGAACTTACTGTGAGAAGATTTGTACCTAAGCTGTTGGGTATCCATATAGGTCAAGACTTGCAGTTATTAAAGTGGAAGTGCAGAATGAAAAAAAATAAACCTACAATGTGATGATACCCAACGTGCCAGGTGTGTAATTCTATCTCCACAGTTCTAAAAGGGTACTTTAGAAACAAGGTATCTGTTATCCATCATAGGTTGCCTGTGTAGACAAAGTCTTTACGAATAGCTTTAATCTGGCCTTTGATACTTTCTTGACTTAGAGCGTATGTGAAAGAAAAAATTTCTCCCTCAGTAGTATTTAGCAATTCTTAGGCTCTGAATTGAATCTTCATTCATGCTGTTGTCCTCTCTTTTCCTTTTGAAACAGTCATTAAAAAAAGTTACATCTTTGAATCTGCTTCTTTTTTTTCCCTCTTAAAAATATAAATCTAACAAGTAGTAGATCTCTTCCAAAGCAAACCAAATCAATAAAAGTGTTTCAAACCCAGAATTCCCAGATCTATGTATCTGTGGTTTAGTTTCTCTGATTTTTTTTTTTTCAGTTGGGTTTTTGTTTTCCTTATTTTGGTTTTTGGGCATCAAGATACTAATGAAAGGGTATCCTTATTATATATCAAGTATTTGCTTATATTTCTAGGTTAGATATTAAGTAAGTGAGCAATACAGGCATATTTAACTATTCAGGCTAGAAATGGATCTGCTCTCTTCTGGCCCTACCAACTTTTGTGTAATGCTGTTTTGCTCACAAGAAGCCAGATGTGTTAAATGCATCTTTTTGGTTGTTTGGTTGGGGATCTTTTCTTGGGAGGCTTTATGGTGTTATGTGTGGTGTATTAGACTGTGAGATTATGGCAAAGTACCCATATTCCCAGTCTGCCTTTTGTTTTGGATAAGTTAAATGGTGATTATGTTTCATAATCAAATAGTTATACAACAACCAAGTGAAGTTCCATGTGAGCCTGTGCAAGCTTTAATTTTTGCCAGACTATGTATCAGTTTATGTACTCCTGGTTCAGCATTGGCCAGCTACACAAGAACATGTGGCCTGATTTGTACACCCTACCTGGGTGAAACATGGATTTCCACTGTTCCTGGACTTAAAACTAGGCTGCCTATCTACTCTTCCTGAAATTATACTGCTTGTTTCAACACAAAAATATATCTATCTTCCTGGATGTAAAGTAGGCAGATTTCTGTCCCAGAGCCCTAAAATTCTGTGCTGTAAAGCACTATTCATTATTTATGTGCCAAATGACCATATACAGAAATGTCAGTTGAACAAATAATCAGGCCATTTGTAGGCAGAATTGCAAAATAATTAGTTTCTAAATATGCAGGTTATGCAGTGCCTCAGATCCTCCCCTCTGCCATTACTTGAAAGTCTTATAAAATCCCAAAAATTTTTGTCCAACCTAGGATTACCAGCCTTTCTACTTCTTGCCATGGAGCAGAGTGGGAGTGAGACAAATGTTTGCATCTCCACTGATAAATTTCACACTGCTTCTATAGGAGGAATTCAGTATTCTTACTTTAGGGTGCTAGAGCCAGTTTTATGGCAGTTCTAGAGACATAAGGTAAAGCAACTTTTTTGTTCCAGTAGGATTATCTAACATATTTAGAATTTAGACACACAAATATCATCCTAATCAGTATTACTGTTTTCAAAAGTGACAAGCAGTTTCCTGAACTTAAAAATACCTCGGTGTAACTACTCTTTATTTTTCTTCTAAGGTATTAAAAGTAGAATCCAGAAATATGCTGATGTAGTAGATTTGTTTAATATTAGCATATAATACTTCATACTTCTGCCACTACAATACAGTATTTGGAAGAATTAGTGTGTATAACCATATTTTCATAAGTTACAAAAGTCTTTATGCCATGGTTTCAAGATACAAGATGAGAAATTGTAAGAGAAACCTGAGATATTTGTCCCATTCTTCAGATTGCATTTGAAGAAAACTGGGAATCTTTTTGCGCTCTGATGACTAAGTTGATGGAAACAATATTGTTTAAATTGTTTAGGTCAAGGCAACAAAACACAGTGAAGAAAGTAAAAATCTAAAGAAAATTCTAACTAAAGAAGTAGTTGGATAAGCAGAACAGTAGGCCTACTGTTTGCAAGCTGACAAGAATAAAAAGGCATACTACCTTGGGCATGGGAAATTCGCATGCACCTGCACAGTAGTAGGCATCAAATGATTTGGGAGATATGATCCATTCATTCCAGCCAATATCAGCAAAGTCAACTTTCATGTATCTTCTTGAACAAATCCTTGGCTCATTCCATTGTTTTCGCCTTGCTTTCTTCATTGTTTTCTCATCAAAATTTAGCACCTGAGACTTTGTAAGTGTTTCTGTATTTTCTTGCCCTTTTCTCTTTCGATCTTTGCGTGAGGCTTTTGGTTTCAAGGATCTGTAGGCATTCTCCCATATGTCATGTTTGTTGTATTTGTTGTTGTTATAATCTACTTCTGGCAGCTCGTTGTTCTGAATAGAGCTAGCAAGGTACGTGTCCCTCCTAACTCGAGTATCAGTAGAAGCATTAGGGGATAGATTTGGGTCCCCATCATTGGAAGGGAATGGATCATAACGCTGTAGGGTGCCTGCCACACTGTTAGGTTCAGAGATTGCAAGATCATTGGCATAAACTAGTATATAAGGTAAATGACTGGCAGCCTGGTCGGGGAAGCCCTGGTGTTTCTCCCCAGAATCAAGCTCAGCACAAAGAATGAGCTCTCCAGCTCGTTTTGATTCTTTTATGATGTCTGAAATGTCCTTTGCATGCCAAGCCCCTCGCCTTTGAAGAAGCACAGTGATGTTCCCTTTCACTAGTCCATAGGCAGAATTCTGGTGAATGCTTTGGAAAACCAGGTTGAGCCGTAGGACGGGAGGCAGGTGAAGGAGGCGGCAAGATGAGTTCTTGGACCGTTTACAAAACACTTCCCGGTGCCGAGGGCGTTTGTCAGCATAGAAGTAAAAAGTGGCAGCAAGGATCATTTCTGAATCCTGCATGGATGTTAGGTTGAAGCAGTACAAAGGCTTCTGGGCCAAGAATTCTGCAAGAGAGCAAGGAAAATATGGATATATATCAGAAACCAAAAATGATAGTCAATTCTTATTTCTATTTAAGTGACTTAACAAATTTTACTTTTCATTTACATCAAATCATTTAGTATTGTGAGCTTGTCACTTCAGCTTAAAACTATGGTGAATAAGTGGAGGAAAAAATCCATTTAATAGCAATATTACAATAACCTTGACAATGTCCAACATACTCGGCGTCTTTTGTACTCACAAAGGATAAAATTCTTTCCAGAGATTTTTAGTTCCAAACTATCTATTCTAGGCAGGCAAGAAAAGCAATCCTTAATTGTATTTCATTTATAACAGGCTCAGAGAAGCTGTCAAATTTACCTGTGGCAGAGCTCAGAGTAATACCTTGCTGAAACCAGTACTAGCAGAAACCAGGTTTACAGTTAGTATTCAAGACTGTCTAATCTAATGCTGACTGCAGATTCCTGAAAGATGTCTGGGTGCTGACTCTGTGGGCAACAGCTCATCATCTGCAAGTAGTGCACATGGGACATTTCACAAGGGGGCTGGCAGTGTGACACATTTTGGGGGTCATTACTCCTCTGAACAATCCTCCTTTCCCGTAAACTTCATGTAGGAGTTCTGTTTAAAGCACTGTAAAACACACTTGGTTTCTAAGGCTTGTGTTTAGATCTGTGTGAAGTTAGTGACAAATGCTATTGAACAGGAGCTGACTCTTAAAATTCAAACTCCATTTGAAACAGTTTCTTTTTAGCTAGTTGAACAGTTTGTGCTCAGCTTACATCTTTAGCCTCCTTTCAAGGAAGACAAGCAATTTTACACTAATAAATCCTTACACCATGTTTATTTAAACAGTAGAAACCTCTCTTAGTGTGCTAAAATGTAATCCCATAAAAAGACAATGCCTTAATAGTCTATCATTGTGAAAAGTTGCCTTTGTTTTTTTACTAGCTCAACAGTATATGGGAAAGTGGTGGCAGAACCAAGAAGAGATTCCTGTTCTCCCAAGCTCATACCATTACTTAGAATGGATGAAAGGATTACAGTTGGTAAGTTTACATCTTTAATTAACCCAAGTGGACCAACCCTCTGGCAGCCCTGTTTGACATACCTGAAAATTCTCTGGCAGAAGGAAGTAAAAAACCACCCCAAACCAAAAAAACCCAACTTAGGTTTGTTTTTCAGTGCACTATGGATGATGCACCCACAGAAATTTTGGCAACAACTGAAAGGCAGTACCGTTAACTGCCACCTGTTGGAAAGCACAGTTCCTTCCTTTAAAGCAGTTTCACTTGAAAGAGGGAAATGAATAGTGCTGCACCTTACTAAATTGGTGGTTGCTATCTCCCAGTTAATGCTGGATAGAACTATGATTTGGACTAAAACAACAGCAGATTAGCATGATCATTAATCACAAGCCCTCACAGGCAATCTCAGAGTATAAATGTTCAAGTATGCAATTTCCATCTACACCATGTGTATTTTGTTCTTGGTACAGTGAAGTGGAACAGCTTGCACTGATGTGATAAGAACCTACTTGTTTCCATCAGTTCAGGACAGGATTCCTATTACTAAACTTTCAATCAACACTAATCATATGTATAGGTGTTCATACTATTAAAAAAAAGGTTTAGATTTTATCCAAGTCTTTGAAGCACAGAATTTTCACAAGGCTACTACTGAGATGATTTCTCAGGCCAAGAAAGAGAGTAATTATAATACTTCCGTTAGAACACCAGGCTTTATTATTGCAT
This sequence comes from Thryothorus ludovicianus, assembly GCA_013397245.1. Lineage (NCBI taxonomy): Eukaryota > Metazoa > Chordata > Aves > Passeriformes > Certhiidae > Thryothorus > Thryothorus ludovicianus. The sequence goes on along the minus strand of VZTB01011431.1, from coordinate 535,999 downwards.
GTTCATTTCAGAAGGCATATGTTTCTTGAAAGAAGTCTGTCTACTGGTTCTCTTCAGCCAAGCTGTGTATAGTTGAATTTTTAAATATTTCTTTAAGTAGTAGAATGCTCCAAGCACGATCAGCTCTGTAGTTACTGCTATGAAGCACAAGCATTGTTGGGGATAAAGACATTCAAACACCAGTGTCTCAAGGTTTCAGAGGGGAAGGTAACTTGTAATGATAGATCAGAGAAATGGAGGCTGAATTAATCTAAAATAATTCTGTACTCTAGAATGAAACACACACACTTCAAAAGTCAAAATTATTTGTAAAACAGAATAAGAATCTATGAATCTGCAGCTACTGAAAAGCCAGAAGTCAGGAAGTACAGACTTGTTAGGAATTTAGATGATTTGAGTTTTGGATGGAGTATAGTTATATTTCCATATTGCATAAGTTCACTCAGGCTTTTACCAACTTGTCAATCATGCATTGTCAGTCTTGATTTGGATTTCTTGCACGTGTAGATTATGATACAGTCAAAATTAAATGGCTGTTATTTTCTACTATACATTAAGGTATTTGCTTTGTTTAGCACAGAGGCTGTATCATGTTCAGGGCTGTCTGAGCTTCAAGAGTCAATCTATGGGGAAGTTTCATGGTTAGGCAGTAAATTGCTGCCATGAAGATTAATTCCCTTCAATCTAGCAATTTAGGAGAAGTTGGACAATAACTTAATATTTCACATTTGGTCGCAAACCAATCATGACTCGACTAACCTCAGCCAGCTGGTGCTGTTTTCTAAAGCTACAAAGTTCCCTGAAAATGGGAAAGCACCTAAGAAATAAGAAACCTGAAAAATTAATTCTTAGACCCTCACGCAGCTTCCTATAAAAAAAAAAAATAATGAACCCTTGTGAACACATGTAGAGATGAGCTGAGAGGAGGTGATTGAATGTTTGTGAAATACTCTTTCTGAAGAGTATTGCTAGAGGAACAAAAAAAAAAAGTTGTATTTGAGCTACATGCAAACAGCACATGCATTTATATTTCAAGTGCCTCACACTGCATATGGAAGAATATTACACATTCCATAGATCAGTCAACACCACCTACACCCCTAAGGAGCAGGTAGGATAGCAATAGAACTGGGTGGTTGAGGAGAACTCAATAATGCATATGACAAAGGACAAATGTCTGGACCAACATTTTGTATTTCTGGAGCCCTCACCTTGTTAACTGTAAGTAACCCTGATGCTTGAATGTCACCTAACAAACAGCTTTGAACAGCACTGCAGGAACAGACAGTTACAGATTTTCTGAAAGGTATGTGATAAAAGAAGTAAGTCCATTGTTTGGGATAATGAAAATTATTGTGTGTGTAGTCTGTTTTGCTTATTTCAATAGGACTGCAATTATTATTGTTTTATAAAGAATGGATGTTCCACATATCTTGTTAGAAAAATGTACCGATTTCCTCTTTCAGAAAGAAACATTAGAATTTCTCAGAGAAGATAAACTTGGTGGCAGATAAGGTTTTTCTCCCTCATCTTGCATGATTCTATAGTACATTTTAGAGTGTTTATCACTAGCTTGATGAATGCATTTCAAAGGAACAGTGCAGATGAACTTTTTTCATGCCATGTTATTTGGGAAAGATGGGATCCAGTAGAGAAGGTACATAGATAAGACACAGGAGACAGGAGTTTTGGACATAGATATGCCTTATTTCTATTGCAGGGAAAGCCAAGTTAATTTTGGACCTCTCTGCCTTGGTTGCATGATCAGACAAATGAGTGAAATAATACTGATTTGTGTTTGGTCAGCAGAGTCTACCTGTGGGTAGAAAATGCTGCTCTTTTAGTGTTTTAAAACAGAATTACAACTTAGACCACTTTGATGCAAGTAGTGTGTGCATCAGATTATTTGAAAAATTAAGAAAAAGAATATAGTGCAATTCTTGCCTTGTCCCCATATCCCTCTTATAGTCTGGGACCTTATTTGAGTGACAGCCAGTATTAGCTGCTCAGTTTACAGAAAAATAAAAGTGTTAACGGGAGGTCATGGAAAACCCTCCACGGTGGAAGTTCCCTCCTAACCCCTATTATAGCAACTGCTAGCTAATGATCTAGAGTATGACAATTTATTTTTCTCCCAAACATCTGCAATTGCTTTACATCATGACTCCTAGATTTTTAGACATTTTCATTAGCCACTTTTTCAGTTTCTCCCTCCTTGAATATGATTACTTTTTAGTATTACAGTTGACATAGAACAGACATTGAGGTGCAAAAGAGAATATGAATTATTGTGCAATATTATAATAAGCATACCATAAAACATCATATGCTGCATTGTATTCTATACATGAGACTTAAGTGGAGAAGAAATAGATTAATGCAAAATTTGCTTTTGTGAGTTTCAGTCCGTCAGATTTTTCTAAATAGAATAATGAATATTTCTGACAAGGTAGTAACAACTAGATTCTGGAAACTGATACAGTTCTTATTTCAAGAACCAAGATCTTAGTTACAGGCTCTAAGTGTTAACCAAAGAAGGAAGGTGTTATCTAGAAAAGAGAGTTTACCTTTCCTTGGCAAAGGATAACAAATGTATGGACTATTAACTAGGAAAGCCTCCTTTTTATTATTTGAAGTAATATTAGGATGATGAAAGTGTAGTTTTGACATAATACATATGTTTCTCCACCCTCATAATCAAGCCAAGTAAAACTGGGGAGAGGGAGGTCAGGTACCTGACCTGTCTTCTCAGGTTTAGGCAGTGCAAGGAGTTTAAGATCCCGAGCAGTTTCAGGCGGTCCTGTAGGCGGCACTCTTCCTAGCAGGAACTTCTGAGGCTGCGGGAAGAGCCGGGGAGAGGACCAGTGCCTGAAGCACTCGCTACTGGGCTTATGCTCCAAGTATTTCTGTAAAGATCTCTTGGCCCAGTGCGATGTGTGCTGGGAACCGCGCTTCTTTTGCCGCTGGTTTGCGTCCACAGCAACGGAGACTTTCCCAAGGGAGATACTCTCTGGGAAGGGAAGGGAGCCAGGGAAGGTGGGAAGCTGTCCGCAAAGCGAGGGGCGACACCCTGGCCGTGTAGGTAGCAAGGGACCCCCCAGCATTCACCCAGAGTGACACCCCCCGCAGTCAATGACAACCTCGATGCAAACCCGTCACTTTAAAGCGAAAGAGGAGCGAGGGGGCTCCAGCGGTGCCCTCTGCGCCCGGCCCGTCTTACCCGGCCTGGCTTTGAAGCTGCGGACCGTGTTGCCGTCGCCGGGCCGGCTCCCCTCCCGGTTGTACTTCTCGTAGAGCTTAAGCATGTGGACAGCTACCATGTCCTGAGCGATGCTGCCCAGCCCAGGGGGCGGCGAAGAGCCGCCGCGNCTGGGCGCGGAGCGGCGGCGGCTGGGTCGCTGCCTGCGTCTGGGTCTCCCGGTTGGCCCTGCCGCACCGGGGCGAGGGGGCGGCGGGGCCAGGGAGGAGGAGGGAGGGTGGGGGCGGCCCCCCCCTGCCGCTGATGCCGCCTCCGCCGGGCCAATCCCCGGGCCCGGGGGCGAGGAGCTGCGGGCCGGGGGCGGCGGCGCGGGGGCAGC
>VZTB01011431.1:435558-532355 GCA_013397245.1 Thryothorus ludovicianus | reverse complement strand
AACATGGGGCTTCCCCGCTCCTCAAAGCGTAGCGGGAAAAGGATCTAAATTAATTAGCGCCCAGCCGCTGATGAGAGACACATGTCACCGCCGCCGCTGCGGCAGGACGGCACCTTGGCTGCCTGCGCCAGCCGGGAGGCGAGGGGCTTGAAAATAATTTCTGAAAGATAGAAGCAGTAGATACCAAGCAGGGCGGGCAAGCGGTGAGGGGACGGAAGGGTGAGTGGATGGCAGGGACTGCGTGACAAGGGAAGAGTGCGCATATACGTCCCCAAAGTGGAAGAGTCTTTGCTGTTTCCTCTTTGCTGGCAGAGCTGACAGTTCTGTCTTGTACAGGCAACGCTGTGAACAGTGTTTATTTCAAGGATCCCGGAGAAAAGAGGAGTCCCCGTGGGTCCGTGCTCTAGAAGACCCAATGTGAACTAGCCAGGGGTGCAACAGGGGTCACTGATAATTCCAAGCCGATACTTAAATGGTCGGGGTTAAAGGGGCTGTGCACGGGTAAACTTTCGTCATTGGACTGTTTCTATGTGTGATTTGAAGGAGGAGAATACTGGTGTGAATTTCTGAAGGATTTACATGGCTTAGGTCGGAGGGGGTTGATTTAAAAGTGAATGGTGCATGTTGCACTTATTCATCATGTGACACAGGTAGTTCTGAATCAGTCATGCAGCGGGTACAAGTGCTCGTGTAATGAATAGCAGTTTTAAATACAACCTATAAGGAGAGAGGTGTATTTTAAGGGAATTTTAAAATTCTGCCTCATTTTTTAAAGCTTTTCTTCTAGTAGCCAAGACAGTTACTTTTCTTGGAAAGTATACAATGCAATAATTGAAAAATTGTTGGAAAAAGCTACTGTTGCTGTGTATAACACAACTCTTTTGTGCTTTTTTTTTTTAAACATTAGAGTGTCAAGTCTGAGCAGATACTATTGAAAGCCTCTGAACCACAAGTTTGTAGTTTTTGGATTATGGCAAAGAAAGGTTTGATTCATTTTTAAAATTAGCACCAGGCCTCATTGCACTGTGTCCTTTGAATGTGTGAAGCAAACAATTTGCAAATACAAATTTGCCCAAATGTACATTGCTAAAGTATCAAACCTCCTATTAATTAATCTTTGCTTATAAGTAAGCCAAACTACCCTTTGATGCTTTTTTTTTTTTCTCCATGGTAGCATGCTCATGACCTCCACTGGGGGTGTGAGCGAACCTTTTGTTGTTTGTGGTTTTTGTCTGTACTGTTTCTATACAATCAAGGTCCTGTGAAAAGGAGGAAGAGGCAGCAGGAGGTAGAAACAAGCTGGGCTATTTTGGACCAATGTCCCATTAAAATGTTCTCCCTCTCCTTAACTCACTCCAAATTTCTATTCAGGCATACACTTTGTATCAGTCTTTAACCTGCACTAAAACCTGTAGGACACTGATACTTTGACATTGTTGGGAAAGAATTGAAGAATCAACCAGGGTTGGCTAATATTTCTTGCCTTATTTTATTGCAGAACAGCAGGAATTCAAAGTCTTTAAAGCTCTGGTACTTTGACTCTTTTATGCAGCTGAGATGATGAAATAAAAATGTGTTTGGTAAAGGAATTCAAATTAGCACTGGGTCACATAATTCCCCTGTTCTGAATATGGCCAATCAATGGCATCTCTAAGGCATCTAGAGGCAAGAGCTATGCAATTTCTGCTCATGCAGAATAATATTCCTAGCGTGGAAATTTCTGCTAATTAAAGCTCTTGCCAAGTAGAGTCTTTTTTCTTTTTTTTTTTTCTTTTTTTTTTTTTTCTTCCTTTTCTTCTTCCCTTCTTCTTCTTAAATAGCGTAAGTCAAAGCTTTTGCAGGACTTGGAGAAAGTCTCCTTATAGTTCAAACAATCCATTCAAGATTTTAAACTGCAGATTTAAGTTTCCTATTAAAATCGTTGTGATATAAATAGTGTTACATTCTATTAATAACAGCTTATATGTGAAAAAGAAACCAAATAATGTTTTCTTATGGAATTAGTGCTATCTGTACAAAGGAACTATTGTGACCTGTGCTTGTGTTTTGTTGTAGGAAATACACAGGAAATATACAAAAGGGGATATAGAGCACCAAGAGTAGTATCTCTTCTTTTTGTTCTATGGTAAAATAAATTATTAACTCCCTTTAGGATTATATCTATGTATATTAAAATAATTTTGCCTGACTCTCTTATTTTAATAATAAAGTCAGTAGCAGGGATAGTAAAGCTTAAAACTCCAGGGAAGTTAATGAAACATAAATTATTATTAAATTTGGGCTTCAGTCCAAATTTCTGGTTACTACTTATTGTAGCGCAGCCCATTCATTTTTCACTCAGAAAAATATCTCACTATGTATAATGCTACATAATTAGCTAGGACCATTCCTTAACTATATAACTTATTAATTAGCAGTTAACAGTGAAATGCAGTAGTTTGCAGGTTCTCATAGAATTTGGTGGCAGAACTCTACAATGCTTTTTCACATTCCTTCCAAAATCATATTGTGTGACAAAGATGTTATATGGTCAATGATGTATGGTCAGTAAAATAGGCTTTTGTGTTTAGTTCAGTTTTCCTAAACAATATTGAAATTATTTTAATACCTCAAACAGAACAAAAACATAATGGTGTTTAGGTACTAGAGAAAACAGAATGCTCAGAGCTGATCCAGAGCTCTCGAAGGCTCTTAATTTTGAGAGAAGAGTTTGGTATATCAAGAAGGAAAAGCTTTTCCTCTTAAGAAGCATTACTAATTCTTTAAGTCTGTCCCATCAGCTCAAGAACAACCTTTCACCTTGGATTTCCATTCTGGATCCATGATCTCGCATATTCCAGTCTGTCACAAGAATAAACTTTCCCCCTGACATCTTTCATCCTTAGTGACAAAAGTTTATTTTGTCTATCTTGCTAAGAAACAAAAGTTGCCTCTGTTCACATCCTACCACAGTATCAATGATCATCATAAAGAAATTAAGGAATTAGGATGCACAGATCAAGTGTAATTGGTCCCACCCTACTGTAGAGGTCCAAAATTGCTCATGTGCTCATGTGCTCATAGTGGTGTCTGTGGCTTTTCACTGGCTACGAGAAATCTCTGTCATCTGGCTAGATGTGCGGAGGATGAATTTCACTCCCTGAGGGAGGTTGTGTGGAGAGCACCTTTCTGTTCCAGTTTCACTGGCAATGGTAGCACTATTCAGCCTCAGGATTAGCTTTTTGCAAGTCTGGGGTTAGTTTCAGACACAATTGGCGTGTACCAAGCATTAGTGTATTAATTGCTTATCCCCATCAGTAGTGAAAATGTATCTTTCACTTTTCTGGTTTTATCCAACTGAGATAAAATCTCAATTCAGGATTTTTTCTTCCATATTGGCAGACTTTCGGAACATGTTTTTTTGACAGGTCTCAGAAACCAAAGACGTGTTTCTGTCTTGAGGTCCACCATTTATGTCTATGGCACAGACAGACTTGGTGAGGCTGCAGCGTACCCTTGTATGCCCTGCACCAGTGCTGGCATGGCCAGCCGTGATCTGCATCTTCAGACTCCTGTTTACAAGTGGAATTTGAAGGCCGTGGAAAGAGGATGGGGGAAAGGCAGCAGCAGCTGGGAACCATTGATGACCACAGCTGGATTTGCAAAGATCTTCTTGCAGATTGAGTTGGGATGTTTGCAGGATTTTCTGGGTCTGGGTAATGCTGCAGACGAGAGGAGGATATGCTGTGCACGGGCGGGTTGGCGCACACAGTGCTCGGGCTGAGCCGGGTCCCGGGGTCCACGGACACAGTGACCAGCAGGGAGCTGGCATGTCCCGAAGGCAGTGCCAGCCCCTGGGACACTAGTGGAGTGTTGCCAACCAGCAGTTCTGCCGGGAGGCTTCTGTGTCTCCAGCTTGAGCAGTCACAACCTTCTCAGCCTTATGATAGCCTTGGCTGATCTGCTGCCAACATGCACTTGTGGGAGAACCTGGCCTGGTGAGTCACAAGTCTCCCTGAGCTAAACCAGCTGTATTAAGGATCCATGCTTTCTTAATTGAAAGTAATAGGAAACTCACCAGAATTACATTTTTATTAACGTTTAAAGTTTGTGTGTTATTTTAATGTCAAATCTGTTGGGTTTGGTTGTCCTGCAGCTTTAAATTCAGCTCCTTGTTTCTTTGAACCGCAGTAGGATTTCTTTGCAAGTATGAGTGATTTACATGCTCTTTCCATAAGGGGCAATGTTTCGATAATGATGAAAAGCAACTATGAGTGTAGTAAAGCCTCAGATCGGTGGTGTCCCTTCCACAGATATAATTCAATATTGGTTTAGGTTTGCAAAGTATGAAGTACTATGGAACAGAAGATGCTGCAGATATTTATGCGGAGCTGATCCTGCCTAGAGGTAGTGTGAAAAATGAAAAAATCTCCTGGAAAACCCAGTTCCTAAAAATCCTGTAGTTTTATTAATAGAAAGGATACTACTAGTAAAAAGGAGTTTAATACTAAAAATGACAGGTATGTTGTGACGTTTCCTCCTTGTAAAAACTTAACAAGCATCTATGTTCGACCCAGATACACTAAATCTATATTGAATTTTAAACTCTTCCTTGTCTATATGAAATGCCAAAACATTTCTCTTGCCTAGTTCTATTTGTCTACAAGGTCTTTGTTCCACCGTCAGACACATGAGAATGTGTGTTCTTGCTATTTCAGTTGTGTAGGTCCATGCCGTCATTCTTCCCTCAACCCTCCAAATACAGTGAGACACATTCTGTTGGGTGTATTCTTTCCCTGGGCAGGTGTTCTGAATGTCAAGATGTCTTCTTCAGGACAGATGACAAGCAATGGAGAGCTTTTGACAGGTTTCCAAGTTTGTGGTTTTTTTTTTAAAAAACCAACAAAAACAGACCAAAAACTTCAGCAGGAAACACATAGTTCCAGGCAAAAGAGTAAATGCTGCACATGTTATTTTGGCCATGATTCCAACAGTCCCCTTAGATTTTTAAATTTTTTTGTGTATATCAGACTGTTTTTACAGGATTCTTTTGTGGTTTTGCTCTGAGTGGCCACGGTGGTTTGAAACAAGGCAAGATCTGAGGTTAAATGTAGTATTTTGTATTACATAACTAGCATAGGCAGGCTGAAAAGTGCTTTTTTTTTTTTAGTTTTCAGCTATATTTGTGGGTCTAATGGGAGCTGTTTTCTCTGTATTTCTTGCTTCTGAATCTGTGAAGCCTCTTCTCTTCTTTCCCTTGTAAGCAGTTACCTTCCTCTTCAGGTAATTCATTGATGCAGAAGAATTTATTTCTCGAGATATATCCCTTTTTCTCATATTCCCTTGATCTACCTGCCTCTCATTTCTTACATTCAGCATTTTTGAGGGGAGACACCAACACCTCTCACCTTTTTCTGAGAAAATCACATTCTGTCCTCCAGCCTCCAGAAGAAATGTGCATGACTGGATGAGTGCAGAACACTAATTCTTGTGGAGTGCACTGTTAGCTGTCTCATTTGAAAGAGTTATTTAGGTTATCATCCCATATTATATTCAATATGCTTAAAAAACCAAACAACCAACGCAGAAAGTATGCAGAGCTTACTTATGTTGTTTTTATTCTAATTTCCATACACAGAATTCCTGACAGTAAACAGAATTCACACACTGTGTGAAACTGATCACAGATCACTGCTATGTACTTTGGGTCCATTTTGTTTGTTGTAAAAGAATACTAAGGAGATGTTTTCTGTTTTTCTGTTGTACTAAATTATGGACCAAAATTTAATGTTACTATATTAACTTTGGAGTTGCATCCAAGATGAATTTGGCCCTGTCAGTTGTTAAATTCTTGCTGTGATTGATCTCAGCTTGCTTGGAAAGGGAGCATGCCAGACTAGCAACCACAGAAATCATCAGTCGAAACTCCACCAAAATTCTTATTCCCTGTAAATTGAAAAATTAAGCTTTGAAATAAAATGCTTTGTTCATCAATCTCATACTAACTTTTCAGTAACAATATATTACTCTCAAACTATTAGGAAGATGACAATTAGAACAGTTTAAAGTATCTGAGTCAAGAAAAATAAGAATATCATTCTAAGTAAGTTATTGTACTAATTCTTGGCATTTTGTGGTATCTAATTTATGATAGTCTCAGTTGTAAATTTCATTGCCCTTCACTCTCATTGATCATAGATGTACATAGATATAAATAAAATGAGGCCTATTTTTGTCAGATTTCATATATGAATCTAAAACTATCATAGAATCATAGGATTTTTGGGTTGAACACACCTTTAAGATATTGTCTGTAGGAAGGAAATAAGAGCACTTGCCAAGCTCTTCCTCCCAAATTCTATGCAGAGGCATTTTTCCATAGAAAGAAGAAATAGCAGAAATTCCATGAGACTAATTTTTTATTGATTTATAGCAAAATAATGAAAAAAGCTGTAGATAAATATTGTAGCAAAAGAATCATGATGCTACCACTAGATTTTTTTTCAATGCATATGACTTCAATACATTTTGACTCCGAAAACGTTATTCTTCTTATGTAACTTTTTAGATTATCAGGACATGAGTGGAAAAAAAGGAACAAAGAGATACTTGTTGGAACCTGGGACACAGAGGATTTCAGACTTGCTGTGCTAACAAGAAATGATCCACAAAATCATACTGCATTTGACCTGAGACCCTGAGAAAGGCTTCCTAAACTGACTGATACTACAGAGTCTGTGCACTTGTAGCTGAGTAGAAATGTGTTATTTCACAGGGCGAGAAATTCAGAATTTAAGGTGGCTGGGTAATATATATGTAACAAGATGGAGGATTTAGGGTGTAGTCTTCTCCTTCTTCTTCACAAGTTTGGATGATTTTGTATGATTGATTAAGAAATTCTCCAGTGAGGGACTTGGGTGACTGGTTATTGGGTTTAAAGTTAAAATAAATTTGTTGGCATCTCATAATTGGATAGTTTAGGCTTAAAGGACCTTGAAGCTTCTCTCTGTGAGCTCCATTTCTGCTTTGTTAACATGGCATGTAGAAGCACTCATGTAGAAGTTAACGTAGCATGTAGAAGGTCAGTGAAGCTGTAACTTAGATAAGATAACAATAAAAATCTGCCATCAGTAATTGGTGGGTGATCCAGTATTGGATTAAAGGGACAGTGATCTAATGACCTGCCAATTCATTTATTCATCCAAAATGGAATTGTACATTCATGCTTTTTTACATGCTAGTGATTTCCACATCAAATATCTATTTATACCAGCACCAGTAATTTCTGTAAGCTAACAGTACTGCATTTCTGGTGGGGATGGTTAGGGCATACTTTATTAACTCATGGTAATATGTATTAGTCATACCAATGTGATTTTCTGATAGGCATAACCTCTCAATTCCTAACAAGTATAGGCATATAACCTATTATATGTTTTTCTTTTCTTTAATCTCTAATGTCCAAAAATAAGAAATGCAGGGAGCAAGTTATTTTACTTGAAATTACTGCTTTTTAGGGGGGGAAGCTAGGATGAAAGTACCTCATGCCTTAATAGTGTTCAGCATTTTGTTGTGGCTTTTTGGTCCTATATTCCAAGTTTTATTACGTTCATAAGAACATAATGCCTGTGAAATTTCATAAGTATAACGTTTGCAGGAACAGCGTGGAGTATCTGTGTCAAATTTGCTAATTTCCTGTCACTGAGAAGATTTATGGAACCTTTTGCCTGAAAAACCCTGAAGCGCTAGATGAAATGTGTGCTCTTAGAGGCTGGAGCTTTTCATGGGCACGAAAGATGAACTTCTGTGATGAAGGGTGTGGTAAAATTGAGCCTTCTGTGGGACAGGAGCACGGAATGGATGACCTGGTGTTCTGCCCAGCCCTATTTCTTCTGTATCATTTGAAAATGGAAAAAAATTAGTCTTATCCAGCCTTGGATTTATAAAGTGAAAGGGTGATACGTTCTAGTCTGGGTAGTGAATCTTGAAAAAGCTGTTTGCGAAGAAGTGAATTTGCAAAGTAAATTTCCATTTCAGTATTTTTTACTGTAATAAGATGGTAGCAGTAGCAAGTGTAGACACTTCATGTGTGTGGTTGTGCCCAACAGAATCATATTAAGTACTTTGTTAACTCCAGAATTTCAGTAAGATCTGTACATCCTGCTGCAGCGTCATTACCCTGTTACTTTAAGAAAGATGTCATCAGCTCTGCTGATCAAATAAAATGTTAAATCTGATTCCAGATCTTCATCTGGCTTGGTCTTTCATCATGAACTTCTTCAGAAGGATTCTGAAGAACAAATTACTTGCATAAAAGGAAAAGGTCTCAAAACTACTGAATTTATTAAGAGTTCTAATGTAAATTAAATACCTTGTTTAAAATATTATACAAGTAATTTCTGATTGTGAATGACAGTCTTATGGACCCTTTTCTCACACCTTCCCATCAGACAGGTATCAGATTTTCCTGGTTAGTTCAAAATCAGTCCAATAAAGTATCAGCTGCAGTTTTTGGCAGCACATCACCCTCAGGGGACTTCAGGAGAAGGAGATTCCTTCAGTGCCATTTCAAACAGTAGAAAGAGCTCCCTGCTTAACGAAGGGCTACTGAAGCCCTCTCTCATCAGCTCCTGCTAGATGCATTTTCAAGGTGTGACACAGTTTTATGAAAATAAAAGATCACATGTAGTCACTTGTTGGTTTTTCTCTTGGTTTGTTTTATATAGAAACTTGAAATAAATTAGAAAATTCCATACCCAGAAAAATAATTTAATTTCTTTATTAATATTTTAAAATATTTTAAAGACAAATGGAAGACGTACCTGAACTCTGTTGCCCAGTTTACCATTGCATGGCACTCTGATCTAAGGTGATACAGCACAACCTGCATAGGTTAGAAGATAGATTCTAGACCTTTATTATGAGCATCTTAGTGTCTCCCAGAGTCCCTCTAGAGAAACAGGAATTATCTAATAAAATATCAAGTTGGGCAAAGAGTGCAGTAGGCTTCTGGCTTCACCAAGGTCTGACCTCTGTGGTTCTGCTCATCGAGACAGATGTAAAGCAATGAAGCAATATATTCTGAAATTGGAAGGGGTTGCAGCAGGCAGTAAAAGTATGTAGTCAAACAAAGCTCTAAGCTTCTACTTTGTGTTTTTGGTGGGTCAGGCTCCTTCCATAGGAGCTGAAAGCAGCCGTGGTGCCACAATGTCCCAGAGCTGGGAGTCAGAGACCTAGTAAAGTGGCTCAGCACGGTTACTCTGGAGCAGAGGCAGCTTCCAGCAGCCCTGTCTTTAGTGAGGTTATGAGCATTGTTACATTTTTATAGTTTAATGGGTTTTACTATTAAAGTATAACAAAGCACATTAAAAATTTGCCATGGCTCATTTCCACAATCAGTAGCAAGTCCTTGCTATCTGCAACGTGGGCCCCTAGGAAATATTAAACCACAAAGACTATCTTAATACATCTTCCTTATCCCCTTTAATCATCTCGGCCTCTTTCTAGTTAAACACAGTCTTGATTTGAGACATGTTTTGTTTAGCTTCAAAGCTCCCAGCACAGAAGCTGGACTGGAATTGACACCTATGGATTGACTTCTCCAGGAAGAGCAGATAGTCATTTGGATAAAAACTGCAGATAAGAGATCACTAGAAAATGTATTTTGAATGACCCTGTCATAGAAACTAAGAAGCGCTGGATTAAAGAGTAGGGTGAAGATTTTCAGTAAAGAAGCACTAAAGAAAAGAATACAGTAAAAGAAGCAACTATGACTAGTTGCTGACACTGAAAGTTTGACAGAATGGAGAATAGTGTATTCGTTTTAAAAGGCAGTGCTGGCTTATTCAGTTACAAGAACACAAAGGTAGATCCAGGTTGCAGTCCAAAGGAAGTTTAGTGTGGCAGCAGAATTCACTCTGTCTGCAGGTCATGAGATCTATAAATCACTGAATCACCAACCACTGTTAGACTGAGATGGGCAGTACTCCCAAGGATGGCAGAGTTGCAGAGAACATGGAAGGACACTGCACTATCCACAGCTGAAATGAAACTAGACAGGGGAAGAGTACGTCAAGGACAATGGGAAATACGATGAGGAATATGGAAAGCAGTTCCTTAGGGTAAATGAGGGGCAGCACTGACTTTTTCATGTTTGTGGATGTAAGATAGAGTGCTCTGTAAGGATGTTTGTTTGAATCTCTTTCTGCATGAGAAAAGCTCGGAAGTATGGTAATTCAGTTAAAATCTCATGTGGGAATTTTAAATACCTTTTATTTCTATTAAACTGAAACCTGTAAGGCAACTCAAATTTAGTGGAGCATCTATGTACTTGTGTTGTTTTTTAAAAAGGTATTTAAATAACTTAAGGTGCAGATGTTTCTGTACCTAATGGCATTTTCAGAAGGAAGTGGTATCTCTATTAGGAATTTTAGAAAACCTTACTAGGCACTAATCAAAATTGTTTCATGCCTAAATATGATATAATTGGGTTCTTTGTGAACTTTGAGATCAAAGAACTTTGGAAAATGAAAGTCTTTTATTATTTACTGCCTTCACTTAATTTGCTCATATGTTTTATAAGTTCTTGAAAGCCACTGCAGGGTTATGGCAACATGACCCAGACCTGGAATAAATCCTCTGATGATGATGCATTCAGAAGGGATGTATTTACCACAAGGCATTCCAGTGCTTGTCAGTGGTCCCTTGTCCCCAAAGATGTTTTGTTACTACATTCATCTTCCTGCTAACAGTCTGCATTTAATATCACTCACACTCATGATTCAGAGAACGCAAGTTCATCATGGGGTTTTTTATCATTGCCAAGAAACTCCACTCATTCTTTTCTCCTTAGTCCCAGAGAAGAAATAAGGATTCTAGAAAACTATTGTGAAGGGAACTGGTAAGTTCAGTGATTCTGCTTCATTACCAAAAGTAGCAGGAACTCTTAGAGCAGAAAACAGTTATAATAAATATCACTGAATATATATTGCAGATGACTGTTAAATAATCCCTGCTTTATTGCAGTGAAAAGTGGTTCAGCAGTACACTGAGCATAGAAAATCCTTCTAGTGACAGGACATGTGGCCTTTTTAAGGTTCTAGAATAGTGGTTGACCTTTCATGAGAAGGCATGTAATCATGAATGACAAAGGATTCCAGCTGGAAGATGTTAAAAGCTTCCACCCTAGGAAGGAAGGAGGAACACCAATTATGCAGAGGTTTCTTAAAGGAAGGTGTCCCTGCTTGATGAGAAGGATGAAAAAGAAGCCTAATCTTTAATTTCAGAGCAAAGAGGAATAGGAGCTGAAATAAGGAGAGGTAGGAGGAAGTGAGGCAGAGGATGCCATGGGACTGAATGACAAAAAAGATGATACAATATGATATTGGTGCAATGCAGGGAGAGAAGATACTTAGAATGAATATAATAATTCCATTTATCTGTAAGGGTTGAGAAAGTGTTTGTTCTATGGTGTCAGAAGTGAAGTGGAAGAGATGTTATGGTGCTGATGTTACAGACCTGTTGAAACTGGTCACCTTAGTTGAGAGTGAATAGTTTGGAAAGGTTGTCTGCTAACAGTGGCATTTTTGTTGAGCCTCCAACTCTCCTTCAAAAGATTTCAAAGTCCCATTAAAATACTTGAATTGTTTCAGTGAAGAGATTTAAAGTTCTGTGACATCTAATTCTCAAAATTTCTTTCTAACTTTTATACCATATATTCTCTCCAACTTCTTCACTTTTTCAAAAGTTTTCAACCTTTCCATCATAATCTGCATGGAGGTTTCAGGTAGGTCTGGGTAAAGTTTTGGGGTTTTTTTGAGCTGAATTAATGTAATGCTTCTGCTCTTCTTTAGCATGTAAAGCAAAGCAGTGAATTATTTTCGTTGACTGTTTCAACCCATCAGATAGGAAGTACTCTTTGTGCTCTCAGCAGATATACATCTTTTCTGTATCAAAAACTGATTCGGTACAGAAAATACTCTTGTACACATACACAAACATACTTTCATACCTGTATCACGTATTTTGCATAGCAGTGTTTGTTATAAAAAAAGGTCTCTTTATGTCTTTCTTTTCATATTCACTTTAAAATGAAATGGAAAAAGCTGCCTTTGCATGGAATTTTTATTGGCAAAGCATATCATTTATTTTGGCTCCATAAATCAATGTGCAGTCATGTTGCAAAATATGGGTAGCCCATTTAGAAATATTCCATCAGGAGGTATAGAGGTACAGTATATTATACCTGCTGTTTCAAATAAATAGCATTCTCAATTCCTGTTCATCTGTATATAATATATTTTATTGCAATGTGGTGCTTTCCATCAAGTTAGTTAATTTTGTTTCTGCAATTCAAGATGTAATTGATCACTACAGTACTTGCCCTTGGGACAAAGTATCTTTTTATCCAGTGTGTTGTTTCAACTTTTTACCATTCTTCTAAAAATATTCTATATGAAATATTGTACCATGTGCAATAAGTTTTATAGATTTTTCTAAATTATTTTTTCTATCTTCAGCATATGTAGGTAGTCTGTAATATATACTACACATGTCCTTCTGTTCTCTACCTACACTTTACTCTTCAAAAAGATGCTTTTCATAATATGCATGAAGTTTGTGGACAATTTCAGTTAGCTTACATCATAAGGCACATTGCTTAATTTTGTATTTAGTGTCTTGTTTTTATAGAGCTACTCAAATAGAGAGCAATGCAAAGCTGAGTTTTTAATTTCAAGATATAATTAATTTTCTTTATAAAATTTTCTATTTGACTTTTAAACTATTGTAAATATTTTATACATTTGCAAATTTATATTGAAAACTCAGTAGATGTCATTAGGGGGTATGCCTATAAAACACCAGGTGATATGCTGGGAAGATCTGAATGAGAGCAATTTATGTGGTTAGACATGTTCTGTGGACTTAAAATTCTACCTCTATCCATCTGAAACAGGTTTTCTAAGAAATTCCATTGAAATTTTAAACAACTATGAAAAAATGGAACGGTGATGGGTTTTGTTACTTTTGAATCTCTGTTTGGTCAACTGGTTGAAATAAAATAATTGGAATAATATGCAGATATATATTGAAATTTCCCTGAACAATGGATTTAAATTTGGAGATAATCCAAATTTGTATTGCTATACTGAACTAAAGACAAGGGCTTTCTCTTTATAGAGAAAACTTTAAAATATTTTAATATTAAGATCATAAACTACTTCAGAAATATAAGGTACCTAATCTTTCTAATGCACTTATGCCTCACTATTGCAGCCAACAGATAATGTTGGAAATTCCAGAAGTATTGTTTAAGTATTAAAATTTAGACTTCATTAGGGCAGAACCCGTGTGTTTTTGTGTTTGCCTTTTGTTAGGATTTTTATCAGTTGAGCCATTGAAAAGAATATTCATAAATAAAGAAGCTAGTTGCAAATAAATAGTTTCATTTTGTGCAATCAGCTTTGAATTTTAAATGGATAGCATTTATGATTGGGGTGATCAGTCACTTTTTTGATTCCTGAAATTTGTGTTTTTAAGTAACTGAGACATAATTAGCATGAATTACAATAACAGATCTTCAGTAAAAAGTGAAATCTATTGTTAATAGTAATGAAAACAAAGTATATTGCACTCTGAACAATTATATTTCCAGTATACTTTCAAGGCTCAGGAAAAATTCCTATGTAGCAGAAAAATTTGTATGCTTAAATAGTAGTAAATGAGCAGGAAGAGTTTCAAAAAAATGTTCCAAAGTAAACATAAATGATTTCCCTTTTGAAAAACCCTAGCAGAATAGCCTGAATGTTTCTTTAAAAGTTACTGGTGCAGCTTAGCCAGTAACACTTTCTCCATTGAACCCTGTACTTAGCACTGGAAGTTTCTTGCCAGTGTAACTTTACTGTCTGGCTATAAATTGTCTTGTGCTTTAATGCATTGCATACATCCACATTTCTTCCCCGAGACTGATGAGTGGAAGGATCTGGAAAAGACTTGTTGTTATCAGGTGACTACAAGTGAGTACTCAGAGCACTAAGCTCGAGGTCTGGTGTACTCAAAACCTACGTTGAGTTCTTACGTTCCTCTTTGAAATAGTGCTGAACTCTCATTAAAGAAATAGCACGGTGCTTAATGCTTTAAGACTCTTTAGGACTCTTTTAATTTATTCTCAACAAATACTGTGTTGGACTGTGTGCTTACAGTCCTTGACAGCATGAGAGATCATCACTCATGTATGTGATGAGCTGGGGACTGTATTTGTGTGTTCTTCCTTTGGCTTTGATTTTGCTTTTGTAGGTAAGATTCATGGGCTACTCTGCTCTTACCTCTTGTGGTTTCCTGTCTTTTCATTATGTTTGCAAGGCGAAGCTGTAGTAGTCTCTCCAGGATGTTCTTCTGACTGTTCTGATTGTGATTGGAGAACTTTTTTTTCTTTTTTTGTCCATTTCTCATCAGGTGGTTCACAGTGTTCATCCATAATCCTTACTTTTTGATTGATGTCACCATTTACCAGCAGCACATATATTATATAATTTTTTTTATTCAAGGAAAATAGGTTGCTGGCAGGAATTTAAGGATTTAAGGGTTAGAAAATAGTACTTAATTTTGTAAAAAAATATTTTGGGAATTATCTTGATGTTATGTGTCCTCTATTACTTCATAACAATTCATTTTTTATTGAATATAGCATCATATATTTAGGCTGTTGCTTTTCACATACTTTCTTTAGTTCTGAGCTTCTTAAAACAGAAATTCTATCTGTCTTTCAGGTGCTAGAGGAATCTTCAACTGTTTATAATATGAATTTTAAAAATCTACTTTTATGCTTATGTTCTTAGTAGTTGTGTATTGTTTTCACAGTCAAACATTGCACATTTCAAGAATTTTTTGCACATTAATAATGAAGGTAAAAGTTATTTGTGTTGGAACTTGTTTAAATATTTGGGGGCAAAGAGAGGAATACATATTGTGGGCATGTAACTGAAGAGCACCAAATGCAGAAGGAACTTGCATTAACAGTTCTGGTGTTGACACTGACATTTCTCTTTGGAAAAAGAGATGTAAGGCTAGTGGAAACTGGAAATGGCTGGAGGATGAGTATCAAATCAGAATAAAGAACTAATAATCAAAGTGCCTGAGACACTGCAAAGGGAAGTCTGGAAGGATAAGGTGCTGGGTCAGGGATTCAGAGTACCTTAATTTTTTAATCATCTGCCTCATTTTTTTTTTTTCCAATAAATGAGGCAGTTATTGCAACAAATTTTAGATAATTTGTATACATTTACTGCGCAGTCTTCCTAGAGCAGGTCCGCTTTGACCATTGAATTAGAAAACTATAGACGTGATTTTTTATTATGTCAACAGATATTTTTATTCAGGATGAGCAGGCAAACTGAGTTATAGTATTTTCACATATCTGCTGTTTGACTCACTGCTTTAATAATAGTTTTGAAATAATTTTTCTGCATGTACTAAGGACACATATCCACTCACCTTGTGAAATTCAGGTAAATGCAGACTGGACAAATGGGCACATCGAAGGAAGGGGCACGTAGGCCCAGATGTACTCAAAATCAGGAGGGCTTAAGGCCATGCATACACGTGAACATCAGAAGCAAATTCACATACTCAAAATGGGAGCCACATGAGCGTGAACAGCACTGCATGAATACACACATAGATACCTACACACCACGGGTCCCTTCACAGCTGTATAAAATGACAGAAAGGCCTGGAGCTGTGCAAACACCATTAAAAAGCATCCACACAGCCATGACTGTCTCAGGCTGGAAAAAAAGGAATACTGAAAAATACTGTCTGGGAGAACAAAACAGGAGAGTCAACCCATCAAATGTCTGGAACTAAAATAATGCCAGAGAGTATACCCCAGCCAAAATCACTGCCAGCAACTAAGTTAGTCACACAGCAAGAGCAGTCATCCACACATACATATGCTGCAAGAAAAATATCCACCACCTGCCAGCTGGCTACTAACAACCATGACGTGTGTGTGTGTGTGGCCAGTGTGTTGGCACCAGTGCTGGAAGAGGAAGAGGAGTGGAAAGAAAGGAAACAGCAATAGGAAACCAGAAACAACAGAGGTAAAATGAAATCAGTGCTCCCAGTCAAAACATTTGTTTAATAGAAACAGAAGTCTGGAATGTGTACAATTTATGTTTTACACAGTGAAAGGTCCTGGTCATGTGTGAAACTTCAACCTTCTGGAGTAGCAGGAGGTCCTATATGTGTGAAACCCATTGCTTCGCTTAGCACACATCAGATGTCTTGAAAATGCCAAACAATGAAACAGGTGGCTAATTGGCTTCCATCCTTTCACTTCCTACAACAGGAAGAAATTTGGTCAAGTGGTGGGAAGAGGGTGCTCAGTAAGGCCTCCTGGATGGTGTTCTAGACTTTCTCTGAAGTGTTGTGTGATCTTGCATGACTCATTCATGGTTTTTGTGTATAAGTCTGCTACACATAAAAAAGGGATAATAATGCCTGCTTATCTCTTAAGGGTCCAGGAAGATCAGAAGAATGTATGTAAAATTTCTTAAGATTCAAGAAAGTAGAGGAAAACAGAGTAGCAAATGAAATTCCCGAAATCTGTCAGACACAGTGCTGCAAGGCAGATTTGAGTGAAAACAGCATTTCATGGGAGTCTAATTCAATTTTCATGCTATCTCCTGTGCCTTGTTACTACAGTTTTCAGTATAAAAATTTTTTACCCCAAGTTCATGCTTTTACTGTATGGCATCTCCACACCTAAACTTTACTTTGAAAAAAACTGAATTTGATCTTTTTAATTTTGATGTTTTCATACTTGCTCTGAATAGGTTGTAGTTGTTTTTGCTCTGTCATTCTTACCTTGCCTTCTTAAAACCATTCTTTATAAGTATAAATCCTCAAGGAAAATAATCCAGTTGACTGTGTATTCCTCTCTAGGTGATTAGCTATAACTAGAAACTCATTTAATGATATATTTCTATTTAGGTTAGTATAGGTTTTTGTGTTAACTTGATTTAATGCTGTGTTTCCTTCATTCTCAGCTCATAAGGAACTGTTACAAACCAACCATATTGGGAATCCCTTTAGCCATGCCATGCTGCTTGTCTTGGCTTCTCCTGTGTCATGAGACATAGCTTTAAGTTGGTCAAGTCACTTATCCACTCAGACACCCACTCAGACAAGCGTGATTTTGGCCAGGAAGTTGATTTAAGATCTAAGAACACAGATAAATTTCTCTTGAAATAAATAAATTTTGTTGCCAAGACATTCATGTATTTTTAACAAAAAACCATTCACCAAAAGGTTACAGACCAGCAGTATACTAGTTTTTTACCATGGGGATTCACCTCATAGGCTAAATTTAGAGCTGCTTAGAATTTTTCCATGGGGTGTTTTGTCATCTATCAGTGTCATTCCAGAATATGCAGGTTGTTGTTTTGACAATAGGAATTTAAGAATATAAAGAGGATGAAGCATTCTAGTGGGAATCAATGTTGTTTGGCAAAACTGAATTTTGTATTGAAATGTATTTTTTCTTGAATTTTTTCTCATCGAATGATATTTCATCATAGTGCATCATAGCCCACTTGGAAACTACATGGATTCTTCTGAGGGGATGCTTTTCTGGCTGAATGAGGGCAGGTGTGCATCTGCTTTGCCTATTTTTTGAGCCCACCAAACAGGAGAAGTCCAAACAGAAGCCATATGCTGGTGCTGAAAAGCAAGATATATTAGCCCAGGCTCAATGCCATGTTCATATGGTTACATGGATTTTGGAGAGCTGGCAGCTGTCTGGCTTGTGTGAAGTATGGTAGAGTAAAAATCCCAACTGCCTGCATCTATTTGTCTGGACATACCCAACATCTGGTTGGAGAAGCAAGCTGTAATTTATTGCTTAGTGAACCTTCAGCTTCACTTCTTACTTGTGTATTAGCAGGTTATTGTCATTTTTACAGTGTTCCTCTCATGCCTGTTATTAATGCAGCCTGAAAATTTTATTTAGAAATAAAAATGGTAGAGCTGCTCAAGGTTCCTTCATTAAATTCTTTAATAAAAAAATGATTTTACATCCAGTTGAGAATATTCATGAAAAAAAGGCAATATTCATGAAAAAAAGGCTGGTTTGATTAGAAAAGAATTTAAGTGAGGATTCTTAAACCAAAAATTGTAATAAACCCCAAAATAGTTCAGGAGGAATATTTCTTTTCTGGAAAACTTTGATGTCCAATTTAGTTTTATAGGTGCTTATGTATTTATAAATATATGTATTTTTCTAATTGGATTTTCAGCAAAGTAAGTAAAATACCCAAAGGGAAAAAAATCCTTTAAATTTTTGCTGGTCAAAATCTGATCAGTAAAAAAACTACATTAGACAGAAAATTCTTGGAGAAGTTGCAGATTACCTTGAACTTATAATTTTTTCTTCTCAATCAGTTTATAATATTTGAATCCATTTAGGGAGACTGTGTTAAGCTGAGATGAAGTTCAAGACTGTAAATTGTTTTAAGTCAAGAGTGTCCACATGACTTTTAAGATGTTTGAGCCTGGAAGAAAATACTGCTAAAATCTGAGATCTAGATATGCTTTATCAATGATTTGCTTTTGTTCTTAGGTTATAAACTTCTCAGTATATTCATCAGTTTTCCAAGAAAGCCAAGTAGGATGATTTGGGAACTTTATCATCCTGTTTAACATTCTGTTGTGCCAAACCCACAGTCATGATTTGTCCCTCTGAAGACAAAGAATTTTCTTGTGGATAAAGGGGCCTACCACAAAGAATTGTTTTTCAGGAGGAGATTTCAGGCTCCCTTTGAACATAACATTCTTTTCTGAAGGTAAAGTCCAAATGAAAGGGAAGTGCTGCTGGAAATGCAGTGTATAGGAACGAGGCTGTGTCACTAGTGACTGGTGGAGGCTGTAGCATATTAACCTACAAAACTGCTGCCAAGGAGCTAAAGGTAAGTATTGAAGTGTATTTCCCAGAGGCTCCAGGTCCCAGGTCCCTGAAGCTGCCTTGCCAGATGGGGAAGGCAGTTCCAATCAGTCGTCAAAGCTGCTTCCTGTAGAAAATGCCGGAAATACTTGTGGAGTGCTGAGTAGAACTGGCAGGCAGCAGGAGAGTTGCCACTTCCACTTTGGAAGTAAACTTGGGCTCAGTTCTGCTTCTGACTTTCCAACCACGCTCCTTCTCAGCTGGAGACATCGCCCATCAATCATCTTGGCCTGAGTGTACGTGATGACATTTTAAAAAGGCTGGTTCAGTGCCTCACATCCTTCAGAGTGGGCATGGGGGGTTGGTTGGAAAGGAGGTGGAAACGGAAATACAGTACCTAGCACAGGCCCTGGGGCCATTACACACTGCTACAGGACAAATAATAGCTGTCTTAATACCAGCACAGTTAATTCAGCAGTGCATGTGGGCAAGTTCCAACTAAATTAGCAACAGTTCATCTTGAGCCTCCTTCCCACTTCTTGGGATGATTATGCTGAAGACAGAATACTGATCTGGTACCACATGGTGACAGTACACTGAAAGACTTCCTTCTCTAAAAGAAGGCAGATCAGTTCTGCTTCATTCAAGTTCAGATATGACTTGCAGGCTGTTGTAACCATGATGGTGGTGAATTTGAAGTGCAGAAAGGGCTAAGCATTGTGCTTGAAGTTTCACACAGCTGTAGAAAGTCGTCATCTTGGGTCATAAATTCTATGATTTTACAGAATTATGGCTTTTCCTGTTTATAGAACAGACTCAGATAACTGCTTGGTGATGATTATGGTGAACAGCCACCAATTTAAGATGAAATAGTCATTCCTTGATAGAAAAAGCTGCTTTGTAGGCTCTTAACAGAATCCTAACTCCAAGACTATTCATGATTTAAAAAAAATTGAGATAAGTGTATAATTTGTCTCTGCAAGGTAGATTTCAGTTGGGTATGTTTATTCCATGCTTCCCTTAAAGCACAGACAATGTCTTCATGTTGGTGTCAATAGTGTCTCTAAGACATGAGCAATTGAAGTTTGGATGATAAAGTCTGACAAGACTACATAGCATGCTAAGCCAAGGAAGAAAGCCTGCCTTGAGTTTCTTATTTCAGTCTATTCTACCAACAAATTTCAGCTCTGGGAAACAGTTGTATATTCAAAATGTGCAATTCCAGTTTTCTGTGTAATTTCCCATAAGTGAATGAGAGATACAGAGCATTATGATTGTCTCAGTGAAGTTCAGCATTGTTAAAAAGTCTGAGGCACTGAGTCTGTGCAGGATGGTGAACAAACTAAATCTGAAGTGATTATTTCTATTCCTTGAACTAATTGGAAAAATTGAAAGGATTTAGTTTAATCGAGAGCAGATGCTTCTTCTTCGCACTTTGGAAAAACGCATCATATGGAGACAGGAGTGAATGCAGTTTCAGGGGAAGGGCTGGTCAGTCCCTGTTCACAGTATGCTCCATCCAGTCCAGATAAGGATGTAAGACAAGACTATGTTGTTTTAAGTTCTGTCATATACTCAATGTGTAACTTCTTGGGATGTGATTTGACCTCTTCATCCTTCTGTTCTCCAGGCATTGAAATTTTTCTTTGCCACTGTGGTTCCAAACTCTGGAGAGGGTCAATAGTTTCTGTTTAGCACCAAATATACCATGAGTTTCTGGGTGCCAGGGTAATAAAATTGTAATCTGTTCTTCTAAACAGCTTGTAGATGGAGGATATTGTTTCATTTTATGCTCTAACCTAAGTAATCACTTTCTCTCTGCAGGAGATTTATTCTTCAGTTGGCTATAGACAGCCCAAGAATATGAGTCAACTAATTTAATCTGAAGTTTGGCTTTGTTCATACCTCCTGTAGTTCTTATGAATTCTGAAAAGTCAATTGTACTCTGTATTTTACTCAGTGTTGCAAAGACTTGCATCTCCACCTATGTTCATTTTTGCTCACATGCTCATTTCACTTATCAGTGGTCACCTGTCTGAGTTTTCAAGGTAAATGATTGAATTGAATCTTGCTATAGTCTTTCCAACACTGGACCACCCACTTATCCTGGGTCCTTTAAAACAAACAGACAAAACATCTAACTTTGTTCACCCTTAACTTTGCTGGTATTATTTTGCAAGCATAATCTTGTTTAATACCTGATAATTAATGGTAATAGCCTTTTTAATTTCTGCAGCTGTCAAAACCACACATCTCTAGCAAAAGCATAAAGAATATTAGGTATCCAGGCAGTAGGCTACATTATTCCTCCAGTTTGTCTCAGCTAAGAAAATATCTCCATGATGTAACTCACATAACTTTGGTTCTTGATGAAATTCATGTGGGGTGGTTGTTTGTTTTTTTTTTATTTAAGGATCTCAGTCCTTTAAGTATCTAACAAAGGCATCAAGGCAGACAGCTTCATAAAGGAAAAGGACGCTTCTCTGCTTTATGCCTTTTCTTTTAAGAGCATCCAAGGAGGGCAGACAAAACTGTACAGCAGTCTCCACTAGAAACATGACACATAGTCTTTGGTTTACTGTCCTGTTTGTCACATGCCACTACTCAGAATGTGGATGTTATAAAGGTCTTGGAAACAAGTTACAAACCCTACAGCTATTGTAACACTTTAAATCTCTGCCCCCACAGCTGGACCCCAGATCATAATAGAACAAAAGACCTTTCCACATATTCATTATGTGTCTGCAACACAACTATGTTCTTGTTAATGAATTTGGAGCTGGCATTGTCCATGCTTTGTGCATTGGTGTGGGGATTCAGGGGGCTGGCATGGATGTTAGTCTCAGTTCTGTGGCTGGTGTATGGTATAACTTTAGCTATGTTATCTAGCCTTCAGATGCTGGAACTTAGCAGAGGATAGCATAACAAGAAAGTGTGGGTAAAGTCAGCATCTCTAAGATTTTAGGCAATCTGTCTAACATAATTCTATGATTCTGAAAAATGGAGGAATAATTTAAAAAACTTAATGGCTAAGCAGTGATGATTCAGTATCATGAGACAAATGAGTGCCAGCCCAGGAAAACACAAGTTGAGTGAAGACAGGTCTGTGTTTGTCCATGTTTACAGATAGATCCATTTTAGACACGCAGACATGAAGCATGTTTAACACAAAGCTAATTGGAATTGGGCTTATTAGTGTTAGTGAAGACAAAACTAAAGGAAAATTCAAGTGCTCCAATATGGGATGTTAAACATGATTCCATATCAAGTGTTTTTTAACTACCTTGGCTGATTACTATATAAGGATGTGTTTCCTTCCCATGATAAAAATTTATTGAAATTGGATTTTTTGTAAACAATTTTAAAGATAGGGTTTAGAAAGAATTTAAAGAGAGACCAAATCATGGCAAATCAACTAGGCACCAAAAGGACTGAGTACCATTGTAGGGTTTTTTTCAGTGTTCTAAGACATAGAAAAGAGATTTTCTGTGACCAAAACCCACAGAATATCTCTGTAGGTGATTCTGTTTTGTTTGCTTCAAGAAGAGTGGAGGTGGCACATGGTGTTGTGTTGTGTAGCCCTTTGCTTTTGGGTCAATATTGGATGTTGCAGGCAGAGGAGTACTGAGTTGGGGTTTCAGTAACAGTGTTTAGCTGTGTGGCTCTTAACTTAGCTCTGACTTAACTTAAACATCCTGTTTCCATTTTGCTTGGACATTTACTGTACATGTTGCTTCATCCAGTTCAAAAGACTTTGTGGACTGTGAAAGGAATTGCATTGTCAGGCTTCCTTTAGAGAGGTAAACATGTTTGCCAGCAGTTTGTAGATGAGACTTCATGGACTAGACTCCAGATAATTTTCTATCATTTCTAGTGCAATTCCAGCTAGAATTTATGGTGGTATCAGTAGTATCCAGAGTTTAGATTTGATACTTCCTTGACAACTTTTAATTGCTCAGAACTGGAATGCCTGCATTTTTTGGCATTCACACAGAGTAGTCATAGGAATGCCATAGGAACTTTTGATTGTTCCTGTGTCAAAGTATTTACTGATTCATCAGTCCAGAAATTAATCTGTCCAAGTAAGACTATTTCATGAATAGTCTTCATCTGAATCTAAGAGTAACTTGAGAAACAAATAAGTTTATGATGTCCTAATTTCCATTTATACTTAAGACTGGTTGCCATTTTCAGATTCAGACAAAGAGTGATATCCATTTACACACCAGACATTAATTAAATGCTTTCTGGTGTTGGTACGTGACATAATCTAATGTTTTGGGGCAAATATTACCAAAAACTTATGAATGTATTGTTATCTGAGGATCTCAAAGCTTCTCACAAGTATTAACTAGGAATACTTACCCTACTCCAGCTTGTGACATGAGATGTGGATGAGATGGTTGGCAGAAATAAGTAAGGTAAGGTAACTAAAGTAAATAAATAACTAAAGCAAATAAAATATTATGAAATTGAATAAATGAAGGCAGACATAATAAAAATTATATCTGAGCTGTGACAGAATGTATCTTATGAAAGATATAGTAGAACGTTCCCCCTCTTTTCATATATTGGTTTATGTCTAGCTACACTGAGCCTTTAAAGGATATAAATTAATTAACACAGAGATAACTACACAGAAAACCACTACAGAAACCCCTTAACTTCTGGCACAGCACATCAGATGCCCATCAGATGGGAGTTCCTACTGGCACAAAATGTGTGAAGGCCACCCACAAAAGAGTGAAAGGCCAAAGTCTGACTCTCCCTACTGAAGTCTTGCATGACAGTTTTGTAACTATGACTGAAACTCACAGGTTGGCATTGTCAGCTCTTTCATGGACTACCCATGTTTAAATGGCTTCAGAGTTTGACAAAGTGTTTCAACAGAATAGCAAGCAAATTAGTGTTCTGAAAAAAACTTGCTTCAGAGTCATCTCTCTACTCATTTGTTAAGATGCACTCCTGCTTAAAAAAAATAGATGTTCTTTTAATTTCCTTAAAATGAAGTTTCCATTTTTTAGAATACAATTCATTTAAACTTATTTTTATTTTTAAATGGAGAAAGCAATTATCATCTCTCAAATCTTACAAAATTTGGTTTGGATTAAAAATGACACTGTTGGGGTTGAAGTTGTGCTTTCTTCCAAGTTTACAACTGAAAATGTTGATTTGTGATTAACCTGAGTCTAACTTGTTGATATTTTAGAAGTACCACCACCATATTAGTGCAACCTTCATTCTCATCTCCTATCTTCTCCTGTGCAGACTAGCACCTACTTTTTTTTCTATTTCAGATGAAAAATTCTCTGATGTTCATCAGGTTTCACAATAGCCTTCAATTAGAAAAATATGTTTTCTAGGAGCATAGAGAAAGCATGAAGCATTGAACATGAAAGCTTCTTTGAAATGTCAGATTACTTGTTCTGTGATTAGGAAATTGATTTTGAATTGTTAATCTTTTGGGAAGTTTCCTTTTTTGCATGGATCCTGGAAGTGCTCACTTTAATACCATGCAGCAAATTGACCGCACATTAGGAGCATTAAACTTATGAAAGATCATTTTCCTCTATTAGAAAGCTTCTTAGGAAATGTCCATTGTTGCCAATGCAAGCATTCACGTGATGTTCATGCCAGAGTTAATTCTTTTCCTCCAAAAAAAACAAGACACTGTAAGGCATGTAAGGAGCGTGGTGTGTGGTGAAAACATGAAAGGCATGTAAGCAAGCTCCAGTAACATTAGAAACTGGAAAAACTTAGAAAAAATTGTTATCAAGGAGTGATATATGGTCAATTCTGTATACATTGCAGCAATTTTTAGAGAAATCATCTTAAATCACAGATGACAAAAACTGTTAAATTCATTACAGGAAGCAGCCTTAGCCCTCTTGAGTTCACAGTAACAACAGGCTAAACAAGCAAACTGAAAGGCATCATAAAACAAAGGAATTAACCCACTGTCATAAAGGAGACCTTGGCAGAGCTGAAAATCATAATCCAGGACACTGTTTAGATCTCACTGAATTCAATGCAGTTTTGCCATCAGATGATAAAGTGGTAAGAATTATCTGGGTCCTCTCCCTCTCTGTTGAGTGCCATACTCACAGAGCCACATGCTTTTCTGACAAATTCCTAACAATGGTTAATTCCTGTGAGTGACAGTAGATAAATCTACTTTCTAAGAGAGTGGAGGCTTAGGGTATCAACAATGTGTTACAAGTGCTCTCATTGTAGACTGCTCTTCTAACCAGCTCGTTCCTGACTGGTACACATTTTTATCAGTACTGAGAAAATGGTGATATGGACTGCAGATAGAAACACTTTCCCACAAATATTTTAATGAAAAGGGAATCTATTTTTTACCAAAACATGCAGCTGCAAATGTTTTGGTTCTAAAAGATGGTATTTTATGGAAGTTGTCATTAATCTACTGAATTCTGAATTAAGAATCATCAGTTTCTAAATATTTTTGTATCATTAATATTGACTTACTACATGGTGAATGCTGATAAGCCTGTCTAAGGGTGAGGCAGCTGGCTGCCTGTTGTCCCTGTTTGTGTTTTTCTGAGTGCATCTCTTAGCTGTCAGTTCATAGTTTATCCCTTTCCAAGTTGAATCTTTCAGGGATTTTTCCTTCTTGCACATGAACTACTTCACACTAAATAGTAGCCAGCACATTGTGTAGAGTGCAATTTATGCAGTTCAATACCTGTCATTCTTCCCTCAGGAACTGTATTAGTGAAGAAACTGGCAAAGCAGTGTCTGTAAAACAGCTTGTTTAGTAATAAGAACAATTCATTAGGGGAAAAGGATTTTAAAACACCGAGCACTTGGCACTCAAATTGCTGTACTTGCCTTTGTGCTGACACTTGTGCTTATGTGGCTGCAAAAGGAACTTAATCAAGGAATTGGATGAAAACTTCCCTTTGCAGAAGGAGCAGGTTGGTTTTTCAGTTGGATTAGTTCCCTGATCCAAATTATTGTACAACCACAGAAGCATCCATCTCAGTGGCAGCCCACACTTGGAGCAACTTAATTTGGTAATTTCACCTCAGTGTAAGTGGTTGGAGAGCATTAGGAATAGCATTTTTCAGGGTAGCATTTCTGTAGATTTTTATTTCTGGAAGATGTTGTTTCTTATTCTGTGTCCATTCAGGTGTGCCAGTGAAGAGTTTCTTGTCTTTGCTCAGCCTTCTGCTCTGGACATCAATTAAGCCAGTAGTACTTGTAATGGATTTTATGCACTGGGCAAGTGACCATATTTGAAATAGTTCAAGTGTAAATTACTGAGGTGAATTCAAGACCTGGATAAGTGAACTGTGAACTGCTGATGGTTATGTAATTGCATCCTTCTAAATTTCAGCATCACTGCCGATCCAATAGGGAAGGGAAGAAAATGGGTTTTGATCAGAGGTGTTTTGAACACCTCTCTCCAGAGACCTCTCAGGAACATCTTCCCTTAGGCTGAAGTTTCTATGTTTAGGTCATTAATAAGACTAGCAAGAGTGTAGATTCAATCAAAATAACAATCTCAGAATGTTTAGATATTGGTATTTCAGCTTGCATTTAAACACATAAACAGTGGGACATGGAATTTCTATTCAGAGTTGAACATGGGTTTATTCCTACTTAGACTGTTAGAGAAAACTTCACCCCTGGGTGTTTCCTAACTGAAGAGTGCTTCAACTTGTGAACAAATAGTATTATATAAAAGATCACTCCCTTTCATTGAATTGTAAATAGTTTGCATTGTAGTGAAAAACTGCAAAGGCCTATATTGCTGGCATGGTATCACTATTTTTTTTTCACTAGTGTTTGACAAAAATACTATTTACAAGAATGGCTTCATCAACCCAAATTCACCTCTACAAAGCTTGATTGGGCTGCCTTAGTTAGACCAACTATGTAGCTATGTGCAATGTACCTACTGCTTTGGTGTTGACGTACATTACAAACAATTCTACCCAGGCAATTGTCATACAGCAAAATCCTGCTCATATCAGCTTGGGCTCTTTTTTGACCACATGCTTTATTTATGCCAGCAATATGGTTCTGTGCTGTTATTTAGTGCATTAGAGTAAAAATCATGTTTTGGGCAAAAGAGAATACATAATGTATTGTTAAACATTAAGATAAACTTTGCATAAAAATTGATACAAAAAAATAATAAAATGAAAATGTTATATTCTTGAGTTTTTCCATACAAGAAATAATCTATCAAAACACATAATATTCTCAGCTGACAAACATTATGTCCTCTGATTAATGTTTCCCATTTCTGTGTATCCATACACTTATCTCCTATAAGTAAGATTCCTTCCTGTTCATACCCTACATTTTCAAGAGAGGAAAATACCAAGCATAGATGGACTAAGCAAAGATGGACACAAAATGCAAGATTTAAATTTAAATCAATTTTTTTTCCAAAATTTCATTGTCTAGGATATAGTTTAAGGCTTTACATCAGAAATTTTGGAACCTGAAGGACTGTCTGATTTGAATTGCATTCAAATAAAGGCCAATGACTTTAGTTCAGTTGATTTGTGATGAATAACTGGGATTCAACCTCTGGATATTATAAAGGTTGAGGTTTTAGCAAAAAGTTGCAAAATTCAGACTTGATCAAAGGATCAGAACTTCTCAGAATTTGCATGTGTTTAGGCTATAAGAAGATCTGATCTTGTTTCTACTGGTGCATAAAAACATAGTCAATTTCTCTACATGTTTTTCATTTTCATTTTCATTTATTTCCTTAATAGAAAATAAAAGCATGACCCCCTTCTGTGCTTAATTCCAGCTTGCCTCATCTCTAAAAATTGTAGAATTAAAATATATAAGTATTTGTGGAAGCTAAAAGCCACTGGGAAAACATGTCTTTTCTATTGCTCATCAAATTTTGTTTAAAAACTGTATTTTTGGATGAAAACATTTCTGGCTTTAGCCATGCAGTGACAGGCCACCGGTATTTATTTAGAAGTGACATCAAAAAGACAGGGAAAATCAAATGTCATAGTGTATTTGGTACAGTTATAGCTTGAAACTGAAGTGAAATTTATTATTTTTCCCTTTCTCTGAAATGAATGCCTCTGAGGGAAAATAATTAAAAGACCTTTGTGAGAAAAGGAATATAACTGCCACTAGACAAAGCAACAAAGCCTAACAAATTAATTCTAGCTAGAGATTCAAATTTTCTCTTTTGAAATGGATTTTGCTGAGATTTTTTCCATTTTCTCTCTTTTACATGCACTTACATAAATTACTGGGCTGAATAGAGCTGTAGAGACAAACTGGTTACAAAGCACTTGATATATGGTGATGTCCAGTGGTAAGAGATGTGGATTCTCAAAGCACTTCTTTTGCTTAATTTTAGTAGCTTGTGAGCATGAAGGTGTCTGAAAGAATCTGAGCCTTTATGGGGCAGGTTTTGAGTGACCACTTAAAGATCTCACCTAGTGGAGAGCCCACAATTAAAGTGCTGCAATAATAGAGGTGGGGACTGAGGAATTAAGGCTGGCAGCATATCTGGAAAATTACCAACCGTGTTGTGGCCCATATTGTCATTTAGCAGTTTTAAGCATGCTTCATGCTATAAAAGAGTTTTGAAAAGGGATTTGAAAATGCCACATGTGTTCTTCTGGTGCAAAGGTGCACATTCCTAGCTTGCCTGCATGTCACCTTCTATGCTTTGGTTTCCTCCATCCTATGTATCAAGGTCATTTATTTAAGGATAATGATGGATATGCTTGCCTAAGTTGTAGATGCTCCTGAGAGGTTTACTATATTGACATGCTTGTTATAATAGTCATGCTTCATGAAACATGCTAGGTGGATCTTAGATCTAATTGTGAAAAGTATTAATGCAAATCAGTCTTCAGCTAGAATCACAATTCAATGTTTATAATATATTTTATTTGGTGTGATACAGAGATTGGCTTTTCATTTTCTGAGTATCCTGATTTAATAGTCATAGAGAGCCATAAAAGCACATTAAGATTTATTTGAACAGTATAAGACATTGTCACACATACCTGAGTATGGGTCGTGTTCTGATGTCCTTGGTCAGCTTTAAAAAAATTTTCCTCTTAATGACTTCTAGTAGAGCCCTTGAAAATGTGATAAAATGCTCAGGTGCCAAAAAACAGGCTCTTACCAGGGTTCTTACCTGGTTCTTCTGAAGACACACTAGGTAACCTTGAGTAAATTAACTTTTTTGTCTTGTTTGAGCAATAAGGTCCCAAGGTCTCTGTTGGGTTTTTACTTATTTATTTCTGTAGCATCTAATGCAAAGATTGTTATTAGGCTTTTTTCTGTTTCTTTCAATTACTTAAGCCTTCCTGTAGTCTGTACGTGGCTCCACACTCGCAGGAAGGTATTTTGCCAGGCAAACATGATATATATGTGTGTGTATATATATATACACACAAATATATATATATATATATGCAACTTGTTCAGGAGGGCAAATAACTTATATTTCCTTAGGAAGAAAAGGAACCTACAGTTGAGTTTCCCACTTAATGTCATATTTTAGACAGAAATGTTTTCTCCATTCTATGATTCTATTATTCTTTTACTCTTATTTTTTTACAGTGAGAAGCTAAAATACCCAAAATAATTGCCTAGCAAAGAGCAGATCACATGCTCTGCTCGTGAGTGGGAGGATTTTTATGATAGCAACAGACCTCTTTAGTTAGCAGACTATGGAAGCCAATACTGGGTGCACAGAACTAAGGCACATATAAATATAAATACTTAATTTGGGTTTTGAAAGATCTTTGGTCTTCTAAGGTGAAGAGTCTAATTGACTACTAAATGGCATTTTGAAAGGTACAGTCTAGTTCATCCAGAAATGACAGTCATCAAGTAGCAATCAGTGGTATGAATTTAGGGCCTGTGTTGTGCAGAGGGTCAGATGAGTTAAACAAGTGATCCTGTGTGCTTCCAAGAACCTAGGGTACATTTTTTGTGGTATTGGTGCTGTACAGATGTACAGAATAGGTAGTCTCTTCTGAAAAATGTAGTGTTTAATCAAGATATTCAAAAGTAAACAAGTAGGGAGTGATTCTTTCAATGTTTATTTTATATCATTATCAAATACACTACTTTTATTTGAATGTTACAGTAACATTATTTATATGATGAGCTAAAAGACTCTTTTTGAGTTTGAAAGGAACTTAGGAAGTTTTCCAACTTAATTATATTTGCATAAAAAATGTGTTTTATCTGTATAAAATTGCCAGAGATATTACTGAGAGAATGGAGATGTCTCTTATGGAACATGCTTCCAAATATTTCCCCACAAAGCATACCAAAACTCACTAACTCTGAGAGAAGTACTTGTGGAATGATGCCCCTGCATATTTCAGGTGTTTTATTTGCTGTGTAGATTGCACAGGATTGCAGTATAAACTCTGTGCTTTCAGCTAATATGACAAAGATTGTGCTTAATTCAAATCCTTTGTAAGCAGCAGATTGCCTTGCATGATTCTAATTGTTAAATCCCTCAAGTGCCCTGACTCCAAATGCTTCTCTCTCTCTGACTGCCAGTAAATCAGGGTGGCTCTGTGAGGTGTGCATCCACTTTTCTGCCAGAGTGCTGAATATGGGCTGCCCTCCTGCTTTAGTCCTGCCCTCTGCAGTGCTTCTCAGAGGTTGTGTTGGAGCTTCCAGGCACCCTCAGGATATGAGAAAGTAGTTGTGATGGGACTGATCCAGAGAAGAAAATGGGCAAATGAGAAAAAGTCCAAAATGAGGCAACTACACTAAAGCATCTGCACCACTCTACATGTCAAAACAAATAGCTGGTATTTTGGCCTAATTACTTCTATTTAGAATTTTCCTTCCCACAAAAGTGCAATTTTTGTTTTTCTTTCACAAAGCAGCTGGTTTGGGCATTATACAATGTTGTGTAAAAAAAGCTCAGGTTTCTAAAAAATTAAGTATTTATTTCTACTAGGAAACTTTTCTTGCAAATAAAAAAATCAAATAAGCAACAAGGTGTAGACACAGTAATTAAAGTTTTTTTGTTAGGCAGAAAGTACAGGAGTACTACATCTGCCAAATTCTGAAATAAGCACTATCTGACAAAACCAGTATGATTTCTCCTTTTTCAGCTGTTATAATTAAGCAATGAAAAGCTATTTCTCTTGATGTGAAACTGGGTTCAGAATGGAGAAAAGGTGAGGATTTATTATCTATGATGTAAACAAGTGATGTTGGCTCCCAAATATGCAGCCAACAGCCAACAATCTGATGAGAAAATGAGACCCTCACGAACAAATTTTTATTTAGATAAAGAAAACCATCATACGTGCCTAGCTGCTTTAAAAAAACAGATTTCCAAAGGAAGCATAGGTGCTACCAGTAATGTTACAGTCTAACTGATACAGGACAATTGCTTCAAAAGACTTAACAAAACACCCCAAAGAGGTGGCTGGTACAAGCCCTCACGTTTCAGTCAGGCGGCTGCCAGCTGGTACTGAGACTTGGAGCCATACATGCCAGCAAGGCACTCATGCTGTTCATGGGAAAAACGGGCTGTATCTTAGTGTATGGAAGATAAGTTTTGTATGTATGTCCAGCCTAACATGTGCACCTTCATGAACTAGATAAAAACAACATTACTCACAAGTATTCCATGCATTCAGCCATACTGGGGTACAGTGAAAATAGAACGGATCTGGTGTGGGAAGTACCCCTGCATCTGGCCAGCAAACATCTGTATCTAATAACTCTAATCACCCTGAATGTAACTTCAATAAATCTTACCATGTAAGTGAATTATCATTAAAATACAACCAATCCATAATTCTACCATTGAAGAGGAGGGTTACCATGATAAACTCTATTTATTCTTAATAATTCAACAGAATATCTCAAAGATAATAACTAATATCTTCTTTTTTGTTTTCACCTGGTGTTTATCAAATCATTAAAAATCTTTCACTGCTTCGTAAGAGTATTTTTTGTTCTAGGTAAGGAGAATATTGTACTGGGAGCCTTTGTAACCCACTAGCTTGAGACTCCATTCATGGAGTAAATTGATACTGGTTTGTGGCTTTTACTAAAACAGTACCTGTCAAAATGTAGGCAGAGATAAAAACTAGTTTAGTTACTTAGGACATACGGCTTAGTACAAGGAAACATCCTGCACAGGAGTTATAGCTACTTTAAAATCCATCTGAAACATCTCTGCATTGCACTGCATTTTGCAGACCCTGGAACTCAAGCCAGCTGTTCACTAAAGCACATCTTTACAGATATGCAAAACACCAGCAGTCCCCCTGAAGTCAGTGAAAGCTCAAAGTAAGCATTACCACCTATGAAAATTATATAATTTACACTTGAAAAATAATGTGGGTAACAAGATCTGAAGTGTACACCACCAGCTACAACCACACATGTACAGTCAGTGAGCAGGTAGGAGGAGGAATAAGCCTCAAAAG
This sequence comes from Thryothorus ludovicianus, assembly GCA_013397245.1. Lineage (NCBI taxonomy): Eukaryota > Metazoa > Chordata > Aves > Passeriformes > Certhiidae > Thryothorus > Thryothorus ludovicianus. Next base: position 499,991 of record VZTB01011431.1, on the reverse strand, counting down.
AAAGCGATATAGACAAGCTCGCATCGTGGTATGGGGAGCACTTGAATCCTGCTCTGTTGAAACCTGTCTCCCCTTCAGGCTTTTCTAATACTGGTCTCTCAGACTATTTAAACAGCATGGCAAAGGCCCATTCTCTGGGCCCTGTATAAAGGGCATGGAATGGATCATGCCCACGCTGCTTTGGTCTCTTCCACTCAAAGCAAAGCATTCTGCTTTAAAGTATCAACTGGAAACAGTCCCTAATTTGAAGAATTTTCATACCATACCCAGGTATTGCTTCAGAGAGTCTCAGCTGACATAAGCCAAAATGATGCCACGGAGTATACCTCTAAATCTACAGTAAGAGTGGTTGTATGCCAGTGTATGCTTGAGCCTAAGCACTAACCATGAATATTTTACTAGCACAGAGATAAATTTTTAATGTACATGTGTTAATCAGTTACATGTGTTCTAATAATACGGTAAGAATGTCCAAAGCATCTGTCTTCATTTTTATCCTCTCTAAAACTGTATGTACTCCAGCTGGCTACAAACATGAAGCAAAGAGCTCAGTAAGTTTATGAAGGTGATAGATTAAAATAATAAATATTTGGAAGCTTTGTCATAACCACAGCGGAAGGCACTAGGAAAGTCTACTGCTTTGCTAATCTTCAGCTATTAATTTGGATTTGCAAAGAATGTTTACTAATGCAATGATTCAAAAATATCAGTATATTCCAATAGCTGGGGAAGCTCCCAGTCCAACCAGAGGCTGATTTCTGTGCTCAGTTCACAATATTGCCACAGGCAAGTCACTTCACTTTTCTGCTGATAGAATTGATGATATTTGCAAACTTTAAATTTTACAGTGAGAAGCCTGTAAAGTGCTAACCAGCATTAGCTGTCTGATTGTCTGCAGAGAGAAGCAAATGTCCTTTGCTGCTATAGTCAATAATTTGGGTTGCAAAAGGAGCTGGCTGCTGTGATACGAGCAGTACTGAGAAAGAGTCATTGGGGCTGCAGGCATTTGTAAAACATTAAGGGACACGATTTCAATGGATTGCAGAGGGCTTTTCACCACATAACTTCCTTTAGTTGCAATGGGAACTGACTACTTTTGAAGGCTCAGTTGTGTTGGCATAGCACAATGATGAGGTTTTCATCTCACAGTCATTTGCATGGCAATGATCTGTTCCTTCCATCAAGCCTTTTAAATTATGCAAAAACTGAATAATAGAGTGCAATAAAAAATACACCCAGGGACATAATACATACTTTTCAGTAAGCAGGCAATGAAAAAAAAGGCATGTGCATTATTTTCCTGACAAAAATTGATATCCAATAGTCTGACTCTCAGGGATGGGGACCTAATGAAATGTCATGTCATGGATGATGACTCTGTAAAACTTGCTGGTATGCCATATTTGAGAATAATGGCAATCGCCCCTAACAACTAGACTGCAGAGAATCTAGAACCGACTGTATTTTCAGATCCATCTTTTTAGGCACAAACCTAGTCTGTTTCTGATGCAAGGGAAGAGGAATAAGAGCTTATCTGAGTAAGATACTGTGCAATTCCTGGCATTTCAGAAGTTCAGTGAAAGTAAAAACCCTGGAACCACACCACCATACATGTACTCTTCAAAATGATGTTAGGAATGAGGATTTGCTGCAGCACTGCAATGAAACTTGATGTAACTGTGAGCTCAGTTCCTTTAGATTTATATGCAGTATGTTTATGTAGCTTGCTGACTGAACCTCTTATGACATCCAGTGCATGAGAGTAGCCCTTACAAAGTTCATTGCAGTGGTTTTTTTTCTCCTTACTCTAATTGATTCCTTACAAATTTGTGACTTCTGCCTCAAACTGAAAGCCAGTTTCTTATTTTATTTGTAGTTATGTTTCATTTTAATTTATGTTGTGGCTCAGGATAACTGCTGGCAGTCATTTCCCCACTGTTCAGTTCCATCTTTATTATTTTAATACTTTTATCAAAATTCTTTTTACTGTATGTTTTAATTTGCAATAAGTTCTAATTTTATCAACTTTAAAAAAATTTATTGTATTTTTGCCATCATCTTTACTATGCTCAGACTTTTATTGAAAGCAATATTCCTAACTCTTCAGCATCCTCTTAAATTTGGAAACTCATTTTTGATGGCATGTTCACCCATACTATGGAGCTCCTTCACCACTCTTTCAGAATATGTAATGTATTTACTCTGAGCTAAGTGGATTTTCAGCACTGTCTGGCTTCATTCTGGTGTGATATTTAGCTAGAGGTGGTAGATAGAATCCCCAGACTTTATTAGTGACCTTGACAATGAATTCAGTGGAATATATCCCTGATCTTTGGACATTGTGTGAATTTTGCTATAGTCACTGTTACACTGATTTTAGCCAGCTGACCTGATGGACTGGTTTTTTTCTTCAATTGATGTGAAGCTGCTTTGTGTTCATAATCAGGCTTGTAGCATGTTTAAAAGCAGACCGAAGTCTTCAGGTGTGGAATCTCTGGAATAAGTGATTCTGTGGGACTACCTCAGAATTTGAACAGTGTACAAAGAGAAACTCATTTTTCTGTTCAGTGTATTTGCCTTTAAGTGAATTGGACTCAACAGCATTGTACACCCATAGACAATGTACAGCAAGGCAGAGAGAAAACTCTTTCTCCCAACATCTGCCCACACTGCCTCTTCAGCCAACCTTCACTTCTACCACTGTATTTCTCTAAGAATTCTGCCTGGACGTCAGGTTGTAAGGAAGGAAACATCAGGTACCAGAAACTCTGTGTTTTGCTCCTGCTTCTTAATTTTGTGTCTTTCATCTGTGCCAACACTAATCCTCATCTATGTGGGACCCAGTGGTAAGGAAACCTGGCCATTCCTAGTTATCACAAAGCCCAAGTGCAACATAAGTACAGACTAGGAGCCCCTGACCATTAGAGCTCTATTCCTACTTATCTAGATGTTGGGAAATCCATCTATTAATTCATGTGTATCATTGCTGATCCAAGCCCTCATTCTTAATCCAAACTAGACTATCAAATGACTGAAATCTGCTACCTAAAGTATTAAAAAAACATTCCCCCTGGCAGCAGTAAAATTCATTTTATCTTCTCAACCTTTCAAGTCCAGAACTGCTTCTTCAGCCTTTGTTGTTGTTAACCCTAATTTACCCCCAGCTCTAATCCTTTCAGGAGGGCTTTCAGAATAGCCCAAAGTCTCAAAGTCACTTCAAGAATAAAAAATAAGTAATTTGTTTCACAGCTGCCAGCATGACAACCCTTTTTCCTTGGCAATATGAGCAAAAGCTTGTTTGTTACTGTGGTCTGAAATTTCAAGACTACTTCTAATTGTAACCTTAGACCAATGGTGATGATCTCTTTGATATTTAGTGACAAATTTATTTTTTAAAATGTTTTATCTCATTGTAAACATTCTTGTTAAGACCTTTAATCTCCATTCATACTTAACTTAGCTTCTGTGCCAATGAATAATCATTACTTGTCTAAAAAGGCCATAAGTGATAAGGAACAGAACTGAGAAAAGCAGGAAAGAAAGTACTCCTAGGCTCAAACACAGAGCCCATCCTTGCTCATCAGGACACATAACTGCAGCTCAGGCTGAACAGTTTTTGGCAGAGTAATTGCTCTCTGGACCTGAACAAGACTTGGTAGAAAGGTTCACTGTTCATTTGGACAGTTACTAGCTAGGGCAAATCGAGAGTGTTTCAAGGAATAGATATCTTACCTCCTTCTCAGAGGGCCATGCTGATGCTCAGAGAAAGGGAGCCGGACACCATGGCCCTCATTCTGGGTCATGTACAGTCTTTTACAGTTGGCTATGACCAAGACTTTCCTCATGATGCCCTCACTGAGGCCAAGTGCTGTTTCTGAAGGACAAGTGGCAGCAGTGGCAGCGGGCAGGCTGTGCGTGGCTGTCCTGCTGTGGTGGTACACTCGCCAGCCAGGGGACTGAAGTGTAAGTCAGGGTTGGAAGAATGCTGAGGTTTTGAAGTGAATGTTTGGCAGGGCTGTTCCAAGACAAAATTTTACTAGATATTGACATCTGGAAGTTTCCAATCCACCAGTTAAACAAGAACAAAACAAAGCAAAATCAAAAGCCAGACACTTTAGCTTGGAGGGAAGCATTCAAAGCAGAAATTAAAGTAACCACAAGACAAAGGATTGCCAGTATTCAAAAGAGAAAAAGGGAGAGGGAAATGAGATACTGCACTAGCAAAAGAAAAGTGTCCAAATGTTGTAAAGCAGAGTTATTATTACTTTTTAATTCTCATTTTCAGAGTAAGGTGGTCAGATCTAATGGCTTGCTTTACCAAAGTTGAATTATTTGAATTCTAGTACTAAAACTAGTTATAGTTAGAAAATTTTGTACTAGTGTGTAGGATACACACTAGAGAAATTAGGAATATTCATTTGAACAGATAGTACATATTATTTGTGGAAAGGTGCTGCATTAGATGCTATGGCTGCTGTTCCTTTGAACTTCCAAAGGCTACTAAAGGGGCACGTGTGCTGTGGTCTTCACCTTTATCATTTTTCATGTGTTTCAGAGTATGCTGGTCTGTCATTCTATCTCACTATTAAGGGCAAAGTTATGTTGCAATTAAAGTCAACAAGGAATATTCTATGAATTCAGTGTATTATGGCTCTCAACAATGAAGCAGCTAGCCCCTTTCCTGGAATAGTTAAGTTTACACTGTGAAGAAGGGGGCAGTTTCACACATCTGTCTGGGTTTGGTGAATTCTCAGACAGACTCCTCATTCCAGGGTATCTTTTCAGAGTATATATCCAGCTGTAAAAGACAAGATCTTTTAAAAACAAAACCATAGGAAAACAACATACCATAATAGAAAGCTTGTTATTAGGTGGAACATGTTGTTGCCTCAGTCCGGTTTTGCTCTCCTCAGTTGTCAGTGGTACAGTCTACAGCTACCCCAAAACCTGTCTCTCCTCATGAAAGGCCAAGGCTTTCACAGACAGCTGTAGCCACAACGCTAAAGTATCCCACAATTGCAGTCTTTGCAGTGTAATTAACTCCAGTGTACCATCAGGTCCCAGTCTCAGGACTAGCAGGACAAAATAATTCAGACAAAGTGACTCCTATAAAAAGCCAGAGATGACTGTCTGGATATACAACATATTCACCGAAGGGGAAAAGAGTCACTGAATTCCAGTTAAGAGAACCTTTTAACCAAAGGGCTTCCCTTCCTAGGTTTTTGGTCTGGATGTTGCTTTAGGCTTATGTTCTTTACAGTGGTCCGTTCTATAGACTGTGCTATTAGTAGCCACAATATATGTGTCTATGTAACTGTGATAATTTTTGTGTTTCTTGGACCCAACAATAAAAATAGAATTGCCAATTAAAATGAAAGAACACGAAGAAACACAAATTCATTTCAGACTTTCCTCATTTTTTGAGAAAAAAAGCTTTGCAAGCTTGCCTCAAAACTAGAAGGGACTTTGCTGTTTCACACTTTATTATAATGTTGGTAAGTGCTTTAGAAAAGCTGTGCCTTTTACATCACAGTAGCTCTTCAAACTTGAAAACAGAATAGAGACAATACCCTTTTGATTTTAGTACAAGGTACTCATAAAAATCAGGGTTTTCTTTGAAAGAAATAATGTTCTTTTTTTTTTTCCAACGGTACTTTTACAGCAGATAGCTGATGATTATTAATCAACACTACTTTTTATCACAGAATTCATAAGGGGATGCCAAAATCACTCTCATCCCTACTCAACACCCAGTACAGCCAGAAGGAAAGGAGAAAACACAATTCTTTCTACTATAAGGTGGCAGAGGGACTATAATTCAACAATGAAAACCAACAATTAGAGCTCAGGCAAACCATAGATAGCCAGTTTGGATTTCTGCTCAGCTTTGCGTAACTTGGGTGTAGAACTGAATGTTCTTGTGGCTTAGTTGTCTATTCAAATACTTATGTGACTCCAGTTGCCTGCATCTGATTTATGTGTTTTCAATAAAACACACTGTGATTTAGATCTTTCTTAATTTTAGCGATGTTGTTGGGAAGCAGAAACAGAGAGGAATAAATTCTTCAAAGTAACTGAGATTTTGGCTGCCTTCCTGGGTAGTTCTGATTAGAAATGTTTGTTAAGGGATTGATTTCCCGAGGATCAGTGCTAGGATCACGCTACCTCCTGACAATCGTATTTTAAGTGCTTCAAAATAACTTTCCCACAGAAGTGAAGGATAGGTACTTCTGAAAATCTAGGCCTAAGTCAAGGTCACATGGAGTTTGCAGCAGCAGGAAGCAAATGAACTTCACAGGACCCCAGATCAAACTTTCCCTCTTCTTCATGTTGTAAAACAAGATAATAATTCCTACCCATGAGAAGAATCAAAACTCTAACAGTATATCTTTACACCCAAATCAGAAGGTCCTAAGGAACAGAAAAATGTTATTTTTTAAGCCTATGTGTGCAGGAGCAAGAACTTTGGCTTGAAGTTTGGATATAAATTTATTACAATGAGTGACTTCAAATTCCAACAAAAAAGAGTTGTCAAAACCATGGTGTTACTATCAAAAGTGGAAAAGAAACTTCCGTTACCAACTCCTGATATAGTAGCATTAGTCTTCACAGAGTTTTGGAAAATAAGCCATGGCAAATCTGGATTCCTTAGCTGGCCACATGCAGTTTCATGGAGCTGAGCAATCTATAGTGTGGAATTTGTGGAAGTTATAGAGAGTTGCTGGGAAGTGCCGTATCACACATTCGCAAATATCTGAGTAAATGGTCTCTGTCTAAAATATACCTCACTAAAGGCTAATTTCATCAACCTCAGACTATGCAAGAAATTAGAAACTGCTTTTGAAAAATATTTCAGACCTTTTTGCTTGAGAAATAGCCAGTAATAACTGAAAGAGGCCCTTGTCTGTGATAAAATGCATGGAGTAACTCTAAGTAACCAACAAATGGCAAATTAATTAATATAAATATTTCCACTGGTTTCAGAGTCCACTTTACTGAACTGATTTGGTTTTGCTTTCCTTTATTTCAGAGCGTTAAGTGATTAAATACATGAACACATGATTACTATTTGTGCCATATCATTTACTTTTTGAGGGCCTGTAATAATCCATTTTCTTTTTCCTGCCTTTGTGACAAGAAGTTACAGAAGAATAGCAAGTTCTGAAATGCCATCTGGGAAATTTTAACTGTAAACAATTGTGCATATTTTCCCCCAAACTGGAAAGAATTCAATATTGCTGTTTACATTTCATTTAGAATCTGTAGCCTTTTGTTATTGTTTGTTTTAATAAACATTTTGAGGGAGGGTCCTGCCACATTTTTTTATTTCTTCCCCCAGAAAAACCTCCCAGAAGGCAAAGAACTGAGAAAAAAAAAAAAATAAAAGAAATGAGAATTTTTGTTAGGACAACAAAATATTTTAAACCTTGGGGCATGATTCTTCTACCTTCGTTTTGACTGCAGTGAATATTCCTTCACAATGCCATGCCTAAGGATATGGGCTTGACAGGAACATTCTCCCAGAAGCACTGAGCCTGAAATTATGAAGCCCTGTTGATGGTATATTGTTTAGGGAGCTTTCTTTTGTTAAGATGCATTAAGTTAAATTTGTTTTGATGCACTGAAATGGAATGGATGCCTAGTGAGTCTAGACAGTGAAAGTACAAGGCTTTTACAATAAAAAAAACATCATTCCTTTTTCAGTGTGTGTCAAGGGCTTCATGTGCTGATGTAGCTAATCCATGCATTGGGTTTTCAAAGGCTGCTGGGAACCATGTGCACCCTAACGTGGCACAAGAAGAATCAACAAAGTTCTGTGACTGCAGCTTTTCTGTTGTTATTTTTTTATAAAGGGAAGAGCTTTAGTTGCATCCGGACAAGGCAGGGATGGGCTTGCAAAATTCCTGGTTGAAGGGAAAAAGCGCAGAGAAGTCTCCACTCTGCACATTGAGTTGTGTATTGATTGAAGAGAATTGGTGGAGAAGAGTGGAAAATTTCAGGAGTAGAATGGCAGAATGAGAGGAGAAAACATATGACTGGGAGTCTGCTGCTAGACACAGACCAGCAGGGGATGGATGGGTGGCTGTGTGCCTCATTGCCCTTCTCCTTGCACAGATTAGCCATATGGTAAGTCCAGGCTCTTTAGACTGTATCAGCTAATGCAGACTTTCTTAGTTTTGAGCTGAAGCAGTCAGCTTTCATCTTCTGTTCTGAGTGTCTGTGTTTCAATGGCCAGCTATGTATCTTTCATCACTTTCTATTATTGGTTTGGGTGAAGTAAAGATGAATCCAGACCAAAACCAAAGAGTCTAACTACAGTGAGCTTGGAATCCAGAGTCCTGGCCCAGCTACTGCTGTAGGCTCAACCCTAACACGGAACTGTGATGAGCTGTAGACCCCTGGCCAACCTCAAATCCAGGCTTGTATGATTTTTTCTCAGCTACCCTTTTAAATTCTTCTGAACTATCTGATCCTAGTAGCTGCACTCTCTGACCAGCATAGAGTCTCTTGTGCTTTCATCCCCAGCAGGCCTGGAGGATAGAACAGTACTCTTATCTAAATTTTATTACTGATGAATATGAGGCATAAAGAGAACTTATGCATGCAGAAAAGCAAGGTACTTCCTAACACTTGATTACATATTGTTGTTTCTAGCAGCAGGAATGCTTCATGACTTCATGAGCTTGATGGTATTTGATCAATGGTTGGACTTCATGATCCTGGACATCTTTTCCAGCCTTAATAATTCTGTGATTCTGTGAGTGGCAGCAGATACACAACTGGGAGTGCTCAGCCTGGATGCTTACCCATCACCTGTAGCAGGATCCCAGTGCATGTAGGTAGAAAGTAGAGATGGACACATTAGAAAATGGTGAGAGGGTACTGCATTCTCTGGCATTGCCCTGTCTCCCTGCCAGTCATCAAACAGAGCAGCTCACATTCCTGCAGCTTCCTTGGAGCTCAAATGACAAAGACTCTTCTTTTAATGTGGCAGCAGAGATACACATGAAGAAGTCTGGCAGAAGAGAGCCTAATCCTTACATTGTAACAATTTTTATAATAAAAACATTTAGGATCAAAATGTGCCTTGGAAATGTGTGGAATTGTCTGCTGTCATAGGGAAGCTGTTGGACTTGACCACAAGCCGCTCCAGTGTGCCAGTGCCAGTGCTCTCTTCAAAAATGGAGACAGAAATGTGAAAATGGGAGAAAGACATCATTTGAGGTAGTCCTGGGGAGGACTACTGGACTGGATGCCAGGAGATAAGGCTTCTCTTCCCAGCTCCACTGTTCGCTATCCTGCCTTCACATGAGCTTCTTTAGTAGAAGAATTCTTGTTGCTTGTCTGTGCAATTCTTAGTATTGCTGGACTGCCATATCATTTGGCAGTATCATAAACTAAAATATTTTTATTTCAACCCAACACTGATTCTTCTTGGACCAATTCCCACCTCTTTTTGTTGGAGTAACTTTCAGCTAAGAAATTAGAGAACAAAACTTAAACCAAAAAGTGATGATGTAGCTCCAAGAACAACTTACAAGATTTCATTATAATGTTTATGCTCTAATCAAAATTCAAGTTTAAAAACAATCTTCTTGCTATCCCATATCACTAGAACTTATTATAATAATTATAATAGTTCAGTCATTTTAAAAAAATAGGAAAAACCTTCTGGCCTTACATATTTCAGCTCTCTGCCAGAAAGGAAACTACAGAATTGTATTAAAAACAAACAAACAAAAAGCCCAAACTCAACCAAACAAAAAACCTCAAACAACAGAAACCAACTACAATGATATCAAAATTTTCCCTCTGTTTTTTCATCTAGAGCCATGGAAAATTTGTGGAAAATTTACAGGATCATAATCTCATATGGTCAACAATTTTTATGTGGTCACATATTATAGGATGTTTGAAATATCTTTTATGACTAAGTAGTCTGTTATTTTCCATTTGCTGTGCTGTTTGCTCATACCAAACTGGGAGAGGAAGGGACTATTGTAAAGCAATGCAAGCCAAAACTTCAGCATCTCTTTATAGCCACAGGAGCAATTCATAGAGGAGGACCTATCTTACCAAATATTTCTTCCAATTTTTAGAATTTTTTTTTTCTCCATTTCTGGCTCTTATTTCTCAAATCCTTGCTCAGGATTATGTGCTAGCCCTGCATAAGACATTGAATTATGACACAGATGCAGGGCACAATGATTTCACTGTAATACTCCTATAAAGAAGGTCAAAAGTATGAGACATGGAAACGTATTTTTATTTTCATTATTATGAAAAGATAGGAAAATATTCAAGGTATTTCCAGAATATGCTGAGAAATTGCTATGAAAGTAGGCTAAAGTAAAATTAGGCAAAAAAAAAAAAAAAAAGACAGCTTGTAATTTGGCACCATCTAAATAATCACAGAATGCTCCAGCTTCATCATAACAATTATTTTAAACAGAAAACAGTCTCTTTGAACAGGTATGACATCTAGTTAGCTACCACTGGACTAGGACCATAACTGTCAATTTTGAAAATGAGCAATTGTGAGATAATTGTCTCAGATTTGCAAGTCTTGACTTGAAAACCAAGAGGATCTCATATGCAGTAATATCTGACATTGATTTCCAGTAGGCATGTCATCTAATGGACTAATTATTCATCAGTTCAGTAGGCAAATAGCCATCAAATCAGACCATTTTGCCCCTGTTCCCCTATAATAGAAGACAGAAAATAGCTACTGACAAGGATTTTCTTGTAAAACTGTCAGAAACTGACCAGCAGCCCAGAGCTCTGGTTTAAATACGATCTTTACCTACTTGAAATGACACAGTGACTGTTCCAATTCATGTTAGCACAGAAACTGAGATCAAGATCTTTTGTGCCAGCATAGTCTAGGGACATGTGGATTCCATTTGCCCAGCAATTGTGAATAATAAATAAACTAAGTCACAATTTGTTGGTAGAGCATTTATGGTCAAAAAAAGAAGACAGAGATTTGCCAAAACTGTTATTCTCATAGTTGAAATCCACAGATAGTTTAGTTGTTATTTCCTAGCGTTTCTACGATGCTTTAGGCCAGCAATTCCTAAACTGTGGTTTATGGACCAGTGGTGATTCATAAAACAATGATAAATGGGTCTGTAGCTGGTTTCTCTAACTTAATCACCTTTGTTGTCTTTCCAATGAAAACTTGAATGAGAAGGGTGGGGCAGAGAGAAATTCTGAGAATTGACAGTGACAAAACCATTGGAGCCCACCATACTGAAATGTATAATGTAGCCTTTTACAAGATTGTGATATGTTTATTTCAGAGGTCACATGTGCTGCAGACAACATTCACAGTTCAAGTGTGCTCTGAGCTGAGCCATTTCCCAGCCTCCATGGGTCCAGACAGGGCATTGTCTCAGTGACATGGTGGAACATCTCAGCTGCAGAAACCACACGTTCTGGAGAAACCAGGTCCAGTGCCTCTGGCACTGACTAGTGCCCACCACTGGAGAAAAAAATAATTGACAGTTGATGTAGAAGGCTAATTGTTCAGAATTTTATGAGGTAGGAGAGAAGGAATGAGAAAGAATCCTATTTTGGCAAGTAATCTGTGGCAGGAGCAGCCCACAGACAGACAGTTTATGTCCTGAAGCTCGGTCTGATTAGTGCAGTCGTTATCTCTTCCTAGCATGGCTAAAGATATGAATGGCCATAAAATGATCCAAGCCTTTCATTAGTACCCAGCACTAGTTATTCTCACTTAGTGATCTTCTGGGGTGGTAAGTTTCAACAGGTCACTTTAACGCTATTAAGAAATCTTTCTATCTCTTGCTTTTAAAATTTTCTGCCCTGTAGTGTCAACAGCTCTCATCATATCTCTGCTATTAAAAGGGAGGATCAGTCTTCTGGAAAGCTTTTCAAAATGCAAACCAGGAATATTTATAGGAGTGCAAGTGGCAATTCTCAGTGTTGCTGAAGATACAGGACATCTTCCTTGCATTATTTGGTAACAAAGCAGTACTTGATAGTAAAGCAAGATGCCCCTTGCTTTACAAAGCTCTAACAAAGCTTTATCCTTTAAGCTGTGTAACTCTTTTGCTACTTGTTTTCTAGATGCTACACGTTTAAGTTTGTAAGACTGACACTTTGTTCATAGAGTAAACCCAATGTATGGTTCGAAGGTGACATACTATCTTCTTGGAGATTGTATTTTCCCGTACTGTTTCTATGAATCTAAAGGGCAAAAAATAGTAGCAAGAAAATGACTGTTCACTGTATTGTATCTATGTGTTCATCATAGACCATAGACCATAGACCATAGACTTCCTTATGTCAAGAGCAGTAAAACCACAAAAAAGGACAGTGTCTCTTTCTTAAAATATATCATTTAAAATTTGAAATAATGTTGAACAAAACATGAAATAATTTCTGAATAAGATGTAAAGTTAAAGTTCAGTAGATCCTGGAGGAAAAATTCCATGTGGAATTCCTTTTTCTGAGTACAGATAATTAATTCATATAAATTTGATTCTTAGTGTGTCATCTGATGGTCAGGAAAAAGTCCCAGCTATTTTCCTTTTCACTGTCTTGCTGCTCACATTATTAAATCCCAAATAGATGACAAAAATTTTCTCTTTTTCCACTTGTTCAGTGGAGTAATTCTTCTAGTCATCTCCTTTTACATTTCTCTTTTCAGTTGCCTAATGGCATGTCAGCTGTTGCAAATGCTCTGGCTTCACTTACAAGAAGTCCTAGATGTTTCCATTTTCTCAGTAGAATAACTTTATAAATAAAAGGTGGCTGAACTCTGGCTGATCTAAAAATTTGATTTAAATTCATTCCATTTAATCCCCCGTACTTTCCTACAGCATTTATTTTCAAAGGCATTTAGACATCTGTTGGTACTTTTGGTAGTTTCCAGCTGTTAGATCCATATAAGAAGGTAGAAATTACATAGTTTTGCAATTGTATTATAGATTTGGGATAACCAATTTTTGTTTAATTTATGGATGAAGTTGCTGCCATTTCAGATTTGACTTTAATCTTTTAGATATTCATAGCCAGTGCTTTTTAACCATCTCTCATCTTTTTTTCTCTCTCTGTTTCATTCCCTCCTCCCCTTACTAAAGAACCCAGGAAGCCTTTGACTCCAAGAATCATTTGAAGTGGCTTTGGCTAGAAAAAGCTCAATATATTTTCGAAGTGGTATTTATCAAATATTTTTAAAGATCTCAGATTTTCTACACAGTCACAAGAATTAGTATTCCTCACGTTATTTGGTTAAGGAAAGATGAAGAAAAGAATGTGAAGGCAATAACCAAAAATTACAAGAACTTGCTGCATTGTACAGAGATATAGGGAGTCATGGGGAATGAATGAGATGATATTGGTCAGTAATTTAAACTCTGGTCTTGGTGTAGTAACAGGCTGAAGCTTTTGAAGAGGTCCTTAAAGGCATCCTTGGATGACCCAACTGCAGACTGTTATGTAGTCATTCAGGCTATGGGTTCAAAGAAACAGTACCCTTAGATACATCATTTCTTTATGCACCATAGGATAGGGAAACTTTAATCCTCTTACCTGATTAAATTGTCTTGGCTTCGAAAAAAGTTACATGGTTCTGATCAGATCAGGTATATGAAAATGTTTGAAAATTTAGTTGAACACTGTATTAGTAAATTGTCTCTTGTGTAAAAATTTTAACTTTTGGCAACAGTTTAAAATTTCCCCACATGTATGGTTGCTTTAGAACTAAAGAGATACTACTATGAAGAATCAGAGAGCAAAGGTCATGGTTTAAATCCCAAATTCACTTTGAATTTTCTTTTTCAACTATAAAGCAATTCAATCCCATTTATCTTCTGAAATTATGTCTAATTTTCAATGTAGGCTTGGAATGATGAGACTTTGATAATGTTGCAAGTCATAACACAGGGTCAGCACATCAATACCTTTTCATTGGCCTTTTGCAAGCCTTTCTCAAGGTTTGAATCTTCCATTTAATATGGTGGCAGCAGCCATCACTTGTCTAGGTTTGTTATTATCTTTGAACTTCAGTGAAAACATTACCAGGAACCTAGGCACACATCTTTCACTCCAAGGAGGATGCTGGGAACACAGCTCAGAAGACTGAGAGACAGGTCATCCACCACTGCTGTGTCTCAAAGTTCTAAGCCTAGGCCTCAAAATCCTTAAAAAAAAAGCCTAGGAAGTGTAGTGAAAGATTTAACAAAATTTTTTTACTTAGTATCAGAGATCGATATCCCCAGTAGTATTAAAATGGGCACTCTTATTAAAAGATCTTATTATGACCTTTGTGGGACTGTAGCATGACTCTCTTGGAGAAATCTAGGTTTCTGTACCAAAAAAAGACCTCACAGCTATTATTATGTCAAATTTTCAAGGTGTAGGATAGAAAATGAATTTTACTATGTGTATATTTGCTGAAATTTTTGTGTTGCTAACTGCTTCTGCTTCATATTCATGGATTTTCTTTCTTGTCCTAAAAAAAAGAAAAAAATAATCTCTTGTTTAAAAACATATGTTGTTTCAAATATATTGAACTGCCTGGCTTTCAACACTTTCAGAAGATATTATTTTCCTCCTTCTCTTTTATTGCCTGAATTCAGTCCTTGTTAATATTAAAACAAATCTCTTGGCACCAAATGCAGTCTCCCTGATCCCTGTTTTTTGTTAGCCACTGTTTGAAAAACTTGTTAGCTTAGTGTCAGGCACTCATTAAACTTTCAACTTACACAAGCTGCCTCCCAGCTCTGACAAATTGTCAGTGCTGCAGTGTGTGCCTGCGTGAGCATATGTTTGTGTGTGTGTGTGTGTGTGTGACTTACTGACCTGTGTGCAAGGCCAATAAAACTGTAAAAGAAATGCATGCCCCCCTTCACACCCCAAATCCAGGGTGTAATTTCTCCCTTCCATCTGTGGTGTACAGAATCCAGCAGTGATCCCATACAGGGCTCCATTCTGCTCTCAAACAATGGGCTGCTGTTCAGTCCATATTATCATGTATTACCTTAGCTGTGGAAACTTCTCATTACTAAGTTAATAAAATATTATTCTTCCTTACCCCTAAATTTTTCACAACATGCATCACAAAAAGATGCATGTCTTTGCATTCAAAATGATCAATATCACTGCTAATGTATGCAGGTAGTCACATGTTCTTTGTTTTATTTTGTTTTGATTATTTTTTTTTTTAAGAGGGCTACAGGAAGCACTGAAGATGAGGGGATTCTGTTTTTCCAAAGGTCATGCTTGGATATGCCAATGGTTGCCTGGCTTGACTATGTGGAAAACCAGCACAGCAGCTCTTTATTTTTTAATCTCTGTGTGACATTTTAATGTTTTACTTTAATTACATATCCCTTCTCCTAACACTTGTGTGTTGTTCTGGGGAAAAAAAAAAAAAAGAAAAGGAAAAAAAAGGAAAAAAGAGAAGTCCTTAGAGAGGAATAAAACAAGTAGAGACACTTCTGTACAATACATTAGAACAAAAGCGACAGCTTAAAATGCTTTCTTCTATCTCAGTCCTCCATGACCCTGTAACCAAACAGATTGAATTTTAACAAAAGAAAGCATCAGGAGTTTGAAATATGTACATACAGGTCCTCCATTTCAGAGTAAATCATCAGTGATTGCCACCAGTGAGGAATGTTGGTTGGTGATGCTGTACTGCTGTACACCTGCAGAGGAGACAAGCTGAGACGTCTGGAACATTAGGTCAGGCTTAGAGCACTGTTCTGATATATCTGTTGAGAATGAATCCCATGAAATTAAGGGAGCTTTTAACAATAAAAGAGAGGTTTAAATCAGCCCTCTTCAATGTGTACTAACTTGCTTATCTTCTGAATTTGTTCTGGCTATTCATCTCTCAATAGCTACTTGTACTGAAAAATATCAATATTTACATTGGGATATGTTGTCCAATGGTTGATTATTTTTTGTGGTCTGTGCTTGAGCTGGAGTTCAAGGTAATGAGGGCTTTTCCCTCCCTCTTACTTACTCACCTCCTACTCATGGTGAGGAGGTTTAGGTGGTTTCAGCTGAAAAAAAAACCAAACAAAAACAAAACTCTAACCAGCTTTTGATGAATAAGTTTTAGAA
This sequence comes from Thryothorus ludovicianus, assembly GCA_013397245.1. Taxonomy (NCBI): domain Eukaryota; kingdom Metazoa; phylum Chordata; class Aves; order Passeriformes; family Certhiidae; genus Thryothorus; species Thryothorus ludovicianus. Next base: position 483,887 of record VZTB01011431.1, on the reverse strand, counting down.
GATTTTGGCAATAGCTTATAAAATGCACAGTACTTGGTTTGTTCTTTCCAGAGTAACTCTGTCTCCAAAATAATCCTAGTTCTGACCTTCCAGAGAACATTCCACACCAGTGGCAGGAAGGTGTCAGATCAACAACAGCCTGTGCCCAGGCTGGCCAGCCAGGCAGTGAGCAGCAGCAGGGATGTCCTTTGGCTGGGAACCACCTCAGTGCATGCGGCAGCCTGGGCACAGGTCCACGGTGGGAAGTGGAGGTCTCTGGACTGTAGACCCTAAATGGCAATCCCTGATCGTTTGGGAAGGCTAGCTCAGGCAGGCAGTTGAATAGAGTTGCCATCCTGCTGGTTCAAGTCAGGGAATGCTTTGACCCCTGTCATTCCATCAGTCTTTTTTTTCCAGGCCACTTATTTTTGTGCATTGCCTTCCTTTTTCCCCTCTATGTGCATCTCATGTTTGGAGATGGGAATTTCTAAAGAGCTCCTGCTCTGTTGTGTTGTGTCTGCAGAGCACAGCACAGCAGAGCCCAAACCTACTGAGTGGCTCCAAGTAGCAGCTTTATATTACTGAGCAGTTCCAGGCAGCTGCTTTTCCCTGTGTCTCTCTGGGCATACCACCAAAATGTGACCCTTCTTGACCCCTGTGAGGTGTGGGAATCTCTTGGTTCAGACTGACATAACTTCTTTACATGATGGACATGGTTCCCATGCCATTCATCAATATCTTTTAAAACTAGCCTTGTATTTGCCAGGATTAATCCACATGCTGTTTTACCTGCTTGTTGAAATTATGTACTTAAATTCTTAGGCCACCTAAATTAATCTCTGTATTGAAGGATGACATCAATAACAAGACTATATTTAAATGTTATTTCATTATCTTGACTAAGCAGTCATTCCAGAGAAGCATTATTGATTTAAAATGAGGCCAGATGTTGCATGAATGAGATTCTCTTTCCATTTGCTGACACAGCTGCATGTTTAGCTATCACACTCTCTGAGAGACAGGCATCCAAATAGGTCAAATCTTCTTAAATCCCATAGTAAAAACAGTGGATGTGCACCCTATTTGAAGTAAAGAATGCCACACTATTTTCCTGAGGCATTGTTTTTGTCCATTATAGCTTTTTTTTTTAACTAATATAAAACAAAGCTGATACAGGCTGATCTTGCACAGCTCACTGGGTGCATCTTATTTCTGTGGAACTGAATAGCTTCATTATTTTTTTCATGTTTGTCAAGGTGTCTTTCTTTAGCTCCCACAGTCATGTGAAATTTCATCTCTAGTTATTTTACAAAACATCCTGCTTTTCTTGGTGTAAAATATTTTATAGCACTGCTTGACACCTTTGAACTTTGATAGCTCAAATCTCAAAACCAAATTAATTAAAAATTATTTTTGCACTTAATGTCAGTTTTTAAGACTCACATAATACGGTTGTAGGCATATAAATTCCTGGCTCATGATTTTAGCATGTTTGATTTGCCAGCAGTAAAGTTGGCTCTGAAAATGAATTTTAGTTCTGGGAAATAATTTTGAGTCCTCAGAAACTGTTGTCCCAAAATAACAGAAAACTTTCAGAGACTGGGAATAAAGTTGTTCATAAAGAATATTTTAACTTGACCAAATCAGCAAGTTCTGAGAAAAAATGATTTATTGGGGTACTTCTGGTTGGTTCTTCTTTGCAGTGCTACTCTTGACTTGAAATTCATGATTTTTTTTTTGAACATCAATCACTTTTGTAAATACCTCTCATGCCTTTTTCATTAATCTTCCCAATTTTGTAAGATGTTGCTTCTCCTTTCTGTAGAGCTTCCTGTGTGTGGAGTAAAAAGGGTGTTTGCCTGACCACTGGTACCGACACTGCTGCCACTGAAACTCAAGGAAAGCATTGCCATTGATGTTATGTTGATGATACCAGGTTGTAAATTATTATTTTGTTGTCCTCATTATCTGCTTGCTTCATTTGTTGTGCTAGCAGAAATTATTCCATTGCTTGTCACCAGCAGGAAGGAATTAGTTTTTATAGATCTGTTCAAGCTAGATTGTTTTCCAAACATAGTAGAGAAAGGAAAATGAGGTAAGAGGGGAAAAATGGGTGGGGCAGGGATTTCCTCTTTCCTGTTTTAGCTATGACATAGAACAAAGCAGGATCACTCATCAGTGCATCTCAGGTGCAAATATTTGTTGTTCTGGGAGAACAGTGAATGTAGGGGTGGCACCTGTGACCTGACCTGACCTAATGATAGCACTCTGAGTCACGGGAATGGGACACACATATCAAATATGCCAGTACTGCTGGAAGTTTGTTAACGAAAGAAACAACCCACAGGTTGCTTCAGAGCAGCTAGGAGGGAGACTCTTGGAAGAGGCCTTTGAGGTGGTGCTTTGTATGCATGCAGATTGGGACTCCTGATTTAGTCTTATTTCTAGCTGTGTTGAGGAGATTGCAGATTCTTTCTAACCCAAATGGAAAATGTTCTTGGTACGCTCAGCATGGATTTTATTGCCTTTTGTCCACATTGTGGCAAGCCATTGCACGGTAATAAAACAAGTATAGAAAAATACCAGAGACATCCCAGTCAAGGAATTTCACAACTTGGAGACTGTATCAGAGGTTTTTTAGTTTTATATTAGTATGTAAGCAAGGTGGATAACTCAGTAAGGTTTCTCCAATTTCTATTCTTTGTTCCCAGAAATCATGTAACAGTGCTGGAAGGTTTCCCTCTTTCAGTCCTGGGCAAATTCTGCATCATATCTTTGGGTTTCAGAAAGCAGCATTAAGAAGGAGGAACATGCTTGTGTTTATCTGCTTTTTGTGTGACCTAAGACTAATTTAAGAGGGTGAATTGATGTCAGTGCAGAAGTTGCAACATCGGTTTACAGAAAAGTTGATTTTCTCTACATGTTTCTCTTTAATGACTCCCAACGCTGGTTTACCATCCTCTGTCTTTCCTCTTGGAAACTGAAGAGGTAAAAGTAAACTCAGTATGGACTCTGCCCTGATTGCAGCAATTCTGTGGTTTTGTCTCATGGGATTTAGCTTGAAGTTCTTGATTGCATCTCTTTTCCCTACTCATGCTGGTTCAATATCCTGTCCATTTAAAAATAAATAAATAAATAAGAAAAAAACTAAGTTTCTTCTTTCATCATTCAAGCCAGATGTTTTTTGAGATTGAGGAGAGGATTTTTAGTGGAGTAGATTCTGTCATCCCTCACAGTGCTTAGTAAGGACAAGAACATTACCAGAACATTAAAATGCAGAAGGACCAGGCATTTTCAGTCTTGTAACTTCCAGCAGCATTCCCCCAAACACTTCAGCTTGTTCCTTTTCTTCATGTGCTGTTGTTTCAGCTAGCCTGGCAGGGCCATCTTCTGCAAGAGAATAAGCTGTTGGTTGTGGCAAAAGAAGAATGTAAGATATTACTCCCTTGAATAGCACAACTAGTTCCCCTCTTGTAGCCAGAAATCAGGAATAGAGGGGTCCAATCTCCTTCTTTCTTTTGAAAGATGAAACTCTCCAGATGTGCACAGGAAAAATTGCCACTGATCTCTGTCAGTTCAGGAACTGTCCTTGACCTTAAGAAGGAGATACAGGAATAGGAAATATCCCCTTGCCTCTGTCATTTACCTCTTACTCTTGCCTTCTTCATCTTTCAAGCCCTTCTCATATATTTTCAGGTGCACCTGCAGTGTTAGTTTTCCCCTTCCAAGATATGTCTCAATTGTAACTTCTGTTGCTAGCAGTCATCTGAAAAAGGAAAATTTATTTTATGTGAGAACCTGAAGGTGAGAAAAATGCTTCCATTTAACTTAAAAAACCTAAACAAAGTAAAAATATATTAGAGTGAAATTATTCGTCTCTTTCTTCTCCTTCAAACAAAAAAATATAAGTGAAAAAATCCAAAAATACTAAATGAAGAATCATGACTACAGCTTAAGTTCTGTGGGAGAAATACACGTTCAGTTGTTGTAATGTTCCATCAGTAAAAATGTCAAAGCCAAATATCTCATCTGGTCTTTAAAGCACATTCCCCTTCCCAACAGTCATTGAACTGAGGGCATCATGATTGCAGGCTGTGGGGAGAGTGGGCATCAGCCATCTGCCTCAACCTGCAAAACTATAGCGATACTTAATTATTAGAAGCAGTTCTGAGATAATTTGATGAAACCTGAGGTCCTATCTGACCTTTTTAGAGCATAGCACTTTGGTAGGTGTACTACTGGTTTGAATTATTAAGGAAATTGTTATTTTTGGGTCACAAATATGCTATCATCTTGGCCTTTCCCTCTGCCACTCATATAATCCCTCCAGTGATCTGCATTATGCAATGCATTTATTCACTCAGACTGTTCAGCTTGTCTGCATGTAGTCCAGCTGGTGTTTTGACGCACCTTGGTGCAAGTTAAACCTTTACTTAGAAAGGTTTTACTTTGAAATGCCAAATGTTGAAGTTGTCTTTAGCTGAAAACCTGCTGGATAGAAACACCAGGAATGAAAAAGGATGTCATCTTGCTTCGCCATTGAATTGCTGTCTTGATTACATTTCATTACGTTGGGTTACATGACACCTTCTAACCACGACTGCACAACAAAGTGATATAATTTCCATAACTCTATCATTTGAGACTAAAACTGAGGTAAAATAGGTAATTTTTAGAGATTAGCACTGAATTTTTACACTTACAATCATATGTAAATTATCAGCGTGACAACTGAGAGGACACCCTCTCATCTCCTTTAAAGCTGCAGTGGCAAGTGAGTCAACAAGGTTTGGAAATGCCCTTGGCTGGCTTTCCTATAGGGGAAGACACAGAGGAACATTCCAGTTTTTATTGTTGTTTTTTAATTTTCAAAGCACAAAAAGTACTTAACCTTCATGGAGTGATGTTCCCTGATGGAAATGTCATATGTATGCTCTTCTGGACACCTCTGACAAGTATGGCATTTTTTCTTGCCTTTTCATGTTCTTTTGAATGCCATTTTAAGGGTCCAGTATGGGGAGAATGTCCTTCTCTCCCAAACATTCATGCTGTTGTTGAATAATGTTCATAGTGATTTTTGTGGGTGTGATCCTGTATTCTTCTGAATCAGCTGGATGACTGATTTTCCAGCTTCCACCAAGCTGTCCAGTTGTAGGAGGAATTCTGAAAGTGTCATTGTCTGAATCTGACTGTACACCATTTTACATCACAGGTGTCCCAATGAGGGGCACTAGCTGCTTGGTTTTCTCTAAATAACTGCAGACAGATGAACACTGTTATCCTTTTTCAGTAGTAGCATTCAGACTGTTTCAATATGAACCACTGTTCAGTGCTCTACAGAACAAAAAGCTCTTGGATCTTAACTCCAACAGCTTAAAACCTTGTCTGTCTGTAGTGAAGGTTGTGACTACAACTTGTGTGTACACAGGAAAGTTAGCTTTCAGCTAGATAGTTTATTATCAAGGTAGCTTTTAATACAGTAGTTGAAATGTGGGGACAGGAAGTGACATCTCCAAGATTATTTAAAGTCCTAGAGTACGTGAAAAAACCCACAACTTTGAAGTTCCTCTGTAATTCTCCACCTACCAGGCTGCAGACATACTGTTTGTTAATTCTACTAGGGTCCAGGTAGTTCAGTGATAAACATATAAGCCCAACTACATCTGAATTATACTGCACCTTTTGAGAGAGGTATTTCTCCTGTGTGCTATCCCATGGATAGAAAAGCCTGTTAGGTGCCACAGTTAGCACTGGGGAACTTGCTGATCTGCAGCAACAGGCTTTTGGCATAATAATTTACTGATAATTTGCCCATGTCTGAAAACGGTAAGATATACTAACATTCACCAGAGCCAAAGGGAGTGATGTGTATTGTGGATGTTCTATCAGTCAATAATATCCTCAGTGCTTGATGTGTCAAAAGAAGACAAAGGCTTGGCTTTCCCTGGGGTTTCTCACGTGGCAGAGGGAAATGCCTGGCAGTTTTACATGGACTTAGTTATTCAGCAGTGGAAGCTGTGATCATGAGCTGGCTTCATCTGGTTTCAATCACTCACTTCTCTCTCTCACTCTCTGTGCTGAATGTTCCTATGTTCATGGAATATTTTTCCAAATGTGCTCCTTTAGCATTACCTTTCCAGCCCACAGCAGCGAGACTGCAGAATAAAAGACATGCCTTCATCAAAGTAGCTGTTGGAATCAATAAGTTGTTATCAACATTATAGTAGCTTTTCTGGCTGCCCTGGCAGCAAGCTTGTTCTGCTTTTTTCGCAAGGAAGTGCATCTTAACCTTTCCTAGCTCAAGCCTCAGTGAAATTTAAAACAATCTGATCAATATCTTTAGAATCTTTAGCTAGCTAATATGATTCGCTGATGTGAAGTTAAAAGGTGTTTGAACAAAGAATGGCGTATTGTTCTTTCAAGATATCACATTATAATTTTGCTTTGGGGAAAACTTTTTAAAGCAAATAACAGTGATTGTGGAAAATAACCTCTCCTTTATCTTCATACTTGTGTCACCAAGAATTTCAACAAATCTGTTCCTCATCTCATCCAGATAAAGTCACAAGCAGATTTCAGAATCACAGCATGTGTCAGTAATCAAACAGTATAGAGACCAGGGGGCTGGTTTAACTTTAGCAGTTTTGTGCTGAGATTATTAAAATGCATGGTGATGTGTTTCATGAATGGGTATATCAAAGCTCCTTGTTTTATGTGAAGGAAGCAATGGCACATGTGAGAATACTCTAACCAAAAACTGCATTTTAAATAGAAACATTTCCAATATAAAGGCAGTTTAATCTGTATGTGTCTGCTGTGCGGTCCCTTCCTGACTCCAGAAAATAGATGTGTTAAGTCTATTATTTTTAACTTAGAAGCAGAAGAGGAAGAAGATGATGTCTTCTGGAAGATCCAAAATGAACCTCATGCTTATTTCAAGAAAATTAAATGAGAACTTGAGTATGCAAGTATGTGTACTTCTGTTCCTTTAGGTGAGGGTAGTTTCTATTCCTTTGAATAAACAGCATTCAAGAGCTGTTCCATCGGAGAGAGCCAAAGATTTCCATCACGTTAGTGGGGTTCTGCCAGGAAGATGCAAGAGACTTTTATATGAATTGGCTAATTTTCCAGGATGGACCACTTTATTGAGGAGGCTAAGAGCCTGAGGGAACAAGAGCAAAATAATTCCAGTGTCTATCTCAGTGGTTTTAACAAAAGCTTTCTTGCTCTGGGTGGATGGTTTAGAGCAGCTTTACAAGTATCTTTCATTACTTATGCCAGCCATAATGCAGAATATTGTATCTGTAAGGTGTAAGCACCTCAGACCACTTGCTATTTTTTGGTGATACTTGGTCATAAGTAAAACTGAACAAGATTCTAGCAAATTTGAGTATTGCAAACTAGACCAACAAAGACATTGGTCTTCAAAGGAACTAGGAATTCACAGATAAGAAGACCCTCACAGGTATCTACCCATTCAGATCTCATCAGCATTGCAAAAGATATAGCTAGAGTAATTTTCTGTTGAGAGGCCAAATCACAGCTTTTGTTCCAGGCCCTTAAATAGAAAGTCCCCTAATGCTAAGTTAGAAAAAACAAAAACAAACAAAAAAATACAGTAAAGATAGTGGGAATAAAATTAATTGGAAATATGATAGGAGTTGAAAATACTATCAGCTGCAAGTGCATCCAGATAGTATCTGATGAAGATGTCTTCCTGACATCAACTGAAACAGTTCTTCTCTCTCACAGGGGGCAGGAGCATGTGGAGATCAGTGTCAAGTGGAATAAAACAGAGATGGCAAAAGCATCATTCATGAAGAACTTGCTGAGCACAGGCCAAAAGCTGACTTTCTTCTATGGAACAGATATGTCAGCTTACTCAGGTTTTGTTGAAAAGACCTGTACAAACACTTGTGTTAAGTAGAGTGTGTCATTGCTAGGGAGTTTGGATCATTAGCATCCCTTTTGCATCTCTAGCAGTGAGTAACAGCTATTTTGCAAAGCTGCACACAGAAAATTGTTTCTTCTTTTGGTCCTCACTGTCTTACCTGTTGTGCTATCAAATATTTGGGAATGTCTCACAGTTCTTGTGCGTGAGTCAGCTGAATGTGTGTGTGATTCTTTCTGCTTGAGACTGTCTGTGAGCAGGCTGTAATTTATAGTAAACATGCTCTTTGGTCCCTAGCCTGTAACCTGGAGGAGCCAGCTATTCTAATTAGGAAACATGATCAGTGTTAAAAAAAAGGTTTTAGAATGGTTTACAGTTAAGATTTAAGAATCATGGATCACATTAAAGAGAAGAAATGAGGCATACTGTGGATTTACATGATACATAAGATGCACAGGAGTGAGGCTGTGTCTGCAGTGCATTGCAGTCAGCTGGGCTATGGTGCAGGTCAGAGCTCAACAGCCTCACCTGCCCACAGCTCCTTGATGTGGAGTGCCTTTTAGCTCTGTGGGTTTGCCAATGTTCCCATGGGAACCCAGACTGTGTGCAAATACTGATCTTTGTGAAAGACAATTTTAAGAGTCCCTCAGGAAGAACACTGAGACATTGTCTGCTCTCATTGTCTGAACAATAGGAATGGAAAGAAAAGGTCTAGAATAGGTTTACTGCCTGCTCCCACTGCATGTGGGAGTTTGCACAGTGAGACAATGTAAACCCAGATTCTCTCTGGAGAGTCCTCTTGAAGTCAGAAAGAATAGTGTGTCTTTATGATCCTTTCTCCCTTTTTTTTCTTTCTAGAAACATTTCATACAGAATGTTTCTTATGTAATGTGAGCAAAGCTGAACTTGAGAGGTACAGTGTTTCCTGCTCCAAATACCCTGCCAGTCTGATCTCTGCTGATGCTACTTAGACCGATAAAGTCATCCACTTTGATACTGTAGATTAGCAGTTTTTTCCTCACATTTTAAAGCTGCCTATAATTCCTGGGTCTAAACAAAAAAGCTTTCGTTTTGGTGGGAATTTATCTCACATACTGCTCACTAACCAGATATAAGAGGGTGTTTGGTCACTTGTGTATCTTTGATAGCATTTATGTGTCAGCAGTAATCTGTTACCATTAAAAGGTATCATTCCTCCTTTCTACTTGAGTTCATGAATATCAGCTGAAGATTATATTCACTAGGGGCTTTTTAGGCAATAAGTGAATAGAAACCTTGTAAAATGCATCTAAAATTGCAGGGTTAATTTTTAACCTGCTGTAGAATAAAGCAGTATAAAATCAATTTGGCCCAAACCTGCTTAAGTGGGTAATTAAGGTCACAGTTAACCAAAATGGTTTCTGAAACCATTGCAGCTATAGATCATTACACTTCTCTTCCAGCACAATGCAAGACAGGCCCCAGCTAAAGCTTTCATCTGGCTATCAATCATCATTACACTGTAAACTGCCAGGGTGAGAGAGGGCAAAGCTTTGAATTCAGAGCTGATGGAAGTTCTATGACCTGGGGGCTTTCTTAAGTTAAAGGCTAATTAACCATAAAAGAGTCAAAGGTCTGCAAGTCTAACACATTAAACGATGTGCCTGCCTCCTTAGGTTCTATTGTATCAGCAAATGTTAATTCTGTTAAGTGTGAACACATCTAAGGCAATCCATTGCCTTCTCCCATTCCTCCTGCCTCCTTAATTTTATATCTTGGGATTTTCCCCATCTATGGGAAGGTAGGTGAAGCTTGGGAAATGTGCTTCTGCTGGAGAAAGTTCTGAGCAATGCATGCTACATCTGGAAGAGGAATTCCTGGCATTCTTCTTTACGAATCAGCTTGGCCAAGTTAATCACATTAGCTTCAGAGAGTATATTTAGTTATCGTAGTCCAGAATAAACAAGCTCATAGTCTAAACAAGAGTGTTTGAGATTTCATAGACTGTGTGAGGCAGCTGTAAAACCACATGAATCCATATAATAGATCTATGGATAGCAGATATGGAACAATTAAAATAGCAGTGGTTAGACAGATCTACATTTTAGAGAGTTTGAATTTTTCTAAATTTTGGGTTTTTTTCTTTAACTCAATCTATTAGCCAGAGAGGGATAAAATGGTTATCACACAATACCTACTTTTGGGGCCTCATTCAAATTGAACTCAGAATTTACTCATGAATGATTAGGAAATGTTTAATTAGATGAAATATGATATCAAACAATATATTAAAACTCAGAAGATGTGTATTTGCCATTGTTATAATTATGTTCCCCAAGTACCCACATGGCCCTGCCCCTTTATTCTAGCACTTCACTTACATTACAAGAGTTCATGGAGCCACTCTGCAGACCGGAACTAAAATAGGGTTAAAAGTTTTCAATTTCATCCAACACATTTCTGTGATGGAACGGGTAATGCTGCAGGGAAAAAAAAAAAGAGCAGGTGCAGGCGAGGGCAGGAACTTCTTAGGTCAGCTTTGGCACAAGAGAAAGCGTTTATCTGAGAATATCCTGAGCCTTTCATTGATTTGCCATTAGCGTTTAGCAAGTTCAAGTTCCTGAGGTTGCAGTTCCACTTTACAAATCCTTTCACAGCTGAGTGTAAGGGGTTCCTGTTCCTGCCCCTGCCAAGCCTACATCCGTCAGCTGCTTATTCTTGCCACCTGCTAGACACCACAGCCCTTTGGTCATACCAGTGAAATTGTCTGGGTAACTGTGCTCTAAAGCAGTATAAGAAATGACCGGTTTAAAAGAGCACAAAATAGAAAATCTACGATCTTTCCCAACCCAAATGGGATAAAAGAACCTCGTATCACTCCAGGTATATTTGCTTTGCTAGATTTTTCCCTTGTGAGAGTGAGGGGGGAAAATATTTCATAAATGTTACATAAGACAGGATCTTCACAATATGCAAGTACAAGGTCCTTCACTGTCTTCTGCTTTGATCCCTTTAGGGTATTTCAGCCTGTAAAAACAGTTTTGTGATTCATAGAGTGAATTTAAGAGTATTCAAAACAGTTAGCTTTAGATGAGAGTGAGTATATTATAGGTGAAGCACATAATTTTGCCAATAATGCTGACTTTTTAAATTGCAGTTGATAGTGAGTACATGCATTATCATAAATTTCATCAATATGCTATCTGACTACTACAGCACAATTCAGACTACCTTACCAGTGAGACTGTAGTGATGAAGGCAATGATACAACAGGCACAGTTTTCAGGGAGACATAATATCTTTAAGTTGAGAGAGTTAAGAAAATGGACAAGTTCAGAATTGCATTTTCTTTATCAAACCTGTATACCAGCCATCATGCTATGTTATGACACAACAATCTCACAAAGTAAGTGTAAAGGGTGTTAGCACTTGGTTTGAGGTTTTGTTAGCAAGGTCCTTCCTTTGCTAGGAAGAAATGTTGATGTGTTAGAGGCCAGAGTTTTATGAGCTTTGGGCTTTTACAGGTAATGTTTCTGGAGGAGACCTAAAATTATATCCTGACCATAAAGATGCCTTAATACCATTTTCAGGAATGTTAGTGCTTGGATTTTGCTTCAGTTCCACCGTGACTTACCACACTGTACCCTTGGTCAAAAGAATTACTCCTTATTTTCTATCTCCCAAAGTGAATGTATTATCCATCTCTTTCTGATGGGATTGTTGATCTATTTGGTATGAAGAGCATGTTCAAACAGCATGCTTGGCTTTCTCCAAAGCTTTTGACTTTGTGCTGGTATGATTTGGCTTCATTTCATGGCAGGCATTTTTGTAATGTGCCGTCACCTGGTCCAATCCAGTCCTAACTTATGATGATCAAAAAAGAGCACCCCATAGAGTGCTTGGAAGGTCCCTCCCCAGTCACTCATCTTTCCTTCCACAAGACACAGAAGGAGACCAGGTCTGAAAGGTCCTTTTGGGCCAGTCAGTATTGTTTGAATTAAAAGGCTGTGTTAAAACTTGTATCACCAATAGATCTCAGTTCTTTGTTAAGTCATGCTGTGAGAGATCTCCAGAGACTGCATTTTGCTCCAGTATAATTTAATATTTTCTTCAGCAAACAAAATAATAAAATACAGTTTTGAATTATATTTTGTATTAAAAATTAATGAAATAGTAAATAATGAAGAAAGCAAGATTCTATACTGGAGTGACTATAATCATCTGAGCATATTGTCTTCCAACAAACAGAGTTTTAAGACTGCTGACTAAGAAGGTAAGGTATTCCCACATGCTGTGAGACTGTGTCTTGGAAATTCAGAGGAGTGAGATGTTGTAAATAACCATCCCAGCAAGGGCTCTTAGTGCCCCTATTTCCAAGAAGAATATGTAAGAAAGACATTATTGGGAGTCAGGCTTAGATGTGAGGTTTGAGTTGCAATGCTCAGACAGTAAGGAAAAATGCCATTTCCTCTGCCTGTTTTTTTTAGATGCCCAAAGTAATATGAAATATCAGATTAGATGATCTAATAGCTTCTTAAGGACCCATGTCCAGTGAAACCTGTGAAACAGCTGCTGCTTCCCCTTCACCATTGCAAGAATGGATAGCTGCATTCTAGCTCTAGATGATGGCACTGTGACCCAACTGCTTTCAGAATAGCCACACTGGTGTCAGCCTCAAGTAATGCAGTTGTAATTGCAGTTTGTACAGAATTTTTGGGATACCTCAGGATAAAAGGCACTATACAAACCCAGGTCACTTTTATTAAATCCCTTGCAAATCATTTATAATGCCTTTAAGTATCAGAACAGCCATACCACATCAATAATCCCTGCACATGTGTTTACTTTATTTTAGAGTTTGCCACAGTTCACTATAAATGGCTTAGATATGTTCAGTAATTCAGTTATAATGAAATGTGCAAGCCTTCAATAAACGTATGTGTTACAACTGGCCTCTGATGTAAATGCTTTGCCAATTATTTGTACATTAGTGATGACTGTAGCAGGCTTGTAAATACTCTTTGTAATTCTTTGGCCTCTATTCTCCCATCCCTTACATAAGCTTTATAGTGGTGTGTAATTCTAGATTCGCAGATTTTAAGGCCAGAAGGGACCATTAAGTCATCTGGCCTAACAGATGAGAACAGGCCAGAGAACCTCATCTGATTGCTTGAGCAATGAGTCCAAGAACCTTTTTGTTTGACTAAAGCATTTCTTCCATTCTGCATGTCTGCATGAAGATCTTGAGACATTAAAAATTGGTCAGTGGCTTCAGAGCTTTACTCTGAAGTATTTACTCTGATGGTATTAACCATCCTCACTGTGTGTACTGGCTTCTTCCCCTACTGTATCCTACATTACATCTTTGGACACGGCTGAAGATCCAGTGAAGAGCATCACAATCTTGGCTGAGATTGTTTCAGACTCTAATCTACTTGAAGTTTTGAGGGAAAAATAAGCTTGAATTCTTGCTAAAGATTTTCTTCAACAGAACACCAGATGTTCTTTCCATTTTCTTTCCCATAATGGATAAATTCTTTTCAGAGAAGCTGTGTGAGAGCCATATGCCATTTCAAATTCATTTTCAGCCTTTGACTACATTACTGGAAGAACTCTCAGAATTTTAAGGCTTATACATCCAGAAGAGATGCCAGATTTTCAAGGGCTAGGTGCCTCTTTAGGTATATAGATGAAATCAGTACAGATTTGAAGAATCTGTGTGTGCATAAAGGTTGGTAAATAGGAGCTAAAGAGCTTGAAAAATCTTTGCATTTTGTGTGGATGTATCTTTTGGAAAATGCAGCTTTATTCTGATTTATGTGGTGCTTGGAAAGTCTTTGTACTTATTAGATACTAGACTCACTAGAAAGTTGTAAATGTCCCCCTTTCCACTCACCACCATACAAGTTTCTCACAATCATGATGTTCATATCTTTGGACACCTTGCCTGAGTGCTAGCACAAGTCTTTTTACTCCTCTTGGATCTATTAACCACTGTCAGAAAGCCTACAGTTTTCTGCCAATATGTTTTTTTTGTCTGCCAAATTCACAGATGCTCTTATTATATGGGGTGGAGAAGAAGAAGATGGGGAGTCTGGATCTAAATGTGGTTTCATGTTTTGGGAAATCTTATTTTACTCAAATTGATTTTGCAGTCTGAGGAGAAGTAAAAACACAGCCTGTATATGAGAGGCAGGCAGAGGAACAAGTGACAGGTAAAAGACATTCAGCTGGTAGATTTTTCCTTGGAATTTCATGGGGAATTGCAATCTGAGAATTTAAGCAGAAACTGGTCATGACTGAGAGCCCATAATAATTATTATGTTAATGAAAGCAAAAAGGCAGGAGAGGTCTCTATCATTTGACAGATAGGGATGTGCTGATCAGACCTATATCTGCAGGAAAACATTGAAATCTCTTTAGAATAAAAATGCAAAATTGATACAATGTGCAATTTTGATTGCTCTATTAGCACAAAATAAAAATGCACCTAAACTTTTGTACTTTTATTTTTACACTTAGGAACATTTATTCACTGAAGGTAAAGTGCTTTGAGAAGGAAAACGTACTTCCTCACAGGGGTTGCTTCCCATATTTGGAGTATGACTGTTTAAATTGTAGCTCAGCAGAAATATTTTGATTCTGTGGGGCACCAGCAGCTCAGCAACAGTGCTGCCTTTCACATCCAGTTCTTAAGCGTAACAGATCATTTAGACCCTGGGTTGGCTAGGCTCACATAAACCAGGTTTACAAAGAGTTATAAAAGCTTGGCTTTCCTTCTTCCTTCTCCCTCACATTCCAGTTTTTTCCCCTTATAATTTTGCCACAAGGCAATGCAGTCAAGCTTTTCTTGGATCATATGAATGTAGATCAATAAATATCAGTTGCAGAATGGGAATCTACGCTCAGGCATGTGCTAGAAGGATGAAATAGTTATGTTAGTTTAAAGGCACTTCAAAGTTTGTTTAGTTTTATATTTTCAGGGCATAATGCCTATGTTATATGGGTACCAAGTTGAAGCTGGAGAGGAAGGGGAAAGTTCTTTCTGAAAAAGTAGCAATGCTGGAATGTGCTATGGAGACTCAGATTGTTTTTCAGCTCTAGAGGCATGTATGGTAAGCAAAATGATGTTATCTCTGTCTGGCTAAGTGTACTACACATTATGGAATAACCTACATTTCAGCTGTGATCACATGGTTATTGTCTATAGATAGATGCAAAGCGTCTTATGGGAACAAGATGTTTGGTTAAACAACAGAGTGCCAAAATCATTAAGGCAATTTTTTTTCTGCCAGTGCTTACACTTACGAGTCAGCCTCCACCAGAGACTTTGTCCTCTCCTCCACTCATATCCCTCTTGCAAGAGACAGATGACTTTTTCAGCTCTGAAGTGAGAATCAGAGTGATATTCAACCATTTGCAGAATACTAAAAGGTTAAGCATTATTTAGCAGAAGTTGTATGGGACCAAATTGTCCCAACATTTATGCCAGCGCTGAGTCATTTTCATCTTCCTACCTTATCTCAAGCACAGGAACTAGATCAGTGAGTTTTAGATCAAGACTGTGCTCCATGTATTGTGTGGAGCAACTCAGCTAAAGTCATGATTCTGTCACTTAACTGAACATCACTATTCCAGGATAGAATTCCTAAGAGTTGCACTTTCTCAACAATGGATTTGGATCTTTACATGGAAATTCCTGTGAAAGGCCAGCATAGTTACTTGTCCTTTTGACTGTATAATGATGGAGGAATTGCTGGAATGAGACCAAAGGTAGAGGCAATGCACCTTTGCAATTACAGTTAACTCCTATGAAGTGCAAAAGGTTGGACTGGCATTGTATAGAATTAGGCTGGATCAGCAATGATGATGGCAGCCTATGAAGGTTGGTAAATAGAGAAAATCAAGCATATGACTTGGGATGAGCTGTTGTAAAGGCAATTGTTTCCTGTGTAAATAAGTGTTAATTTCATAATGGTTTGCTTTGAAAGAAACAAGGGTGCAAGATTTAGCAGATAGGAATCATGACAATGAGATTTTACTTAGCCACCTCCTGAAGTCCTGCTGCATGAGTCTAAGGAATCACCTTCCTTCTTTGTGCTGCCATGTCTCAATTTATAAACTGAGAAATATGAACTCCCAGGATGTTGTTTTTAATTTTTTCTAAAGTTAGGAGCAATCATTGTATTTATCTCACCCAACTTCCTACATAAAGCAACCATAGAATTCCAGCTAAGAATTATCACTCTCTTACAAAGTATTGGGCATTCCCTGGCCAGCTGCAGCTGTATTCATGATGAAGTGAGCAGGCTGCACACTGATACAGCTTCTTTTCATTCAAATGGCAAGGAGCAACAGACCATGTATGCTTGGACAGAAAGGGATGAGTAGTTTCTTTTAGATTTCCTGATATATCTCTTCCACAAAGTATGATACACAAAAGTAATAGTACAACTTTTCATACAGAAAGTGACATCTCTTTTATCAGGAATAAACTTTTCATGAAAAGGCTCTCTTTATTAATTAACAGGCTTTAGTAATATGAAAATGTCATCAGAAAGTATTTTCTCCCTTCTTCATTAGCTTCACTGTGAGTAAAAGTACTTTTGCTTCACCTTAAATGATATATACATAGTTATGTAAGATTTATATTTGTATGCAGATATTCATGGTTTTCTATGTGCACAGTCATATATATATATATATGTAGCAGAGTACCAGATCAAGTCAATCAGAGATAGTGTCTCTTGGTCTGTCTCACACACACACAGAGACAGTTTTCAAAACCTGGAAATTTAGCACAGCACTGTAACACTCAGTAAGACAGACCTTATCCTGTTCAAGGCCAAATTGGCTCTTTAGAGCCTGGCCCTGATGATTTGCATGAGGCCTTCCACGTTCACATACCAGAATGTAAATTTACCAGTGTGTAAATTAACGCTTGGAGTTAATTCTGTGCAACCAGAGCAGATGCTTTCAATAAAGCTGCTGGTTCTGTCACGGTAATAGTGACCCTTGGTACATTAATATCAGGTTCCCCACATTCTATGACACAGTACCTCGATGAAGAAGAACTGAGTCATCTGGCTTTCAGCTCCGTAGGCATATGGCAATCTGTTGTTAATAGATAGCTCAACATCTAGATGTTGCTAAATCTCATGTTGTGGTACCTTGCTTTTTGGTGAAGTCCAGAAGATGCCTTTGATTTGAAAAGCTTCCAGCTGAGCATAATTTACAAAACAATTTAAACATTCTTGTTCTTCTGATATGTGAAAACATGACAGTTTGAATAAAGGATTTCTGAAGAAAGGGGTGCTTAAGCTAATTTGAAAATCACTTTAGATCCAACTCCTTTGTTTCCTCTTTGTGTTCTGCTTACACAACAGAGCAGGAACACAGACTTCATTAGTGCTTTCAAATTGTGTGGGGAGCACTCATCATGTATAGGTCCAGGGCAAACCCTCCTGCACCTCATTTCTGTGGTCCCCACTGTAGAGAATGTAGCAACAGTGAGGAGACTCAGACACAGAACTCAGACCCAGAGGAGTCTGAAAACCAGAAATTTGCTGGAGACTAGCCAATGCCTGTCCTAGCAGCTAGTAGGCTGGTTTGTCTTGAGTTTAGTCTAAACACAGGTTGGTAGGTTGCCACTACACTCAGTTAGAAGCATCAAATTTGCTTATAATCAAGAACCTCAAACAATTTTCCTAATGTTAGTCAATTTAGCATTGTACCATGTGCCATATTTACCTGCAGTGTAAGTAAATATTGATGGATATATTTTAAAAAGGAGCAGATTTGAGTTCCCTGAAACTGCTGCAAAAACCTATGATCAAACACTATCAGAGCTGAGGAGAGACCTTGGGATTTGTGACAATATGCTGCAGGTTTTGGCTATTTTACCTCATTGCCAGAATCCAATGGCAGGAATATGAGAGGCACTACTTCAATCTCTGAGGCAGCCTCTGAGTAACTCCTTTATTTTTCTCTACCTGCTTTTCTCTGTGAAAAGGATATACTTGTTCTCTACATCAGATAAAAATAACAGAATGAGATTAGAGTATTCTATTCCTCATCTCTGTTAGGCAATATAGCACTTGGTAAAAGACATGGAAAAAAATAAAATGGACACCATGAACAAGAAAAGCATGCTCAAGTCTGACATCATAAGTCCCAGAATACAAGGAAATTTGTGCCAAGCACTGTCTGTTTATACAAGTTAGCACTAGAAGAGACACCACAGAGAGACTTGCAAGGAGCAGTTCTGATTCTGGGCAAAACAGATGTAGCTGCTTTGCCTTATTCACATCTGACTGGAGCTACAGTGGGACAGATAATATGTGTGAATTCTGTACTGAGATGTACAAAATACTCAGGAGCTTCTACCAGCTGAGATCAATGTAATAACCGGGGCAAAGATAATTTGAGAGAGCACAGAAAGGTCAAAGGTTGAAAACTCACATTTTTGCCCTTTGTATTCTGGTACTGTTCCTGACAGAACAGTAGCTGCTGCAAAAAAGCTCAGATGGCAGTAGCACAGATAGAGTGTCCTCCGTGTTTTCAGAAGACAATCTTTAGAAACATCATTACCCTAAATCAGACTTCCTAGGTATTTTGTTGCAAGAAATATATCTATTTATACAAGTACACACCTGCAATCCCTAAAGACATTTTGCTTGATTAAGTTCTCACTAATTATAAATTAACCTAGTTACATTGACCAATTTATAGTATGTAAGGTGATATTATTTAAATTAAGATCTTTAAAATAATTTAAATTAAGATAGGAATTAAGATTGATTCAAAGAAAAACTTGATCTACCTGATCTAAATATGCCATTTCCAACAGTTTAGTGAATCCCAGGTTTGGGAATTGCTGTGGATATCACTAAGCAAAATACCTGGCTTGTGATATGGATTTAAAGTTGCTCATTTATATTTAGTGAAATACCAAAATTTGGCAAGTGCATTTAAGTCAGGAAACATAACCCAAGCCGAGGCTTGGATATTATTTACTCAGAATTTTCTATGAATATTCTTTTTGGAGTGTGCACTTCAGAGGTAAATATACGATCAGCAATTTCAGAAACAGGGATATAGCCACATTTTTGTGTTTTAGTTCACTGAGTAGCACTTTCTGAGTCAATTCTGCTGCATGTACTGTTATGAATTAAAACCAACAAATTTTAGGAATGTTGAGTATGAAAACTGGATATGGGTAAGCTGACACCCAGAAACAGAGAAATGACTTAATTTGAATGACATGTCAGTTCACTGGCTGGCATCACAAGAGCTCAGTGATGAAACTGTTGGAATACTGTGGCTTTCTCTTTTCATCTTTTAATATGTCTGTATTTGTATGCCCATGTCATACTATATTACAGTAGCACTACAGGAGTCACAGTTAAAACTCGGCCCCTAGTGATAAGAAATATTTTAGAAAAAGGAAATCATAAGAGCAGTCAATGCTCTGCATAGCTTACTGTCTATAACCCCAGTTGTACAGCTTGTGGTAACCTCCAGCACTCCACTGACATCACTGGGAAAATTAAAAATGTGTTAGTTCTCCTTGAAGTCCATCTTACCTAACCTCTTATGTAAGTAAAATAGAGAGGCCATGTATTTGGCTGAGTAGATACAGCAGGCTGAATTGGGACCCCAGAGATGGTTACATGGATCAGTTGTTCAGGATTGTACCAAGCTCTTTTCCTGCCCCATCATGATCAAGTAACTTTCTTGTGGCAACCACAGCAATTCCCTGCAGGGGGGAGGGATATTAAGAAAGTATGTTTTGAGTCTCTTAATGTAATTTAGCAGCAGGAAACTAGGAAGGAGTGCCAGAACCATGTGAATAGCCAGTTCTTTGTGCAGCACTTGCAAATGCTCCACCTAGGCCACAGCAGGGTAATTGCTGCTTCGTATGAATTTATTACCAAGAAGTGTTTGTCTACAAGTACGTTCCACACCTGATTTAAGGCTTTTCATTTACATGTGACTTATGTAATAGTAAATTTACAGTTTAAATGTGGTTAATGAAAATTAGTATTTTATTCACTGGAAACAATTTCATGCCAAAAATGTTTCTCCCCCCAAGGCCAAGTAAATCTGTTAGGTGACAGTGTTGTCAACACCTCTTAGCACTGAATGTAGTACATAGCACTTTTTTACGCCTGAGTACTGTGGAGGAGTCCTTGTTATAGTTCTGTGGTAATCCAGCCATGAAAACATTTCACTGTAATAAATATTCACTTAGGCCAAGTCCATAAGGATTAAAAATAACTACTTAAGCATAGTGAAGAGATGATATCTGTATTGAAGAACTTGTGTTAGGGGAATGATCTAGACTGATGATATCCAAAGGCACTGAGGGCAAAAATTACCTGTATCAGGCCATGCCTCTATTCAGTGGCTGTTTCATTCCACAGTAAGAGTAGGTCAACCATCTAATCATGTTGTTTCTTCCCTCTATCTTATTGGTTGCAGGAATATATTAACAATATTTAGTTAGAAAAAATTAATATAGTAGTTTAGGTTGCAAATACCAAAATGATGAAGAAGAAACCCTACCACCAAAAACAACAAACTCCCCAGTCCTCATTTGTGTACTTAAAAAATAGTTTAAAAATATCAAGATAAATTTACCCATCTGTTGCCTTCCAATAAAACACATCAGGGATGAATTTGGCCTCTTTTATTCAATTTGTCCTCAATTTGCTAAGCTCATTAATTTTCTCTTGTTTTACTCTCTGTTAACTGAGAAACAGCAGCCTCTTTGCAATAGGCATTAGAAGCAGGAAATCTCAGGGTATGTTTCTAATTGCCAGAGTTTCTTTCCCTCTTTCTGCTGTTCCTGTTCTTAAGGAAGCACAAAGGGGTTCATGAGGTGCCACTGGGGAAACAGAAATGAGTATCAAGGTCAGGGTGAAAACCACACAAGAAGCAGGAAGAGATGCTTGCAGTTAGGTTCATGACCTTTGTATTTTTTTCTCATTGTCCAGGAGAGGGAGGAAGGGGGTTAGAGAAGGAGAGATAGGAAGTTAGCATTAGAGCAGATGTATGCATAACCGCTGTTAGAAAACATCAGAGTTAGGAAGCTCATGCAGAAGCTGCTAAAAATTGTAAGGCTCTTTCTGCTGAACATCTGGGAAAAACAGATGCATGTCTGGTCTTTGTTCCCAAACAGCTAAGATACTTCCAACAGGTAGATGTCAAAGCCCAGGTTTCAGAAAGAGAACTGAACAATAGAAAATAATGGAAAGCTGTTTAGTTATTAAAAAAAAACAACAAAACACTTAAAGTAAAACAATGCACTTTATAGCTGGAAAACTGAAGTTCTTACCAAATATAGTAACTTAAGCTGTTAATAAAATCTTGCATTAATGAGTCTTGAAATTCTCATTAAGATAGAATCATAGAATTATTTAGGTTGGAAAAGACCTTCAAGACAGTTCTCTTTGTGTTCTGACTTGGATGTAGTAATGTACATGTTCTGCTCCACAAATACACACATAGAAAACTGTGACCATGTCAGAGTGCATAAAGCTAATTAGTCTTGAATCAATGATATAAGGATTGGATTAAACACCTGGTTGTTTCATTTAACTGTCACCTTAAATTCTTATATTCTTACATCTTACAGAAATCTCTGTTAACAGTAAGGGGAACATTTTCAAATACTTGGAAGCCGTGTCTACTGCTGGAAAACACAGACACTGTCATTTTTAGTAATGGTGCCTGAGCCCAGCAAAGATAGCAATAAAAAGGGTCCCTGAAGGATTCATCTGCTTGTAAACGTTGCCAGGAAGTGTTCCTCAGCCCCAGAACTGCTCTCTGTGCTAGTGGATTTTTAGAAAAGTTCTTGGCATAGTTTCACTTCCATCACCTGGAGTTCTCCTACACAGTTCACGAGTGGTTTAAGAGTTAGCAGTTGGCAATGAAGTGTTCAGATGTGGCCATCCTGTTATTGGATAAGTGAAAGTAAGTAGCATGGAGTAGGACTGTTGAGAATCGAACCAAAGAACACATTCAGGTGTGCATTAGCCCTCTCAGACAAGCCACACATTGGCCTAATCTCAGTAGCAGCAAGTTTGCCTGAAGGGCAATTTAGGGAGATTTACTGTGCCTACAGTTCTAGAGACCAGGCTGGCAAAGCATCAAAGAAGGCCATGGTCTGAGACATTGTGAGGTGTCCACCAACCTCACTTTCACTGACTTGCTACCTGACTTGGCCATAGCCTTCAGAGCCTGCAAGATAGTCTTATTGTGATGAGCACACTGCTCAGATATTTTGGCTTCACTTTCCTGAAGATGAAAGTTCTTGTTTACCCACAGAACACTCACAGTCTAGGAAATTGCTGGCATCTCCTCTGCAGACCCTTGCCAGCATCACTTAAGCTGGAGTAACTGCTTCTAGAGTAATAAAGCCTAATTTAGTTTCTGTGACTGATTGACTGGCAGGCATCTTGATGGAGAACTATCAGTTATGTTACCTAAAATGATGATTTTTTAGTGGGTTGGAAATGCAGCACCTGGTGCAGAAGTTAATATATTATGATAAGGCCACCTAGGGACAGCCTCTGATCCTTGCTTGTGTTCACCCTTAGTCTGAACCAAACTCTGTTCCACTGCTGGTCTTTTAAGTCACCATGTTGCTCAGTGTTGAGATTTAGCACTAAATGAAAGTTCATGGCATCACTTCTGGCACTGTAACATGAGATCTCGTGGGAAAGAAGAGAGACCATGTATCTCTCTTCTCCTATACTCAGTATCACAAAGCATGTACCTGGGAGGTGGTGAAGTTACCCTCTGCCATCAGAAGCTTTGCACTGCAGAGGTGAAAGAAGTTAGAAGTTCTGACTTTCAAAATGTACAGTTAGAAATGTGTGGGTACAGAATTCAGTGAAGAAGAAAGAGAGTGATGGTCAGCTGTTAGCTGCTTAAACCCAAGGAAGTCCTTGCTGGTCTGTTGGGATTCCACTGGAAAGGTAGCACTGGAAGATAAGAAAAGTGTCAACTGGAAAAGAAAAGAGACAAAAATTTCCCTATGTAGGAGTCAGAGAGCAAACGAGTTTGCTGGAGAGGATAAAATAGGGAGATGACAGGGAATGGTAACTAATGGAACAGCTAGAAATGGCAATTGCATGAATGACCCATATGGCAGAGACCAGTAATGACATGCCATGAGTTCTCATGAGCAGCTGTCAGTAGCACCCAGCAGAAAATGAAGCTAAACGAGCTGCTAACTTCATGCTAGTGACAAGTGCTCAGACTTCAGACTGCCTGGAACTTCTCTGGCAAAGGGCACTGATTGGCTCCCAGGCTACTGCTGACAGTAAGGAGGCCAAGGACTGAATGCTCCTTTCCCTCTTGGGGTGGTCTTGCTGGTCTGAGGCAGCTGTGTGTGTGGCAGAGACCCTCTCCCTGCCGCGGCTTGTCTTGTACCTATTCTGCAGAAAGAAGGCTTCTGTCCACAGACTTGTTAAACTGGCATCTTCTATCAGCAGTAGAGTCATTAAAAGAAACATGTAGGAAGGGAAAGTTTATTTTGCCGATGCTCTTTATTTTAATCATACAAAGAAAATGACAATTTTTATATAGAAGCCATTAGGGATGCAGGAGGCATCGGTTCCTAGCTCTGGGGTTCTTTCTTTTAAACAGACTGTGGCAATGCAAATACAGCCCGTCATGATATTTTTATCTTTAATTCTTGCATTCACCACATTACTAACACACTGATGGGTCCCTTGTTCTTCATTTGTCTATTTCCTTAAACTTTCTGCCCCCTTTTTTATTATTATTATTTTTTCTGTCATGTGTGCAGTTCTTGAAGGTCAATCAGACGTCACGGATAGAGCCATTCTGTTCATGGGCTCGCAAGCAACTTGTTTATGAATGAAGAAGGCTTTGTGAACTTCCAGGGACATGCTGAGCTTTTTTATAAAACTACCAGTGGGACAAGGAGCTTGGGAAAGTAAGGCCTCTTACGGATACAGAAAACAGAGGCACTCTGCCAAAAAACCTAGGCCGACATTCCAGTTTGTCAGAATCCTGTCCAAGTAACAAGTTTCTAGAAAACAGATCAGGTATCTGCATATCCAGGGTTCAAGCTGACCATATGTGAGTGCAGGGCAGTATGTATTCTAGGACACTGCCACAGCAAATGCTTATAATTTGACCATAAAGGTGTCATAACATGAACAGGTCAGGAATAGTAGAGCTCCATGGAATAAAAAACAGAAGGATAAATGTACTTTAAAGAAAAAAAAATCCACATAACTCTTGGGAGTATACTACTTTTTTAAAGCCAAAATGTGCAACAGATTCTTAGATATTTTAGGCATCAGTTGAACAATTAGAAAGAATTGGTTTGAATATCTTGGATTCTGTTTGAATCTTGGACTTTGTGGCCTCTTGCATGTATAGCACTTCTACTGCATTTAGCTGGGAAAAGAGGAGAGGGACCAGCAGACTCTTTTACCTGGCTTAAGTTTGTTTTTCTTTAATTTAATATTTAAGTGCCCACACACTTGAAGCCAGCTGCATGCTGTTTACTGGAATTTTCATTGTTGTGTTCATTCCAATTCCTTCAGGGAAATACTGATCTCCTTCCTGAAAGCAGCTCTAGGAGCACACAGCAAAGTAAGAGAGAGATGGGCAAGCAGAGGTCTGAGCCAAACCTTAGCATCTTTCCATGACAGTTGGCTCTGCAACCCCTGGAGGCTACACATAGTCTTCTTCCAAATGTGTTTGGTAATTTTTTTAAACAATGGTAATAAGGACAAAAACTGAACAAAACAAGCCAGTAATGCCCAAAGCTCTCTCCATCAAACAGCCAGAGTAGTTTGAGGATGCTTGGTGATATAAAAGGAACAGTGGAAAATGTGGTTATAGGTACTTCTTGCTTGTTTATCACACCAAGAGTCAGATTTGCTCTGACTTCCAGTTTCCATATCATCATCATCATCATCATTGGTATCATCATTATCACATCATCATCACTTTTCTCCTTCGTGGTCCACATTTCCTTGTCCACATGCCCTTGTCTCTTGGGGTATTTCCAGTTCCATGCATGATTTTCTCTTTTTGTTTGAGTCAGGCTATTTTCATGTGTATATGTGGCAGTTTAGGGATATAGTTTACTGTTGGAATTGGTAGATTTAGGTTTATGATTTGACTTGCTGATCTTTAAGATCTTTTTCAACTTAAATAATTCTATAGTTTTGTAAGTCTAAGATTCTATGTCTCATGACATCTGGGCACAATTAAGCCCTGTAGATAAAAGGAGAATGTTTCTCCTAATCTCAGATTTGGTGTTTTAGCCAGTAGACTAAATCAGCAATTTTGGCCAGCTCCTGAATCCCTCATTTGAAATATACTCACCATAGCTCTACCTCATTACTGTATACAGACAAACATTCATTTTTGCTTCCAATGACTTTGGGTTCACTCAACTTTTAATTGGTATTAGGGAGGAAGATTAGGCTCTTTTCTGATTTGAGATGTGTATATGATAAATACTCAGCGTATTTCAAATCTATTTTGAGCAGAATCTCCTGAAAAAAGAGTTGTAATATACTTAACATGCACAAAGCAATATCTCTCACTAATTTTGTTGTTGGAAACTTCTTATCTTTTGCAGCACAATGTGCAAAATAAAATAATAATTCTCTGGCAGACATTTAGCAGCTAACAGCTGTTTTCTAACAGCTAATTTTAGCCAAATCCTGTAAGCACCCAAAAAAACCTGTTAGTTATTGATATGCCTAATGGCTGTGATACTGGTCACCTTGTACAGCTTAGAGTAAAAAAACTGCTTTGAAATTATTTCTTTGTTTTGATATTTCAGAATATTTTAGAAGTGCAAATGAAATCTCCCATGCTCGAGTTGTACTCAGTATGGGTGTAGTTTTTCCTCTAGGTATCTATCCTGTCTTATATCCAAAATAAGAAGTTCATTTCAAGATGAGCTATTTCCTCATCTGGGATTGCAAGCCTTGCCAAAGCTGGAGATAAAAATCCACCAATCAAAGGGAGAGAAAAGTTTAGAGGGACTGAAGAATACCTGAGCAGTACTTTTAGAAGATCAATAGGTGTTTTCTTGAGAGGAGACAACTATATGACAACTGAATCAAGGAGGAAGTTGTCTTCTGTATAAGTGTTAGGGTGGAAGAAAGAATTGGGACTGTTATATATTTATTGTCTTGAATGGACTCAGAATTAACAAAGCTAAAATGTTCTTGGAGAGATGATTAACACTGGAGGCCATTGAGTGCTACTTTCATGATGGAAGAAAGTTGGCTGGAAATCAGCTCAGAAGATCAAATCACCATGTGGATTACTTTGTGTGTTTTGACTTACAAAGGAAGACTGAAGCCAAATTAGAAACCCCTGCAAACTTACCTTGGAGGGCTGGGGGACAAAATCCTGATCTGTACTGTTACCATACCAAGTGTAAACATTCATCTGCTTTCCATAAATGAAACCTCACTGGTACCCATTTAGCAACTCCAGTTGGCCTTAAGGTGAGAGCTGAATTGTGGAGTGATAAGTTTTTATTTTGTGCCTTATCTGATACCAGTTTCTCTTGCTGCAAAGGTCCAGCCTTATGGCTCTGATCTGAGAATTCCTTCTGCTCTGAAACTTCCCATATAAGGATTTAATAAAGAAAGAGGATTTTTATTTATGCCAAAATCTGTTTTGCTGTTTGGAAGCCATTAGAAAATGTTACGGTCACTAATTCATTCAATATTTTTTGACAAAATATTGGCATGGTTGAGACCTTGCTGTTTTTCATAGACAAAGTCAGCACCACAGTTTGTTTTCATTCTTTTCAAAGGCTTTGCAGAACATGTGATAAAACCCCTCTTTCCTCTGCTTATCTCCTATGAGCTTAAAGTACAGATGGCAGAGTTTTTTTAGGCACGTGCATAGATTCAGAAGGGGCAGGCTCTAATAATCCTAATAATCACACAAGCCTCTTCTTCCTTCCATTTCTGTCAGCTCCCACTCAGATCCTGGCTTTAAAACTCTTTGTCTGGTGAGCTGCCCAGTGCACTGCAATTGTCTCCATGCCTTGTAAGGGGCAAAAGGATGTTCAGCCCATCTTGCAGTAGCCAGAGCAGGAAGTTCTCCGGCCAGCTATAATGCAACTAAAGGCCTTCAGTATTGTAGCTAGGAGACCTAAGCTTTCCCTAGATACAGACACAAGGTCCCTGGAAGTTTTAGGGCCACCCACCTAGAGCAGCTGATGACAGTAGCAGTAATAAGGCTGGAGCAGTTCCTGTTACTGTAGGGTGAGCATGGTAGGGAGGCAGTGAGCCTCTACAAAGGCCTGTATTGTACTAGCCACAATAAACACTTCTGCCTATGATTAAGATATAGGTCACCAAGCACTCCTCAATACCCTTTGCTGTAGGTTGGAGAACAGTGGTCTAGACCTGGGGGCTGTGGGTTAGAGTCAAGCAAGACACTTAAGTGATGCCCAGCTACAGAAAATGGCAGATGTCATGCAGAATCCCCTCCTGGTGCTGAGGGGAAGAAGTGCCCTGATGGGACTTCGCAGAAGGCAAAAGAGAAAGAACATGAAAGGTTTCCTAAGCCAAATATTTTCCAACTCGGAAACAGGTATTCTTTAGGTCCACAAATAGCTTGCACACTTGAGAAATATTGAGTTTCTGTCAGAATGGTCCCACTCAATTTATGTTTTCCAACTCATAAAACAGTCTCATCTTGGTGTCCCAGTCTTGTTGCCTCCCTTCTTCTTCCTTGCTTTGCTCAAAGTACTTCTCCTCATCACTATTTTCCTCCTTGATTCTCCTAGAATTCTGCCCATCTTTAGTTATTTGTTCAGAGCTCTTTCTTCTTTACCATCTCCCAATCTCCCAGGTCTTTTTTGTACTTTCTTCTGGTACTAGACTGGTAAGGAACTTGCAGAGAACTTTTTGGAAAGCATGTCCTATTTTTTCTGATTATCTCTTGTCCACAGAGATTCAGTCTTTATTTGCAAGTGTTGGTAATTTAAATATATTTTTGGAAATAATTATTCTTATAAGGCAGGAGGTTTTTTTGTATATAGAGTGGCTGGACTATGTCTATAGTGTCATGCTAGCTTTGGGCAAGACTTTGACCCAGTTGTTCACATAAGCTATGTATTAGTTCTTATTCCAGTTCTGGTCTGAAGTGACCCACTGGCTGTAAATTAACTAAGGCTTTGGACACAGACATGATTAATTTCTGTTCATTATTCATTTTTATTCTGACAGACAGTTCACACAAACCAGAAAAGGAACTTCTGCAAACTCCATCTGAACTACCAAAAAACAGCTCGGTGTAGCTGTAAGATCTCAGACTTGTAAACTTCAAGAGGCAATGAGCAAGGAAAGACCTGGCAAAAGTTTAGGGAAGAAGTTAGTGAAAATATATTGCACACTTCTTTGAAAGCAGGGATCAAGAGTCAACAAAATAAAAATTACATAGCAGATGATTGATCTGAAGAACTCATTGGCACAGATGTTGCAGAGACTGAAAGTTTACTAGGTTTTCAGAAACAGTTAGATGAATGCGAACATCCAGGGCAAACTATGAGGATTATGAAATTCTTGTGCTTTGTAGAATAAGCCAACTGCAATAGCAAGTTCTCTTCAATTTACAATTGCCTTTTGCTGTCAAAGAAAAGCTGATTACTTTCTGCTCTGATCATTCCTTTCCTTCATTCTTTCTTTTTGGCATACAGTGCTTCAAGCACGACCAGAAGTACTGTGATTTCCATGGAGCCCCAGATGAGACTTTAAGACAACTGTGGCTTCTTGAAGAATGAAGCTATATAAATCTTATCTGGAGAGTCCCATGTCAATACCATAATTTATATTGTATATAACTTTGTTCTTTTCCCAACGTTGGGAAATGTTCCAGTATTTTTTTATACCAAACCAATTTTCCACAGAGCTCTACCATAGAAGTAATTGTTATTTTTACATAGTGGCAATTGAAAGGATAGTTAACTTTGCTCTTAAAAAAGTAGGTAAATATATATATATATAGAGAGAGAGAGAGCAAAATTCCAGAATAGCAATCTTATTCCAATAGGAATGGATCATGCCATCCTGCATTTTTGAGCCCTCTACTTTTACATGATTTGCATGAATTGAAAAGAATATTTTCTTTGGATGTCTAATCACATGTAAAAATTTCCATGAAGTTCAGTCTTGAAGAAATTGGAGGCCTGTGGGGTAGCAGAAAAAAATCCAGGACATATTTCTCTAAGTTTTTACCTGTGTAAGTCTTCTGACGCTGCATATTTATTGTGCTCCTTGGATGTAACAATAACACAGATTTTCCCTTCCTCTTGTAAAAAGGAGGGATCAAGCAGCTGCTGCTGCTGCAGGAGCACTGTGGCTTAGCAATGCCCTGTTGAGCTACAAATAAAATACTTACAAAATAAAAAATCCACAAAAAGTCTTCACAAAAGCCATTTGGAAATGACGACAGATTAGTTTCCACGTTGAGACTTCAATAAAAGCATACTCAATCTATTTGTATGGAATATAAAGTACTCTTGCTTTTTTATTCCATGTTTCCATCTCTGTATGAGTCAGAGGCCACATTACCCCAGGCATCCAATGGCTTTTCCACACCAGCACCGCACTACTGAGGCACAGGTGGTCTAGAAATACAGATAGTGCTGCTAGCTTGGCTGCAGAAACAGTGAATTGTAACACTGTGATATTGATGGCGCAATTTATACAGTGTATTCAAGTTTGCAGGAGATAATACCAATCGTGTCTTACTGGATGAATTACAACAAAGGATTTGCACAATTCCTGAGAAATTTTCGAAAGCAGAGGTATTATATCTATAGCAATAATATTCTTCTTTGGTTAGTGGGATTTTTACATGTAGGATAAGGCATGTGGATGAAATAATCCCAGAGTCTTGGAAGTAAGAATTTTCTAGATCTGAAGAAACACTAGGTTAGTAGTTCCTATTAAACACTTAGGAAGTCATGACTGTTTTTGAGTTGCCATGAAGGTAATAGAAGCTTTGCTTAGTTTGAAAGATCTAAACTTGAACTCAGAGTTTGCCCTGTGAAAAGCTCTTAGCTTGGTCCTACTCTTTGAATTTCCATTAAATAAAATAATTTTCATCTATAACAGGTTGGGACTACACAGCCTCAGAGCTCTATTGTTACATTTTGCTTGAGTTTTTGTTCTTAAATTCTTAAATCTTTAAATCAATAATTGCTCCAGTCATTTGGATAGTGTATGATGAAAACTGCCAGGATTCAGAAGGCTATTGGCAGAAACAGATGAAGGAAACATCAAGAAATCATTCTTGATTTTCCAACACCCAAAATCAGAGTTGGATGAAAAGTTCCCTTCTTATTGCCCATAAGTAGTTTCTGTAATTGGCAAAATTGCCTGTTATTGTTTGAGTGTGTTTGGATCTCCTGTGGTAGGTTTTATGTGTTTGAGAATTGACTGGAAAGAAAAGCAGTGGTTTCCCAAGTCACTGTTCCATTCACACAGACTGAGCTGGAGGTATGAGATTAACAGGGTCTGACATGAATGGAGCTCCTTCTCTCTCAGGCCCATTGGAAAACAAAACACACACCGGCATACATTTGAGGAACTGTGAGTTGACTTTGGAGAGCACTGGTATTTTTACACGATAACAGTCTATTGGATTCCCTCATAAGTCTTTCAGTTCTTCATTACATAAGGACTTTTCCTGAACTGCAGGGCAGAGAGCAGCATGTATGTAATCGCTGTTTCACACTAATGCATCACATGTGCTTTGGATTTCAAACATCAATATTTGTAGGAACATACAGTAGGGCTCTTTCTGTGAGCAGGGACTGGATTCTCACACTTACCACCCTTCACGGACTCTTCATAATTCACTGAGCATGGGCTTTGCTTTTTCTTTATTTAAATTTTGTACTTAAAAGTGCCTCTTTATATTTAAGTACCATAGAACTCTTCAGTAATAATTCCAACATGACATTTACAATAAGAGGTTTTCTTATACCTGGACATTACTGTACAGCCTCTATTTCTCTCCTAAGATAATTATTTTAATTGATCTTACCAGACAGGTTTTCGTCAGATGAGAATCTGTGTCAATTTTAATAGTAACATTGATTTACAGCAGCCAAAGGATTAGTCTAAGCTGTTTCTTGTTGTACCTTAGACAGAGAAATGTGTAGAAATATTTGTAGAAATTTCCCTTTATTATTTGGTTGACTTGTTTGGAATAGTTCTTGTTGACTGATTCGATATTACAGAGGAAAGTAATAACTAACCACTGTCTCACAGACAGTGGTTATAGGAGATCAAGGCACAGAAAGAATTCACAGGTCTTGACTGAATCCACAATTTAATGTTAAGTGTGGAGGCTCCTGGTACCTGGTGGGCCAATGTAGATGTTTTAGAATGGGAATCAAAACAACCAATGCCTGGAGCTGGAAGCCAACAGAGTAACCAACTGGAAGTGTTAAACGCGGAGCTGTCTCTGAAACCACCCAGGTTCCATCCATCCATCCATCCATCCATCCATCCATCCATCCATCCATCCATCCATCCATCCATCCATCCATACCATGAGTGTAGGTGTCTATAAGCCTTTTTGCACAGATCTGAGCAGGGCTCATTGTCCTCCAAGAAAAGCAGGACACACCACTTTCATGAGAACAGAGTAGCTGGTAATTTCCCCCAGAGAGGAGGAGAGCTCAATTCGGTGCCTCCCCACACCATGCTGAAGCCTGAGGGAATTCAGCACATCAGTTGAAAATGAGGCTATGTACTACTGTGAGTGAACTCACTTTTGACCCCTGAAGAAACTTTCCAATTGCATTCAGACTTCACCAAACATCTAAATGTGATCAATTAAGCTATAAAAGGACTACATTCTTCCTTTAGTAACACCATGGCAAAACTAATCATATTACTACAATTGCACAACAGATGTTGGCCTTGTATGTCTCAATTATTTCACCTGCTTGGGTTGCAGGCTCCAAAGGTCTCAACAGAAGAGTGTCCAGTTTCTAAATACGCTGCTTGCATTTATCCACAATTAATCTCTAAAGAAATAATAAAAACCTAGAAAGTAGCAATCTGAGAGAGAATTGCACTCATTTTCTTTTGCATGCTCACAATGAAATGCTTCTGAGTGCTCATAACAGCAGACGGCTTCTGTTAGCTGCCTTTTGCCTGCTGAGTTAAACAGAAAGAAAAATGTTAATGGTCAGAGCTTGTCAGCAGTGCATTGCCATTCACGTTTAGTCACACTTCACTATTGTTTTGTGTAGTTGTTAGGTTACAGATATTTTTAGGGTCAAAAGGGGAGTGGATTCATCCCTCTGGAAACTTTATTAAAGTTTCAGCTCATGTAAGTCCTGCAATACCCACAAAAATCAGTTCATTGACTTCTCAAAAGTTGACTCAACGGGAAATGTGAGAAATGTTTATAAATTCTGAATAATCTGCATGTAATGCTTTCTAACCCTTTGATAAATATATGCTTCCACTGTATCATAAGAATATGTTTTTACTTTGCCAAATTTTTCATTAAGAGTTCTCAAATTACTAGAACTCAGATGCTGACTAATGCGAAGGAAAAGATTACAAATGGACAGGCACAAATGAACAGACAAAGCTCAGTCACAGGGTTAAATATCTGAATTTAATTCCATTCCTTCAGTGACAATGGATGATTCCCTTGACGTTCCTGTGTCTGGATGTAAAATGAAGTGAATACAGGTTTTCTCTGTGCATCTTGTGTATTTCTACTGCAGGAACTTGGAAGCAGAAACAACCACTTGCTATTCTTTAGAAGGTAAGTAGGTTGAATTGGGTGCATTTTCTGATTTTTTATTTGTTATGGAGGATATAGTGATGATTCTGAATTAAGTCTGCCATCCTGTAAGTCTAACTCACAATCTTACACTCTTTATGTGAGGGCAAAATTTGCTTTCTTCTATAAATCCAGTTTTCACTGGCATCTCTACTAAAGGACTTTCCTTCTTACTCTGTTGAGTTTCAAATGTGGCATGGGTGGGCTGAAGGCAGATGAGAATTTTACTGAATTTTGCAGTTATTTGAACAAGCTGTTTCAAAGCTGCAATACTTGCTGAGAGAGAGAAAAGGGTGTTTTATGACATTTCTTCAGCGCCTTTTTTTTTCCCCACTTTGCCCTGGCCTACCAATCAGATAGACTGAGCTGAGATCTTAGAGTTCTATGTAAAATCTGGTAAACTCTACTACATGGCCTCTAACAGGCTGTTGAACCAAATAGAGTCCTCAGGCTGTTGGAAAGCATGTTTGGAAAGTGATTTAGCTGTGAAATTTGGAATAGCATACCATAATAGTCTCCAGCATATTCGTGGGGGAAGCAACCTCTTCTGGTGTTTCACTGCAGTTCAATAAGCAGCTGGTCCAGCCATGGAGGTTACAGGGAGCAGAGTCAAGGGTAGAGCAGAGAGTATACATTGGCAGGGATGGTGAGGATGCCCTCTCTAAGGCACACAGAGGTTCAGTAAGCAAAAGAGATCTTTACTTGAATTTACTTTCCATTCCTTACTGCAACAATAGAGATAGTGCTGTCAAATCCCCAAACCAGAAATCAAACTGCACAAAATCATGAAATTGGCTTTTCAAGACAACGAAAAGAACTACAGTGTGTTGCTGTAGAGGCAGTCCCAACACAACAGTGACCAGAAGTTTCAAGGCAGAAAAAAGCTTTTATTTGAGCCACGTTTTCCCTTTTATACATTCCTTTCACCAAAGGCATGCACTTCACTCATTGGTTAGTTAAAGGTATTTTGCTTGTCCATCAAATCTCTCTATTCTTGGTTAGTTTACATGTTTTGTTCCCTGATTCCCATGAGACAGATTTCTTATTTACTGCAGGTGCCGTTGTTTTTCACCCAGGAATAGTTCCTTTTGTTAATGAACTCTCATTACCAAGACTGTTTTCACATGAGGTACTTAGCTGCACATAGAAGGTACAAGCTAACTGCTAGTTTAGCAGAGCAAAACCTGGTTTTATGAGGCCTTTCTTTTATAATCTATCTACCTTTCTACTACAACAGTGCTTTTGAGCACAATTTTTTTATTTTCTTTGCATCTTAGTCTTCTGAAAAGAATGGGTTTTCCTCCTGCAAGAGTCACAAAAGCCTTCAGATTTGTAAGTCCTGTGTTAGATATACTTTTGCTGTTCTTCTTTTATGGTCCAGTATGAAATGCAGCAATTGATGGCATTCACCTGAAATTGCAGTCTGCTTTTGAAGGCACCTTTTGTTACTATCACTGCCACTTTGAAACAATAAAGGCTTTTAGAGGTTATATCATCTCCTGATGATAGGCAGGTGTGGAATGGAAGAAGCCATAACCCAGGTTTCTCTTGCCATAATTGGGAGAGGTGAGGTGTGCATGGTGTAAGAGCTTAGCTCCAGTGTGGGTTCTGTGTCTTTTACAAGGTAAGAAAGAGAAATGAGGACAGAATTTTAGATCCGAACATTTCTGTGCCTAAAGGTGGTATGAATGCAAATCCTAAATAGATGCTGTTTGCATAAGCCTTTGCTCTACTGTGGCTCATATTGAGGGATTGGTAAAATGTAACTTTTCCCATCTCAGAGTAATAAGTGCCTTATTTTTCCCATATATCTGAATCAAAAGCATTTCAATATATGTGAAATAATTTTAGTGTAAGCAAAAGTTGTTTGCTATTGAATATTTCTTTCAACTTCATAAAGATGTTAAGTTGTAGGGGGTGAGATATCCTAATTATTTGTCTGGTTTTTAAATTTACCCATCAAATGTGGAATCAATGAGCTGGTACTTTGTTGAACTGCATTAATCTTAACTATAAGCTTAACAAAAGCCCATTTAATAAAGAGTGTGTGAGAACAGAAGCAGGGTGCCTCCATCTCCAGACAACTGTGTACAAAGCCTCTGCACAGCACTGGGTATAGTGAGCTGCTTGGCACTGCTGCAGGTTTACCCTGGCCATCACACTCCCTGGCCTCTATTCTGCACCTCCTGCCCACAAGCCATTTCATAAGCCTCATGAAAAGGGCTTAAGTTTTCCTGTCAGCCTAGGGGTGAGTGAGCCATTGTGGGAATGATCAGATTCCTCTCCACTCTTTCTGGGGGAGATGTGGGCCCAGTGATTTAGTGCAGAGTGACCTAGACAAAAATAGTGCATTTGATTTTTAGAAAGAAACATAGAAAGGACATTTTTCTTGAGAAAACCTTTGCCTGGAAAGAGTTGTTTTAAACTTTGTGTTTGAATCCCTGCTTGCTGCCCAAATATAGTCACAGGAATGGCAAGTAGGATAAGGGAAGCTTATTGCTTCTGTTCTTCTGTATTACAGCTGAATGAAACATTCACCAAAACACCTGGGGCTGATTGGCAAATAAAAATTCCAGTTTTTAAAATAGATATTTAAAATTTTTTTTTGCTATGCAAATGAAACATTTCAAAATAGTATATAAAAAAACTTTCACCAAGGCCTTAGGACACCCAAGTTCACATCACTAATATTGTTTTCCTAGAGCAGAAACTTCAGTGTCATTTTCCTTTATGCTTTGAGTGCCCCATTACAGACTGCTGCCTGTGCCAAAGGCTGCTTTTGCAGTTTGATCAGAAATTCTATCCTGGACCTGAACTTCCTGCTTGGTGTTTCACCTCAACCACTGCACTGTGTGAGGGTGAATCAGTAACATCCAATACAGTATTTTTAGCTGGAAAAGAAAGTAAATGTATTGATGAGCTCAAACGGTGACTAGTTCTTGTGCTGATTTCTTCAATACTATTTTGTCTCTTTTTCCACTCCTTTACAGTCTGAAAAGAATGGTTGGAAATCTTAAGCACCTGCCTTAGATCAAAAGGCTTTAAGAAGCTTGAAATATTAATCTTATTGAAGTTAAAACAAAACACCTACAAGAGGGAGAGATTTCTGTTTATTCTGTTGATAAAAAAGATTTTAACAGTTTCTAGAACAGAACATAATTCCTTAATGCAATAATTTGCCAAAAATATGCTGGATTCTCTGCCACTGACAAGTATTTCAAAAGACACCCATCATAACTTTAAAGTAATACTACAGGTTAACCATATACTGTAAGGCTGTAGCAGGAATAACTGTGGTGTCTTGTATAAATTATCATGGTGGACCCATAGGTTTTTAAAGTTTTCCTATCTTTGAACCAAAATATGCTTCACATAATGCAAGATTATTTATCCTCCAGGATTCTTTTTCTGTAGTTACCACGTATCCCGTAGCTTCCCTTAGAGTTGCTTTTCATGAGATTAGTTATTTGAGATTATTCGTGCCTGAGATTTTTTTCCTGACAGTTATACATAAAGTGCCTTGCTACAGCTCTGGGTGCAGGTGATCCCAGATCTGCTGCTGTTTTGGATGTCATTGAAGCACTTAAGGAATGGGAAGCTTTAAGATAGAATTTCTTCCATTATTAATATAACAAGACACTTGATAAATATGGACCCTTGGGCAGAATTTGCCTTTAATGGCTCCAAAATTCAGGTGTGCTGTGAAGAGGTTTTAGTATTAATTTCCTTAGGGGTCTTACCTCTCTTTCTTTGTTGTATTTTTATGTGCTCACTGGAATCTCTGATGTTTGAATGAGGTGGGTTTACTGAGCACCTGGGAACTGGTTTATGATTTCTGATGCCTTGTATCCTTGTTAATGGACAGTCCACAGCCTTCAGCCCTTCTGGTACCCTGTAGTTCTGCCAAGCCACATTTGCTCAGCCTCACATCTCCTGGCCCCTGCTTCCCCTGGGGCACAGAGCGACCTGTTCAGCTCCCAGCACTGACAGATGAAGGTAAACATTTTGGGATAAGCAAATCTAATACTCTTTATTTGCACACCTAGGAAAAAAAATCAAAGTTAGCCATTCATCTCTCCTGTTTAATAAACACAGAAGCTGACCAAGCTGCACTGCATGTGGTTCCCTGGGGATTGTTTTCATAAGACTTAATGTGAGGATTTTTGTTGCTGTTTTTGAAAACATTTTGAGGTTGGATTGCAAATGTGATGTCCTCATTTACAGCCTTTCCTGAACCATAAATCAAGGCATATGTAATTAAATGAAACAGATAGTCAAAACCTTGACTAAGCTGTTTATTGAGCCTGGAAGGGAAAGAGATGCTGTGGTTTTACAAAAAATCAAACATAAAGATCCACTTATAAAATGAAGTTGTCAGGGTTCAGGTAACAGTGGCAGTGATGCGTGATTGCAGGTAGCATTGTATACTGTCTACTGAAGAAACCCATTTGCTAAGGCAAAAAACTGGACTGGAGGACATTTTACAGTAAGAAATGAGAGTTGTTCAACTCAACTTGCTTAGACCTGTGAATTTTTTTTGGTTGGGGGGCTATTCCATGATACAAAGTCAAAATTTGTCTTGCCTCCCCCCACCTCCACCATTTTTTCTGATATTAATTATAAAAGGTGGAGATTTTTTTTAGAATCAAATGATATGTCTCATCTTCTATGCTTCTTTAAATTTGACTTTTATGAAATAAAAGTACCTTTCAAGAAGAGTGTTGTTTCTAGTTGAAAAATTTTTGCATAGGAGGAGAATAAAAATGTCCGTCTTCTTGCTGTAAGAATTTTTGAAATAGATGTTTGTGAAATGTTTTCACCATACATTTATGTACATATATATGTATACATGTTTGTTGTATTTATTATACAACTACTGGTGCAAGTAAACAGGGCTTCCTGAGCTCATTCTTCCTTGAAGTACGTTTTAACTTTAACCAATCCAGCTTCATCTGGTCCACATTATCTTCTCTGCAGGTTCTTTCAGTCCTATTTTGCAACTACAACATGAGCAAATTTCTTAAAATCATGGCAATGTATCCCAGGATGGGCATCTTTCCCTTTCCTTGTCCTGCTTCTATTCTTGGATCATGCACACCTCATTACTGTTTGTTGGAATCTGCATATTAGCATTAGGTCTCCTTTTCTTCACCACTGCCTTCACTCGCTGCATCTTACCTGGCAAATGAAAAAGGACCATTCATAGCAGCTGATGCATTCTGGATTGCCCCTGCTGTGGATATTTCCACATTTCTTAGTCAGCTGTGCTCGTCAGCTGCAAACATTTGAAAGGTCAAGATAACCCTGTGGTTCTGTGCTGTCTTCTGCATCTAAGGAAATCCACACTTTTGTACGTGCAGGTGCTACTGAGTCCCACTTTTCTAAAGCTGATCAAGCCTCTGTGTAACTGTAGATCTTCAGGTCTCTTTAAGGCTGTGGAGAAGTTTTGAGCAGCTGTGACTTTTACTGAGGTGTCCAATCCAAAATCGTGTCTGGATTTGGGGTTATTTAATAGGTTAGTTGGTTCAGTTGCAAGAGTTTCCAAATGCAGGATAGAATCTGAAGTGGCACCACCTTTCAAGGTAATGGAGCTGATCTCTCAAGACTAGGTTTTCCAGAAACCACTGCAGAGGTGTAATTGGTGCTGGGGGTAGAAAGGTGGGCAGTGCACACACAAGGATTCCTCTTTTAAAGAGATGGCAGCAATGAAAGCCAACTCTTACTCAGTGTCTCTGGGAGTGCCAGCAATTAACAGTTGCTACTATCAGTGAACTCAAGGTGTGCTTGGAGAGGTTATATTTTTATCATCAGTTCCTTCCACCACAGTGATGTGTAGCTGGAGGATGATGAGTTGAAGTTGTCATCATAAAGATTGTATGGGAGGGCATGGGACAGCCGGGGATTTGGCTTGGAAGAGGCAAGTGAGTTCGAATGACAAACTGTTCATGGAATTTTCCACTGATGTTCATGCTATTTCAATCTGATTTTTAAATTTGCAGTGGACTATAAAACACATCTTTAAAAAGAGACAATGCTTATACCCTCTTCTTAATAATCAATAGGACTTTATAAACTTACTCTGATTACTAATGAAAGTTACCAGTTCTCTCTCTTCAGAACTAGGACCTGAAAATCATGTAAGAATCATAAAGTTAAAAATTGACACACAAAATTTGTCTAGTTGGTAGCAAGCAGAATTATGCACAAGTTAAAACTTGGGGCAGAGATGTTTTCTAAGTATGGATTTAAGATGAGATACTGTTGGTGTTGTTTTTTCTAAAACTGAGTGCAGCAAAAAGATGAAAAATTTTCAGTGATTCTATCCTACTTATCTGTTGGTCTGTGATTAACTAGGGTCTAGTACATGATGCTTGACAGAATATCCTATTTATCTGTGGATACAAGCAGAATTCTAGGCCAGATAATAACTGATATTTAAAATACAGATATTATTGTATTTGATTTAAAGTTTTGTTGTTAAGTTAAAATTCTTAGAGATTCAGGCCCAGGTATGAGATATTTAGATTAGGAGAACCTGTAGATCTATATGGGAATTATTCAAGCAGATTATTTCTTAGACATGAAGGAATTTAAGTTTCATTTTCCCAGTGATGCAATTTCATACGGGAAGGAAATTGCATATACACAGTTTCTTAAACATACAAGTGATGAAGGCTAATATAAAATCTGAGTGCTATGCAGGAGACTGGCTTGAGGCTTTTTCTTCCAATTCCAGAAAAGCATATTGAAATATATTTTGTGTTCACCTTTCTAAAGAGAAAAGTATGCTTGCAAATCACAAGCACTACTTGCTCAAGGCTTTGCTTGGACAAAATATAATCTCAAGTTGTGCAGGGAGGTTTGAAACCCCAGGAAGCCTCCAAGCCCTGTACTTCCCCTAGGTATCAGAGTGTGCACCTCACAGATCTCCAGGCACATGTGAGTTGTTTCTCTTTACCCATTCCCAATGTGTGTGTAGCACCCCAAAGTGCCAGAGGTTTTGATGCTCTGCTGTGAGGACAGGGAGGCAAAAGGGCAGCATTTACTGGTGCCATGCCTTGGGGCAGCTGAAAATCCAGCTAAGATGAAAATACTTGGAACTAAGCATATGTTGATGTGCTTTGCTGAACAAATATGGATCTAAGTAATACATACAAATGTTCTGTGAAACTTGAGCCTCTGTTCCAGGCTGAAAATGATCAAAACACCAATAATTTGTAAAAATATACCAAGAAGATGGCCTCAAAGAGTTGTGGATGGAACTGGCTAGTGATTTTTTTTACCTATGAATGGCATCTTAACAATGGAGGTAACTGCTGAGAAACTGTGTGCAGCCTACCCAGCTTTTCTGATTTAGTTCACAGGAGAGGAGGTGTCAGGCTGCCCACAGCCACAAGTGCACCCTTGTACTTCACCAGCTGTTTGTGTAGTGTCCCTGAAGCAGGTTATGGGACTCCACTGGACTCCTCCCACATCTACACTGAAATAGTAATCAGGCTGTACAGGGCAGGAATTAGCCATTTCTACTTGGGTCTTTCCTTTTTTAATTTTTTTCATAATTCTGCCCTAATAACTAAGAAAAAAATGCTATTAGAAAAAATGTGATCAACCAAATTTGTTGCTTATTAATTTTGTGTATGTGGGGGTTTCTGTAATTTACCATTTTGTAGGTTGTAAGCAGTAAAAAGCACATGGAATTCTGGCACCATGTTCACATCCAGGAAGGGAAATGTCATGGATGGAGGAGAAATGCCATAGACGAGGTCAGGAAGGGTGAGGAGAGAAGCATACCACATTCTGAACATCTGTTTCCAAGAGGCTGTGCTGTAAAGTGGTCCAAATAATATTTGTTTGTTTGAAATATCTTAATTTTGCTGAAAATATAGAACCTTTAAGGTAACTTTGAAAAGTAACACTTTCAAAAATGAAAAATAGGATTTTTCTTTTCAATTAAATCTCAACTATTTGAAATATCTTTTTTCCCCTTCTGTATCTATTTCAGATTAAACATATTGCAGAATTTAATTTAAATTGCCAGTTTTGTTCTTATGAACAGAAGTCTCTTCAGATATCAATTCTTAGTAGTTAATAGGATACCTGACATAAAATTTTCATGTGATTCCAGTTCATCACAGATCAGAGCATAACATCTTTTGACCCTTCTGACCTCTAAAAGAAAGCCATTAGATGAACTCTAGATTTGTGGCTTACCTTCATTTTCTCCTGCAGAGCCTAAACATTTTCACTGATGGCTGTTTTCCTTAGCTTGCAGTAAGTAGCTTATTTACTGACCCCTTGAAGATCAGTGGCAGGGCCTTTAAGTGGGTCCATGTTATACGAAAATATAGCAAGAAGCCCCAGTGCAATGTTTTTCATCTCTTTTTCCCTTGCTCTGAAAGAGGTAACTTGCTGTGCACTGTTGATTCAGCTGGAGCTCCTGGGTGGCCCATGTGCAGTTGGTCACAGGTAGATGTATTGCAGCAGTGCAGACAAAATCCTGGATTATTGTGGTATGACTGGTTTCAGGAAAAAAGGTATATCCTACCAGCCAGCACATGATATATAGAAAGAATTCTTGGCCATTGGTACTATTTTGATGCCCAGAAATAGGAGAGGACATGACAAAGATGCAGTGTGGCAATACTTCAACAAAGAGGAATGTCTCTCCAGCTATTTCCCAAGTATTTTTCTGTTTTGTTTCTATCCTGGCTGATCCCTCTGCATTTTATCCTAGAATTGATTTTTTTATCACTTGATGATATGATGATTTAATAGCATCAAATGTGCTGTACAGGAGCATAGTATCAGGATAGAACTATTACTGTTCTTAATACACTGCTTCCAACAAAATCCACTGACCTCTGACTTCATGAGTACAATGTATCCAAATGGTGAATTAAACTCACTACCTATCAAGGCACATTATACACTTACTTTTATTTTACCTTATCTACTCTAGCTTACCAAAGAATCCCCCATCACTATTGGACTTTCATCACAGTACTATGTGCACACCTTCAGAACCAGGTCTCATTGTGAAGGTGTTCCATCCTTTCGAGGTGATGAGCACTCCTGGGCTGACATTTGAAAGCTGCCTCTAGCATATCAGGCCCTTGGATGTCACAGGATTCACTTGTAGGGTAGAGCACTCTGGACAGAACCTCATTATTTCTTACTCCGTTATCTTACTGTATTGCATTTGCTGAAAGAGTAGGGAGTTAATATTCAACAGAAATCAGTGCTTAATTACAGCCTTTGGGTACTACTGGTCCAAATAGTCTAGAACAACAGAATAATGCAGTTGTCAAAGGAAATAATTGATGTACATCATTCTGAAAATGCTTCTCAGTACCTACCAAGACAGGAATCCCAGCCTGCTTTCTCTGCCTTAGCTGGTAAAACAGCTCCCTCTGCTGCAGCCACGTCACAAGTCTGGTCTGTAATAAACTGCGGCTCTCTCAACTGTACATTTATGAGCTATTTCCAGAGAGCAAAATACATGTTTTCAAGGCCTGCTGAGACATTGAACCGTACACCTAAAGAGATTTTGTTTTCCACTGCACCTTATACCAGTTTTTGACAGGGATCCATTCTCTTATACAAGAAAATCTCCATACTTCAATGCTTTAATGGCAATAGTTGCCAAAAAACAGACAAATATTGTCATCTACACATTGGAGATATAGCTAAACTTTTTAATTGTGGGGTAAAGTATGTGAGATAAGGAATTTGAAATATGAAACCTGTTCAAAATAGACAGGGAAGAATTATGAATGAAATCTGACCTTGCATTCCAGACAACAGAAATTAAATTTCTGACCATTGGCTATTACTTCATGTCTCTGGGAAGTGCTCAGTATTCCCTTGGAGAGCAGTACTTTGAGAATAATTCCTAATGATTGTTGAAGGTTCAGAAGCATTAGAGAATGTGATTTTGAAAAACAACAGGCCCCCAACAACCTGATATTGTGCCTCAGTGGTAAAATGTTGATGACAATTACTGATTGGTCCATTAAAAAAACTCAAACCG
Source organism: Thryothorus ludovicianus (assembly GCA_013397245.1). NCBI lineage: Eukaryota > Metazoa > Chordata > Aves > Passeriformes > Certhiidae > Thryothorus > Thryothorus ludovicianus. Next base: position 441,159 of record VZTB01011431.1, on the reverse strand, counting down.
TATTGTTGCTTTAATACAACTGGATTTTCAAGAGTATTCCCTGAAAAAAATATGCACACAAGAATTTTCACTTTACCATTTAGCATGCTAAATTCTCTGCAATATAAAAATAGACATTAGTTTTCAAACCACTATCATGAATCTCCTTGGTCAAATTGGTTTTCCTCTTCCTGATCTTATCTGAAATACTTTGTTGCAATTACACAGGCAATGGGATCTGGGACACAGAACTACATATAACCCTGTGGTGGCAGATAAACACTTTGAAATGTTTTGAGACAGTTCAAAATGGAGTAGTCTGTACTTTTTGCAGAAAAAAAATCAGATATATGATTTTTTAAGATTTCCTAAAATACTGTTATGGAATAGATCTTGCCTTAAGCTTCCTTGCTGGCTCTTGAGCAAGCAGAGAAGGCAGATCATTCTCTTCCGGCTCCCCTCCCATAGCTGTGGCCAGTTCCAATGCCAGACTTGTGATAGGCTTAGACTTGAGCAGACTGGCAGGGGACTCAGGGGAACCTTTGTCTGCAGACGTGCTGGAAGGTGTTGAGAGAGCAGAGCCTTGGAAAAGAAGGGATGGAAAGCATTAGATGAAATTCAGATACTTCAATTGTTTGTGGGGTGGGAGAGGTTCATGACAGAGTCTGATAAAAGAGAAATAAACAAAAACCATGTGGCTGCTTTGCTATGTCCCTTTCAATCGGCAGAGGTTCTGTGGGGATACAGAGCTAAACATGATGCCAGGTCCTTGTCAATTCTGGAAGGAGCTGGAAACAGATGTGTGTCTATGAGTTGGGACACCTTGTGTTTCCTCACCTTTTAGTCTGTCTAAGTGAAAAGTCTTGCATTCTGGGCCTCATTTACAAATAGTTCCAAATCAGTTTTTTAGGAAATGGCCCCTCAAATGCAGAGCGTAGAGGCAGAAAGAGTGTAAGGAGGGTACCTATACAAGTTCCTCTTCCATCCTGGCAACTGGCTGTTAGATATCTCTTTCCATACACAAATTCTGAGGAAGAAATTGGATGCAGCAGCATCACTCCCCATCATTCAAGCAGGATCACTGGGCCCAGGCAGAAAAGACCCAGAACGAGGAGAAAAATACAGAGATTTTTAGAGCAAGACATGTACAGTGTGATGTGATTGTGTGTGGGAAAATGGAAAAGGTGGTTGCAACACCAGGAACTTGAAAGACCAAATGTGACTGTCAGTGCTGAGCAGGACTGGGAAGACAAGAAAAAGGGCTGTTGCTGAATGAGTTTGGGATAAAACAGACAATGAAGGGAGAAAGTCTTTAAGTGGGAGGAAGGAAACAGAGACAAGAAATAAAAGATTCTTCATGGGAAGAGAGTGAATAGGGAGTCTGGGAGGTTGAGAGAGATTAAAAAGAGGATTCCATGCAGAAAGAGCTGTGTGAATATGTAATGCAACCTACTGATTTTTTCTCCACAGCAACTGAGTTTCCATACCACTTTCAACTAGCTGACTAAATGCAAATTATGTGCAGATAGCACAAGATCCCCTCTGGTGCCTGCCTTATCAATCAAGGAGCCTCAGTTAGGCCTGTTAGCTTAAACTGATGTTGCTACAATACTGCTGCACAGACAAAAGTCCAGTGTGGGGCAGCTGTTAACAGAAGTCTGAGTTAAGTGTACAGTGAAGATTTAATATGTGCATTTACAGACCATTTATTGCAATGTGGCAATGTTCTCAATGGGAGCTATGTACTCCTATATATTACATAAAATATTTAAATCATAAAAAATTACGTTAGATTGATAATGTAGAGTGCAGAGGAATTAAGTGATGTTTTTGTGGTCCTTACAGTAAATAAATTGGAAATAAGCCTTGCACTTCTTGTGCTACTGGTTTTGACATGAAGAGTGGCCAGTGAAGCCTTATTTTCTGCTTCAATGCAAGGAACAGATTTGCTGTTGGACTTGCAGAAGGTCATACAGTGATGTTAGTGATTCATAGTAGCAGGACAGTGGTCTCCTGAGAGCAGCCATGAAATCTGAATTTGCTAACTGGAAATAATGATATTGTGGTGGAAGGCTCTCATCTGTTGCCAAAGACTCTTAATAGAAGCTTGTTCCAAACCATGTTTACCACAGTTGTCTCTTTTCCTTTTGCTCACCATGATCCTTTCCTGGCACATAAAAATGAGAAAGATCATGCAATTTGCCACTTTTCTTGTCCAAACAACAAAAATTTTGGAAATTCTGACTTTACCCAGAAAAGGCTTTGGAAGAAACAAATTAGCTCTGTTCACCTCAGTAGTGATTAAATATCAGTTAAACTTTCATTTATGAAATGAAACTTGCTGACAGTTAGACCCATATTTAAATCTCTCCAGCCTCTGCTGGAGTACATGAGAATTGGACTGGGGCTCCTTGTTCCTGCAGAGGCTGGGAGGTTGTGGAGACAATGTGATAGACCATGGAGACAGAACACAATTGGGGACTTGGAGGACAGTGTAGCACAGGATTCTCTTCTATGCAGCTTTTACAAGATATTTTACCATTTTATGAGATTTACTTAAGCAGAATCAAATTCAGGGTGAAAAACTTTCAAATGTTTTGAAATGGGAACTGCTCACAATATCCCATTTAGAGTGTTTTGATCATTGAAACCTAGCAAGAGGTTGGTGCCTCTGAAATTCAGTGATTCAGAGCAGATAAATATACTTGATACTTGATAAATATTCCAAATGTGAAAAACAACCTCCTTTTGTTTCTCTGGTGCTTAGTAATGCTTGCCATGAAAATGCCTGCAAGCCTTACTCTGACATCTTTATGACAGCCCAGTTCTTATAAAAAATCCCTTACTACTTCTTATCTCCTTTAGCAGTTATATGAAATTTGACAGATTTATTTCTGTTGTGTTTTAGGTTTTGTGGTTTTGGGGTGGCGGTATTTTTAGTTGATTTGTTGGCTTTTCTGGTTTCTTTTTTCATGAAAACTGAGAGAATAAAAATTGACTGGAATGAAAAAGTGAAATCTATAAAGTTGCTAGTCAAAGTAAAAGAAAGATAAGTTGAGTTTCTTGAAATGTTTTTTCAGTAGTTTAAAAACATTGTTTCACTTTGATCTTTTAAAATGCCTGCACTTTGTACATAGAAATTAAATTTTCAAAGCAAAATTTCACATTGAGAAGAAAAACAAAATTAGAAAAGCTTAGTCACACTTGCACATATTTTGAGGTTTTCCCCCTCCAAGTTCTGTTGTGTGCCAGCAAAGTTAACTTCATTAGGGAAGCAAGAACAACCTTTAGAACATGATTCCTGTTTTGTCGTCATGATTGGAAGAGGGTGCCAAGGCTCATTACAGTATGTTCTCCTCCTTCTTTGTGCACTAGTGTTTCCTTTTCAGCTGTGGTCCTGGAAAATCAGACTGAAGTCTGCCTAAGGAGCCCAGCAGAAGGCTGAGAGCTGTAGAGGATGTGTTAGTCTGCAGGGTTCAAAAAATAATCAGCTCATGTGCTGAAGTATGAAATTTGTTGGCTGTGCCCCCTGCAGCAGTGAATGCTGCCCTATGACTGTGCATTGCATGCAATAATCTCTCTTCAGATTTATGGCACAAGAGGGTTTATCAGCTAAGTTTCAACTGGACCAAGGCACCACTGGATGGATATCCATCTTCTTCCCTGCTCTGATAATCCACCACACAGGCTGGAGAATGCCTAAGTGGTGAATCCTACAGTTGTGTCAGATTGTGCAACAGTACCATAACAACATTCACTTCAATGACACAGAAGCTCTATTGTGCTGTTTGAAAAGCTTGTTCAAATTCTAATTCCTACTTTCCATGTTCTTTTACCAATTTCCTTATTTTATTTTTTTTTAATTCATTATTTTTAAGATTCATTTAAAAATAACGGTGGAACTCTCAGACATCTCCTAGACAGGTTGTGGAGTCTCCTTGCCTGAGATATTCAAAAGATACAATTGTGAATAAAGAGCTTTGGGAGACCCTGATTGAGCAGGAAGGTTGGACTAGATAAACTCCAGTGATCCTTCCCAACCTTACCCATTTTGTGAATCTGTGAAGTATAGCTACATGCATTTGGTTTTTAATTTTAGTCTTTTAAAGGTAGAACAGGCTTCAAAAGACCTTTTAGTATAACATATGTGTATGGATTGAGATTAATGAAAATATTTTAACCGAGCTGTAAAAGTGTCCGAGACACAGGAATAGATCTGGTCAGTACTTTATGACTGGCAGACTAACATCTAACCTGTAGCACCTTTCTTTGTGTCTGCATTGCAGAATAAAAGATTAAGAGAAAGATTAGGTTTGGATTTCTCAAGAGATACACATTAATACTCTTTAGCAGCATGGAAACTTTAGCAGCATGTTTAACTCTTACAGGAGTGGAAGTTAAACATAAATGGGCTGTGTTGCCCTCAGAAAAGACAGACATCGTGTATCACTTCAGCACTGGCTCTGATCTGTTGACTCTGACAGCTTGCTCATGGTCTGCATTTTCCAATGCTCAGATTTCTGAAAACAACACATAGGAAGAGGAGGAGTTATTATTGTTAAATGAATCAACCCTCCTTGTATTTTTAAACCGTTTTAGGTGCTGATCCCAATGTAATGTGAAAATATAGATACATGGAGGGATAGGACAAGTTAGTAAATACTGCAGCAATAATAGCTCTTTAAAATTTATCTAGACGTCCACAGCAGGTGGGTCATCTCACTGCCCCTGCAATATGTAAAAGAGATTGTGTGTGCTTCTGAAGCAAATAAAAAAAATGTCAGAACAAAGGGATCCTGAAAGAGAAGTCAGTTGGAAGTCTGAGTTTGTTCTTATAAAATCAAAAGTAAAACAAAGAGCTGTAGAGGTGTAAACTGGATTATATACAGGATGTGTGCTGTAATGGGGCAATACTGACAAACTGTTCTCTCATCCTTTGCCCTCTTGTGACCTGTCATTATGAGACATGAACTGTATCACATGTAACTGTACTACTCAGGAAAAGAAAGTCTCTTCACACTTCTGTTTCACCAGCACAAGATTCTGGATTAGGTGATGTGTGTGGGACAGTAAAAGCAAGCTCCAGCAGTAGCATTTGTGTGGTTTATGACAAAGAACAAACTTGAATATGATGTTGTTCATCATGATCAGTAAACAAGAAATTTATTGTTAAGAAACTGCTTACCAGAACCTAAGCAGCACTGTAAATTTCAAAGCAATCCTTGGCCACATAAGCTTGGCTTTTTCTAGGCTTTATGGGGTTAGGCTGCAAGCATGGAAACTCATGCACAGAGTGTGCAATGGGACAACTTTCTTATTGTTCCTGGAACACAGCAGAAAAGCATGCTGAGAACTGGAAGAACAACTCAGCAATAAAAAGGTGAATATGACAAGCAGCTCCCAGGGTATGAGCTTTCAGGCAAGGCAAATGAATTCCTCATCCCATCTGGTCTGCAAGTAGTGGGTGAACGTCTAAATAACCAGAGTTTGGTTAAGAATTCATCTGTCAGAATCATGTCTGTGTTTTGTCTCCAAAACACCTATCCTTGCAAAACCTGAGAAGCAGAGCTCTACTTAGAATATTGTATTAAATTAATTCCTGAAACTAGAAGCTCAGCAATT
>VZTB01011431.1:359480-435492 GCA_013397245.1 Thryothorus ludovicianus | reverse complement strand
AATAAAAAAAAAAAAAAAAAAAAATTAGTGCCATCTGCTGCAGTCTTCAGATTGTTCTGAACATTTCTTGTAGCAAGCTGAACAAGGTCATAATGATCTTCACTCCTGAAGTTGTTAGTCTCCATCCCAGCTTAGCACAGGTATGACATTTATACTTGAACCTGGAGCTACATGTCAGAATGTATCACTGGCAGAAATCGTTTGCTACAGAAGACCTAAGCAAAAAGATCCTGGTATAAGCAAGTGAAAAAATCAGTATTACTGACTAGAATTGCATTTATGAGTTAGCAACTGGAAAAGCATGACATTTCTCTGGTCTAAGTGGCAGGTTTGTTGCAGATAACCCAAGCTGCCACTGATTTGGCCAGAAAATGCCAGAGTAGTGTTTTCCTTGTATAAACTGTTCCTGAGCTTTTCCCACAAAGTATTGGACATGCTTTTCATCAGTATAGGTTGGCACGTATTCTTTTTCCATCTACTTGGAGGAGGGGGGCAGGATGAAGTCAATATTTTAGTTTCTAAAAATAAGCATCCCAGTTCCACTGCCAAAAAGTTGGAAACTTTCACTTGACAATACTATTTAGAGTTTCCATTTGCTTTGGCTTCCTCCTCTAGATGCCAGTGTTGTGGAAGGATATTACCTATATGAACAGAACAGGTTTATGTGAATGAAAGCTTATCATGCCAATCCAGCCAGCCAGCAGAGTGTGGCACCCCAGGAGAGCAGGGTGCAGGAGTTAAAAGAACAGAGTGAGATAGGAGGGGATGTTCTTCTTAAGGCATCAAAAATTCAAAGAGAAGCAGTTTCCCAGGGCAGCCCCTGTAGATCCTCACATTGCTCATTGCTTGTGCTTGCTTTTTTTCAAAGGCTGCTGCTGTGGCAAGTGCATGGATTGGGATGATAATGACAACTGCAGTTGTGAGCACTATCATCTGCCATCAAGTGAACAGTAATTAATAAGGTCTGCCCTGAACAATTCTACTGGTTTGTTGTATGCTGACGTGTGCAACAAATTCTAAAGGGAAGAGAAGCTTGGTCTGGGATCCCACCCCCTCTCCTTCATCTTCTTACCCTGCTTAGAACCAATTTTTTTTCTTTCCTTTTTCTTATTTTTTTCTTCCCCCCCCCGCCCATCCCCAGCAAAAGTTACAGTGCATAAAGACTGCAAAGTATTTTTCTTTTTGGTCTATGTTTCCAACAATGTTATGGACTTTCTTGGTGTGGTACAGAGCTCCATTAGTAAGTTGCAGCAAATGAGATTTGTGCTGATGCTTTGCAGCTATGAGAGTTCTGTGTGTTGCTGAAAATCACTGATTGCTTTGCTTTGTAGGTGCAGCTCTCTTTGCTCAGTAATCATCTTCTTGTGCTTTGTTACTTAGTTTTCAAGTCTTATTTTACTACAGTTCAAGAGATTATGTACCAGAAAAAAAGAAAAATATTTTTTTTACTTAAATCTGAGAGATTCCTTGCATTGCTTCTGGCTCAAAACATTCAGAGAGACATATTTTTTGTTTAAGTAGCAATCCATTAAATTGTCACATTTTCAAGGTAACTTCCAGGTATGACAGTATCAGATCTATATGCGGAATAATTAATGCTCATCACACAGGGGGCTAAATCAGGTGAAGAACCCTGGATCTTGGTGTGGTTTTTTTCATTTTCGGAGAGCCTAAATTGATGTTCTCTACGACTAAACATGATCCAATTCTGAATTCTGCTATAGTATATATAGCTAGATTAATTTGATAACTTATTATCATCTAATGTCCCTAGTAGACAAGTGTTTTTATACTTCTACAGATGTGAAACTCAGAACAGCATTAAGTGTGTATTTCTCTCACCCTTCTTTGCTGCTAGCAACATTTGAGCCAGCTTCAGGAAGCAGTAAAGCCATGGAAAAGTGGCACTTAGTTAAATTAAAGTTAAAAGTGAGTGTGGAATTAAATTTACAACTGTTCTTAATCATGCTGCAGTCATTGTTTTGCATTGATTTTATCAGATATATCAGGTGTAATTTTATCAGTCCCATGAAATCACAGATAATTTATTATTCCATGACTGCTTTGCAGCATTTGGAAACAGGTGCTGTTGAGCCACTTCTGTGGAATACAAAACTGAATGAGAAGGAAGAGACTACCCCCTTCTCCCCTCAGAAAATTTAGGCAGGAATTAACTGTCCTGAATTTGGCTACTTCGAGTAAAAGTGAAAAAGTACAGAGTATCAGTGAGAAAGTGCAGAATGTGTTTTATATGCATGCACACATACACGTATGTGTGTGCACATTTTCTTTTTTAGCAATAGTGACTCATGATAACTGGAAACTTGGCACCTTCCCTTATTCCAGGTCTGGCATTATGCCCACTCTGTACATAGAAGGACTGAAAAGCTTTTCAATTTCTCCAATCCAATTCATAATGCAGCAGTTGCACAAGTTGCCACATGTGTGCTATTAGGAAGTCTCAGTGCAAATGGAAATAGACCTTAGGAACTATGGGCATTCATCATTGGTGATGCTGAGCTTCCCCACTTGGAGAATGGTTTGAAGTTCATTTATAAACTGATTAAAGCTTTGAAATGGGGCTGACTGGCTAATTCATGCCATTTGAAATTAATTGGAGGAAGATCAAATGATGAAGATTTTTGACTACTACAGGTAATAAAAAGGCCTCTTGCTCTGAGATTTGTAAATCCCCTTTTCAATAGAATAAATGACAACTTTCTACAGCTATTTTGATTTCTCATGGTGTATGGATTCAGAACAGCAAAAGCACCACCAATATGTGAGGTTAGATAGTATATGATCAGGAACTACTCAGAGCAGCCACTGACTGTATAAAATGTGGAAAACCCTTACAAGTTCATTATTTCTTATGATATGTAGCATAGTAAAAATGGCTGGACTGTTTTTTGTTTTGTAATTTTATCTGGACACTTGTGCTGCACACTTGGAACTTCACTTGAGTCCCCTGAAATGCTAATGGAATATAAGCAGGGTTGTAATCTCTGGTTTGAATTTAAGAGGCTTGAGACTTAGAATAATTCACCTATGAAGATGGTATGCCATGAGAATATGAAATGGAGAATTTGAAACCTTCACCAAAAAAAAACCAAAAAGGTTGCAATGTCACTTAGACCACTAGCTGGAAATCCTTTTAGCAACAGGAAGGGTTATGCTGAGTGAAGCCACCTCATCACATATGAGTTAAATCTTACTGGGTTTTTTCCTACATCTTTGGTTTTGGTCGTTATTAGTATCAAAGAAAGTGAAAGATAATTTAAATATAAACTTAGTAAGTGTTTGGAGCATGATATATTGGATATATTTAGTATTGGATATATCTCCAGAACATAAAATTAGATATGTTTTACAGATTAATTTTAGAAGGCAGGGACTACACAGCACACATTACAATGATGTCTCAATGCTGGTGAAGACAATTTTCACAGTGAAATCAAATAATTTTTTGTGATAGCAGGTAGAATAATACATACAACAGAGATTCCAGAAATCTTATATTAAGATGTAAGTGCCTTATCTTGTATTGCCATTAGTTAGCAATATTCCACCTGCCTGCATTGTACCCAAATGGATGTAGATTCATTTTTCCAGTTCTGTTCAACCTGAAACACTGACTGCTCAAATGGCTTCTGTGGCTCATCTTGGCAGCTTGGAAAAGCTTGGTTCTAGAGTCCCCCTTTTGTTAAGAGTGATCTGTGTCATGGGTGTCCCTCTGGTCCCTAATTCCATCTAGAGTCTGAAACAGAAGCTGTGTGTTAATGTTCAGCAGCACAGGCTGGGGATTTCCAGCCCAACCAGATGCTGAAAGTCTTGGAAGTCTTGCAAAGAGGGTTCACATATCTGCCAGCTCAGTTGTTGCTTGGCTGTCTACAGCTGGAGGATTGGCTGTGATGGCCTGGATGCCCCCTACTGGGCCTCTGTTCACACATTTAGATTTGGGTCGTTTGGTTAGGATCTAGAGAGAAAGATACAACTTTTTTAGATACTTCCCCAACTTTTACTCTACCTTCTCCACTTAAGATTAGTACTGGCAGGTTGCAGTGTGCCATGAGAGTGGAATGGCACAGAGCTGTAAAGGCCAAGGCTGAAAACAGATTGTCATTTGGAGGGGAAACAATGGCTGTGCTTCTTCTCTTTTACCCTAAATGCAATTGTATTTAGCTTTACCAACCATTTTTTTTCTAGGTAGCTTTTTCTTGTGCCAGATCCTTTATGCTGGTCAATACACTGAGGAAACAGAACTCATCTTTTCTATGCCTAGCCCTTTACTCTTTTAAGGAGAAGGCTAATGATTACTTTATTGAGAGTCTAAGAAACTTTTAAGTACTTTGTTTTTCCCCACTGTTCCAAACAATTGCATAGATAGTACACTGGATTGTGATATTAGATTGTTACAGAAAATGCTGTTCTTATTTCTTTATTCCAACATTTTTTGCACCTTCTATCCAGCAGTATGCCTAGTGTTAAGCTGCTGCTGCCTGTAAAATTAGAAGTGTAAGTGCTGATTTGTTATATAATACCAAGGATAAGTGAATATGCACTAACAGCCACAGGTATAGGTAGCACTAAATTCTGTGGCATGACAGGTGTACTTCTTAGAGAAAAGATTAAATAAAGAAAGCAAATATCTTTCCATAACCCAAGTTAAGATGAGAGCAGGAAAAAATTGTTTGTGCCAACCCTTCTTCTCTCTGCCTGCTTTTATCCCACAATTTTAGTACCAAGCATAACTCAAGCCTTTGGGGCATCTAAACTATTGGAGTAAGAGGTTCTTTCATGTTTGGTTTCCATCTGTGTCTGGAGGCAGAAATGCCAGAATACCACAAGACAAGCCTCTTGCATGCTATTTCTGACCATGGACAAGAATCTGGTCTGCTCCCCAGGAGGGCCTAGATGTGCTACAGAATGAGCCAGGCATCCCCCAGAACTCTGGGCAGTAAAGCAGTGTCAGACCATCAGCTCCCCAGGCTGTATTTTCTTGGTCACTGGGTACATGCAGACTATCCTGTGTAAATGTAGGCAGCCTTGAGAACTTCTTCCCAAACACAGCACTATGCCAGTTTGTGGCAACTTCTGTAAGCAGATCATGAAAAGTATTGCCCAAAATACCCAACAAGGTGTGTAGATCTCAGCTGTTCTCTATTGTCATTTAGTTTATAGCTCTCCTTCTATGCTATTGTCAAAGCAAATAAATATATTAATATATGCAAGAGGATCCTTCAATGAAAGTAAAAACAGCATTTCTGAAAATGTGTGCAAATGAGTGCAGATTTCATGGAGTACGAAGACAGTAAGAAAGAATATGTTGTGATGCTGGTTATGTTTGTTAGCTTAAGAGCATTCTTTGGGCTTTTGTGTACAGCAGCAAAATCCCTCAATCTATCTTCCCTTATCCTGACAAAGTGCCCTCATTAGGGGATTAAAGATGTTATTGCAATACTATTCATAATGTATACACTTTGCAGCCCCTCACATCTGTTTTCTGCACTATTTATTCAGTCATCGAAACCCGTATTCATATTTGCCTTGGAGATAACAGCACAGGATAACAAAGGATTCTTGAGCTGAGAGGAAATGGCAGAGGATTGGTGTAATGGACTAATTAAAGACTTCAAGCTCAGACTAGAGAAATCCAGAATGCTGTGGCATGGAGAGAATCACAGGATACACAAAATACCCCATTTTTAATGACACAGGCATGATCAAAGCCACCTGAACATCACTTTCCAACAAACACGCCTCTGCCAGATCAACCATCTTCTGATAAATGACTGATGTTCTCCACACATTGAGAGATGACAGGTTTTACTTGCACGTGAGGAATGATGAGGAATCCAGGCTGTTTATGAGAGCAGAGAGGTTGCTCTCATTAAGGTACTGACAGGCCATGTATGAGTCCATGAGTCTTTGTTCTCTTCTTTCTGACCTCTCCGTTGTTTGACTGTCTTGGCTCAAGGAGTCTGCTGGCAAGGTAAAATACAGTATGAAGGTGAAGTCTGTGTTATTTTCAGTTTGTGCTTTTAGATAAAATGCCTTCCTGTATCACTTCGAGTGCTAATAAATGGAGCTGCATATAATAAATCATATGCATGATTTATTATAGAAGTGAGCTTGACAGCCTAGATCCCTGGGTATTTCATTTCGAAAATTCCAAGAGAAAGAGAATTACGCAAAAATTCACTGTAGAGCAATAAACATACTTTATAAGACAACACTTTTAAATTATTTCACATATCTGTTCACCTATAGATGTGTATGTGCTGTATAAGATGGATGAACTAAATGCAAATTTCCAAGTCCAAAATTTTCATTTCCAAGTCCAAATCTCATTAACTTAAAAGTTGGAATTACGAAATAAGGTTTTCTAGTTACTTTTCAGATGCTACTTTGTTGAAGTCAGTAGGTAACAATGAAACTTCCACTGGAAATTCTGCAATTATTTCTATGTGACAGCTAAGTATCACTTATGAAGCATGAGTAAAGTGAAACACCAGGAAAGATGTACAAGGTGAGAGGTAAAGGATATGTGTAGTAAAAGGAGTTACAAAGTGCTGGCTATTTCTGTGGCCAGTGTGACAGGGAATTTGATAATAAAAAAAATAAAAGCTTCTGAGCTGCCAGGCTTAATCAATTAGAGCCATTATCAGAAGGGATGGCTGTAGCAAATGTAGGCTCTTTGTGGCCTGACAGTTGGATACTTAAAACAAGTGTGAGGATATTTCAACTGTCTAAACATTATCCAATGTTTTGTACACATTTTTATGGAAGAGAGTTTTACAAAGACATTTGAAGAATTTTAGGGTCACATGCTCTGCTTCTTCATCTGGCTAATGTCACTAGTAAATCAGTTCTAAATAAATGACTGTTTAAATGCTTATTTAAAGAATGAGAAGACTTGCCAAAACAAGAGATTCAAAGTTTAGAAAAAAACAACAACAACCTGGCTAAGGCTTTGTCCATCACTCCCTGATGGAGCTAAGGCATCACTGAAGGGCAGGAAGCCACTTCCTTGTGTGCTGTTTCCACTTAGTGATCTGAGGAGAGACAGTGGCCAGTGTGAATGGCCATGATGGGCAGCATACCCTGCTGCCTGTCACAGTCACAGGTTAATCAGGGTACAGTAATTTGTGAGAACATTAATAAATACAAATCACTCTCTAGAGGGCTGCAATACATTACTTTACCTCTCAACAATAACAGACCTTATTATCTTTCACAGAGAAGCTCCTGTCAGGGCAATCAAGGATGGACACTTTTAATGAAGACAAATGATCTCCTTCAAAGGAGCTGTGAGCCTTGATTTGGCTTAATGGCTCACTAGTACGGAGCATGGATTTAATCAGAGCTCCAGCTTCTGTCACGCATGGCCTTGAAGTCAGGTAATTGGAGGCAGGTGCTAAGTACAATTTAAATGAAATGCTAGTTAATAAGGACAGTTTGAAACATGCAATTTATACCCCTCCCCCAAGCCCTAGTCCTCTCAGGGACACGAAGGCAGCCAGCTGTGCTTGGGAACCAAATGACTTAATTTCTCAGCATTGCCTTTTATGCTCAAAATGCTGTGATGCTACTTTTAGCTTGCCAGATGCCCCATTTGGAGTGCCCTTCTTTCAGACAAGATGGGAAACTGAGGGACTGTTGGAGCTCATTATGCTTTGTTTTGTGCCAGAACTGGTGGCTGAACCATCATCTGGACAGAGATGAGGTCCATATGATTCTGGCTCTTAAATATCTCAGAGTCCAGTGAGAGAATAAGAAGGATCAGAGTTGTTTCCCTAAATTGCCCCTTACTGTGGATCTGAATTTGGCTTTCCAGGCTGTTTTGTGTATTTTTGATGGTCACAACAGCTTTGTTGATATTGGATTTTGTACAAGCCCTAGTGCCTCTCATATTGGAAACTGAGGAACCCTCTGAAGAACACCAAGGCTCCTGTCCTGTATGCCAACCTGATACATTTCCTTCCAGGAACACAATCACAGTTCCTATTTATATTCATATCTTTTTCCCTTTTGGTGGTGATAGGGCATGAAGGAAAGCATATCCTCTGAACTTTTGGGTACCAGCAAGAAACTTCCTACTACTTGTGTCCTAAGTGCAGTTTCATTTGGACCCATGTAGGAATTATCATCATCACTAAATTCTGTGCTTTAAAGAGAAGTATTTTGCCTCTTTTTCCCCCCCTTGAAAAACTTGGTCAGAGTCATCTGCTAATGAAGTAAAAAATACTTGTGGCTGAGGAAGAGAATCTGAATATATAACTTTGAATAGTTGGAACACTCTTCTTTTACTGAATAAAAAAATAAGAACTTATTTTTTTAATGAATCTCCAATTTTCAAAGAATGGCCTTTCTTATTTTCAGACATTTGATGTCAGCAATGCTGAACCTTATAGGGTGTAAAGGGAATTATAGAAAGTTCAGTGAATATCACTGATACATTTTTCATGCTCTAGGTTTGCAGACATGAATCAACACAAATCTGGGTTTTAAATCCTAATTATCAGTTACTTAAAAGTAGGGTTTAGAAGGCAAAAGCATAAGAACAGTACTATAGATACTTTTGGATCTTTCTGCTATCCCTTGAAACTAACACTTAAGAGTAGTGAATTCATAACAAACCCAAGATTTTACTTCTAAGGGAGAAAGCAATTAGCCACTGGGTGTGGAAGTATTTTCCATTAGCAATTTTTTAAAGTCAGACTGAAATGCAACTAAGCCTGAAGGGAGTACATGACTGGGAAAAACCACAAATCTTCACTACAAGGAGATTTCTGTGACTGCTGTGAGACTCATTTCTTTGTCAAGGAAGTGCACACAGGCAAACAGGGGCCATCGATGCAGCTAAGGAGTCAGATATTTCTGTGTGCTATCTTGCTATGGCATGTGCTGTTCTGCTTTGCAGTAGGGCCAGGCAACAGGTAGGGCTGCCTCTCTACAGCAAGACTAAAGTAACTAAACCTGAGCCATGGTAGGTTGGTGCACTTATTTCTGGCAGCATGATATGACAGTGATATTGGAAATTGGTTTCTATCTATTAATACTTTATTATAGCAAGACCATTCAGGATAAGTTGATTTCTAAGGAATCTTTTTTTAACAAAGAATTCAAGTAATCTCTGGCTCAAATTGTTTATTGAAGTGCTTGGAAACAGGAATTGCTCCTGGGGGCCTCTACAGTTTTGTCTAGATTTCAGGAAACCAAAGAAGAGGCTTTTCAGATACATTTTGAAATTCTTTGGTGCTTTTTTTTTCCCCATTCTTTTCCCTTTGTCTGTTTTTTTTAATTGGGAAAATAATGATGAGCAATAATTAAAAGATGTGAAATAGAACAATACTGAGAAGGCAAATGCACCAAGAAAAGAATCAGAAGTAATATATGTGCTTTTTAGATTGGAAGTTAGTGTTCAGTTGATCAGAGTACTGCTACTCTTCTGATTTATGGCTTCAATTCCTTTCAATAGCATCAAAGGTGGAAAATATCCCATCAGTTACAAAACAAATAAAAAGCAAAATGTTCACATGGCCTTTTAAGCTCATAGCAACCTTGTGGTCATGGATCTGACTGCAGCTCAGGCAGCTGCAAAAGCTGCCAGCTATTAGAATGAGTATGTAGCTGCACTGGGTACCAGAAGCAATGGACATTCAATAGCATGGGCTGCACCACAAACTGAACAAGGCTGGCTGCTGTGTGAGCAAAGGCACTGTGTCAGTTGTGATCATGTCTGCCTGCAGTGAAGGAGAAAAACAATGTTCTGCAAATGGCAGAGGTTGTGCTTCTAATCCCAGAGTCAGGTGTGTAGAAGTAGAGTTTGTCATGACAATGGATGCTGATGGGAGGGAGAAAAGAAGGGTAATTTGATTTTGTTCTAGATGACAATGTGTCACAATGTCTACCTTGCCTTTTATATGTTGTTGTGTGTTGTTTCTGTGTACTTGCCAAGGCAAGATATTTATGGCAGGAAGACAAGTTACTATTCTGTCAGAAAAGAAAGCATTGGAAATAAAATGATACTGTTTTTAGTCATTGTCCCAACTGAGGAAAAAGTTCGCAGAAGAAGAGATGTCTATGATAACTATATAGATCACTTCAGTTGATGTAGCAAAAAAAAGTGGAGAGAAAGCCCAGGCGGGGGTTGTACTTCCTCTCTCCTTCTCAGAAATAAGAATTGGGACCATATAATCATGAAGTGGTGAGTAGTTGGTGTGTGTTCCATCTGTAGTTATGAACTTCCCAAAAGATATACAAATCTCAAAGATAACTCACACCTTAAAATGAGGATATTCCAGTTTAGATTGGAAGCTATTTTGATAGGCCAGGAGGAGAACATAACACTGATAGCTGCAATGGACAGGACACAAGACTAACTAGGGTTACCTGCTGAGTCCCAGGAATAACACATGAGACTGTCACCTGAGCTGAATCACCCTGAGACTGTTGTCAGGGCACCAACAAGTGTGCCCAAACTGTGTTTGTTCTCCTGCCTGCCCTTGGCTGCTTGTCTGTAGGGAGCAATATGCAAATCTATTCTCAGCTACACAGGACAAACAGGCTCTGCTGTTCTTATGGACAATGATTGCTTCTGTACAATGTCATTTGTGAGAGCTGGTGCAAAAAAAAAAACGGCAGCCAAATTTCCCCATGTGCAAGGTTGCGGAAATAAGGCACTAGGGCAGAGGTTCATTGGTACTGGTCAGGATTCAGGATTCACTTTCCCAACTTTGGAAGCCATTCACCATAAGGCCAAGTCATTTTGTCTCAATGTCACTTCAGTGTCTGTAAAAAGCCCATAAATGCTCTCAGAAGTGAACTTATTTGAAGCTCTCCATGACAAGTTCTAGCCAAGCCCAAGCTGCCATAGTCAATCCAGCCCCATCAATACCTCATGAAATGTGTTCCTTTCATGTTTGTTCTGGGGCCATGGGGAACAATGTCCTTTCAGGACAATAGATGTCCGCAATTTGTGGTGAATTTCCTTTCCTTCTCTCATTAAAATCCATTCATTTTAGCTCAGCCTCTTCATTCTCAAAAATACATCTTGGATAATTGTCAACTTCTATTCATCTTACTTAGTCTGTGCATTTAATTTCTTTGAGTCTGAACATTTCATCTGATGGCAGAGCCTTGAGAGTGCTATTCTGCCAATTGTGATGCATTGAGGAGAGCCTCTTGGCAAGCTGGCTCATTCTTGGGGAACAGACATATTTGAGTAGTGAGACCTCAGGCATTTATACTGTGCGGGACACCACAATGCTCAGCACTCAGTAAAACTCAGAAGAGAAACACTGCCTAGAAAAGCAAAATGCTTACTGGCAAATGTTTTTCAAAATGGGTATGGAAAGCTGGCTTCAGTGCCCAGTTTAGTTCAGTGCTCCCTGTGCAGTCTCAAGCAGGCCACTTCTGAGGGTGCAGCCTGGAAGACAGTAACACAAGTTTGCTTCTTGTGCTTCTTACTGTGTCTGCTTCCTGCTCTGACACGTGTTTCAGGCAGAGGGGAGCAGAACTGTGATGGTGTTATTCCCTGGTAGTAAGTGCAAAGAGATTGACTGCTTTCAGATAAAACTGTTAACAGCAGTGAAATCAAAACAGCTTTGGCCAGCTGGTGATTCAGCAGCGTTTCATCCACTGACAAGGAAAGACTGTCCTCAGCTCCTTGCCCTGTTCTCTTGAAAAGGGAGACACTGTGATTGGCACTCAAGCAAGAGGCTTCTACTGCCCTAACTCCAGAGATCCTTGAGAGCTTGGTGACATCTGGTGGGAACTGGAAGGATCACAAGCCTTTTATGATTGCAAAATAATTTATAAAAACAAATTTTCAAAACAGTCTCTCAAAAACAAGCAACAAAAATCTGTTTATTTATTTTATGATAAGAATCACAAGAGTACAAAATCTAAACATGATGTTATAATGATACATGCTGAAGGCTGCAGATGAGACATAACAGAGCTGAAATACAAGGAATTTGTCATTGGATTTTTGCAGGAATGGAAATGCCATCTCTTTATCAGCCTGGTCAGAATATCAGTATAAAATGCAAATTATGCAGGTTGGATCTGCTCATCATGCAGCTCTAGGCCTCTATGATATAACCAGTCCCCATCATGTTGAAATTTGCAAAAAGCACATATAGTACCTTAACCTGGAATGTAATGTTGTGGATTTGTTCAGCGAGCCAGTAGTGAACAGTTGGATACGTGTGTCCAGAGTTAGGATGAGGTGTGGGTCTGGCAATGGGCACAGAACTTCAGTGAAGGGAAAAGTAGTGAAGTAAAAAGCACACTTTTTGAATCTAGCTGTGTACAGCATTTCTGCAGCTTCCTTCACAAGATGGAGCAAATAATAACCAGCAAGATTTTCTCCCAGTGTCTTAGATATTAGAACAGTATGTCCCCTGAAAAACAGAGCATTCCCTGTATTTGTCAGAGGTTTTGTGAGGTCTTTGATAAAAGCAAAAAAGTCTGAAATGTTATTCATCAATGTCCTTTTTTTCTTCCTCCTTTTTTAGGATTTCTAATGGGAAAGAATGAATTTAGGAGATAATCAGTAAAATGATGGTCCAAGTTTTCAGGAGTGATTATAAAAGCTACACCATCGGTCTAGCTGCAACTGAGAGTCCAGAATGTGGATACACATCAAAGAATGCTGAAAAGGGACCTTTCAGGCTTTTCAGCCACTGGTAAGTTTAAACAATTGTTTCTGCAGCTTATTTATCTTTTGATTCTGTGATAAGAAAGAGTTAGATTAGTGGACAAAGCAGGGAGGATTTTCAGCCTGTCAAGTCCAAAACAGATGCCCTCTTAGCTACTTAGGAGAAAATTTTTTATTCTAAGGATTCTAGTTTTGTGCCTTGAGCTGCTCAGACCTCTGCCTCCCTTCACTGATGTCAGGATGGGTAGTATCACTGCTGATAACATTTTCAGTAGAACCAATTGTCCACAGACCTTCATATATGAGGCTTGCCATTGTATGACCTGTGTCCCTGTTGTTTCTGACAGTATGAGGTGACCTCCTTCACTCCAGTGGGTCCATCACACAAAATTCTCACTGGGTGAGTTCCCCCTCTGACAGGCCCTGGTCAGCACCTGTCCTGCCAGGACTCTGCACGCCCTCTCCTCGTGTCCATGAGAGCCCAGAGCTACACACAGATGGGCCCTTGCTGAAAGCTGGTCCTGGTCCAAACATACCAAGGGTGTGTTTGCATGGGCATGGTGACCAAGGACACGAACCTAAAGCTAGCTAGATAGACCTTAACCCTTTAACACAGTAGACTGTATGGAATCTTTGGAGTTTAGGGCTGGGTACGACCATTATTTTAGCCTCCCTGACCAGTGCTGGAGCTGGATGCAGTTCTGCTGACGATGAGGAGTTCATGGAATTGTTATGACACAGTGGTAAGCTGTTAAATCGAGGCACAGAACGCCTTGTTCAACACTACGCTATACATAGATGCTATATAGCATCTTTTGGGGCAGAAAGATTCTCCTACCCAGACAGGAATGAAGGTGAAATCCACGCTTACAAAGTCTCTACTTGTAAAAGGACACTTGGTTGAATATTTTTGATTCTGTTCTGTAGAAAGCAGTGTCACATACATGCACTCACATGCAAACACACATTACTGTGTCTTGAGGATTGAACTGATGTCTGACTTTAGTGTAGATTACTCTGTGATTTAGCAGAAGGCAAGAACAAAGAAAAAAAGAACATTACTACAAAAAGTTAAAGAAAGGTGGAAATTCTCCTGGCTAGCCCCATTTCCTGCATAATTTGTTGGCAATCTGTGTCCGTAATCAGCCTGTTCCTGTGGCAGGTAGATGCATCCACACTAATGCCAATGCCCTTCCCAATCTTACCAGCTTTCTCCCATACTAGTACACATCATGTGTGTTTGTGACATGAAATGAGTTTGGAAAGAGTATATTCTACCTCTTCCAGAAGTTAAGACAATAGCAATATACAGGTTTGGTGCCATCAGCTGCTGTAGAAGTAACTGAGAGTTAAAAGCAGATCACTCGCATCTCAATCAGGGTTCAAAGAATAGCTGGACAGGTGGAGAAGCACTGGCATTTTGGAGGGAAACTGTGAAGGGAATTGAACATGTGTAAATCCTCTGGCTGAAAGCTGTGGAGAGGGACATAGCTCCTCTATGGGGATATAGACCTGGGAGTAATGGGCACGTTACCCCCATCTGTGCCAGGTAATGATTTTGGGGCAAGTTGGACTGAAGTTACAGAGAGCAGCAGCTTTGATAACAGTTCTTCCTTCCTGCCCAAGGCTGTAATAACTTCAGCTGGCTACAAGCCATTGATCAGTGAAGTCCTGACCACCTGGAGGTGGCCTAGCTGCACTTTGAATTCCTCAAGGACTTTACAAAAAACCAGGAGTCAATGTGCACAACCAGAAGTGAGGTGTGTAAACCTTTTGCCCAAATAAAGGAACTACTAAGAGGGGAGAACTGTTAACAAAGGAGAAGGAAAAAGATGCTTTATTGATTGGATATTTTCAACATAGTTGTTTGTGTTCCCAGTTTAACCTTTGTTCTTCTCAGAACTCCAAGGAAGAAACTGAGTTTCATCAGACGCTTTGATAGAGCTCAAAGAAATGTTATGTAAACCCCAGGAGGATTCCTAGAATAATTGAACATTTTGGGCCACTGAAAAAGTCTAGCAGAAGAGCATAACCCAGCAGCCACCCAGCTCTTAGCAAGGGATCTAAGTGAATATTGATGAGTGGAGAACTAGGTGGAGAAATCTCAGTGTCATTGAAAATCTCAGCAGGAGCTGGCATGGAGCGCTCTGGAAGGAAATGCTCTTGCCTAGAGCAATGTTGCTCTGAAGGAGTTAGGTATTTTTATTGGGCTGAGAGGTGTGGTCATCTCAGTGCTGCTGGCATTCCAGGCTTTGTCTGGATTCTCTCTATGGGAACAGTTTTAGGTCTTTTGATCTAAAATTGCTGTCCAGCAAAAGGAATGATGCTGAGTCCATACTAAGTGACTAAAGTTAGGTGATTAGGGGAATGTGTGGTAACTGAAAAGTGCAAATATGAATAATATTTCATTTCTTGTATTGTCTTTTACTTGAGTACTCGCTCAAAACTTCCCAAGCATTACCTGTGACTCATGCATCTTCTTTAGGACAGCAAATCAGTAGACAAAGAAAATGAGGCATGATACTGTTAAGGGGCTTGTCTGAAAATGAATTAGAGATATCATGAAGAGAGGAACCCAGGAGTTCTGGAGAAATATATATAGTGCTGTTCCAAGTTAAATAAACTAACTTTTTATTTTTTATATCAAGTGTGAGTCAAAATTCCCTGAGAGTTATTCAATTGTTTTAGTTTAGGATTAAAAAAAAAAGTCAGAAAGCATTGCCTGTGTTCCTGGTAAATATTCATCTACAAGTATTACCTGCTTTCAGTGTATTAAAAAGGGTGGAAGTAGCATAAGTAATGGGAGACCAAGGTTCGGGTCCTTCTTCTTGGACAATGGCAGGCTCCTGGTCAGCAAAGGAGTGTCATCAAGATGGTTCCTTGAATGACGGGGTGCTAAACCCACAGTAAAATCTGGAGAAGTAAAATAAAGAGCTGGGGGAAGTTTGGGATTTTCTTACAAAGACTCAGATTTAAATCTTTTGTTTCATCCAACATTTCTGAAAGTGCGTGAGCTAAATTTCTGTCTGCTATAGGGATTCTTTTGCATGTGTTACCATTTGTAGCAAGACTGCAGGCCAGGAATGCTTTCTCCTGATGTTGTACCCAAGCTCCTGCTTTATCAGCACTTTTACAAATACAATAAGAGCAGTTTCCTTGCGCTCATGGTGGGGATTTGCTTTGTGAATACTTGTGTTGCTATAGCTACATTTCCCTAATGTTCCTTATTTCTCATAGTGTCCTTGTCACTTATCCAAAGGTGCTGGCATTAAGCAAGCTCACAGCATGTTGTTTCTGCCTTGGGAACTATTGGTAGGTGTACTGAATGAGCCAAGAGGTAGTGCAGCTGGTGCTTTGCCTGGAATAAATCTGCTTCAGCCATGAAGGAAGTGGTAATGGAAGTAGTTAGAAGATTTTTACAGCAGTGCGATGGGAAAGGAAAGCCTATAGTCATTGGCATGTCTTTCCAAGGGTGTTGAACAGGAAGGAGAAGAAGGGATTGTCATCCCTCAAGAGAGCAAATGCAGGGAGGGGAGGGAGCACAGGCAACCTCAGTTAATTGCTAGGTTGTGTAATGAGCTGGGGTGCTGGACAGCTACTGTATAGTCCCCATTGTGTCTGTCGCCTGGTTCGGGGTGTACTGCTCTCAGGCATTTTAACTGCTTTTTGGGGTTTTGTTTTTGAATGGTTTAATGAGAAAGCTAAATAGCTGTATAATTCAGAACAGGATTGCAGAAAGTTCACTGTCCCTCAGGCGTGAATGTGTAACTGGTGCTGTGCAGAAAAGGCAGTGAATTCTGAATAGCCACCTACTTCATATGGGGGGACACTGGGCCATGTATGCTATATAAAAAAGTAGAGATGATCACTGGCAGGTATTTCAGACTGACATTCAAGATATGCTCCATACTCCGTGTCTTTTCTTAATCTCCCAAATTGATTCCTCAGGCCTTGATCAGTCCTTAAGTGGTATTAAAACAGCAACTATCACTTGTAAATAGGCACCAAAAACTCTAATTTCAGTAGGCTGTTGGATGTAGCTGTTGGATGGGATCTTATAATCTCTTTAAATCAATACTTGCATATTAAGGCCACTGTGGTGATTAGGAAATTGGAATTAAGAAATGTCTGTTGTGTAAGGAGAAGCTGAGAGGGTTTGGGCTGTTTAGCATGGAGAAGAGAATATTCAGGGGATCTTAACAATATGTACAATTCCTACATGGGAGGGAGCAAAGAGGTAAAGAAGCAGAAACAGATTCCTCTTAGTGGTATCCAAAGACAGGAGAAAATGCTATGGATGCAAACTAAAATCTAGGACATTTCATTTAAACATCAGAAAAAAACCTTTTTTACTCTGGGGATGGTCAAATAGCAAAAGAGGTTGCCTAGACATGTCAGGGAGTGTCCGTCCTGGAGATACCCAAAACCCACGTGAACAGAGTCCTGAGCTCAAGGTGACACTATTGGGAGTTGGAGAGTTTAGACTGGATGGTTCCCAGAGCTTCCTTCCATCTCAACTCTTCTGAGTTGTGATTCTGGGATCCACTGTTAGTTGTTCCATGCTGTTGGGCCTGGAGAAGCATGAATGAACTATGAGCACAAGACAGAACCCATTGTATTAGTATGGCAATACAGAACACTCTTCTTCTTTCACAAGCTTAATTCTAAACCTACAAAGCTACACCTCTGCAAGATTATGTGCAAACCACACTTCAGTGTTACACATATCTTTATAAGTGCTGTGCCCTTCCATCACACACATTACTGGACATTTAAAAGATTCATCTAATAGTGGACTCTATCTCTCAGTCTGCTCAGCCTGCAAGGGCAAGCTCTCTGTGTAAAGAGCTCAACTTACTTCTATTTTTTGTAGAATTACAGTAATATTTAGTCAGCTTTGCAAGCAGTAGGCAGGTAATCTTCATGTTTAGTCCAGCTTTGTGTTTTAATAGCTGTGAGAAATACCATTATCTTCATTAGTAACAGGAGTGTTTTGCAGCTGGAGTTGCTATTCCTATGTAATTACAATAAGTAAAACACTCAGATTATGCAAAGTATTATTTAAAGTACTATTTATTTATTTATTACTGCAATTGTAGTAATTATTTCATTACTAACAGTGTAAAGGAAGAGAGAATTGTGTAGATAAACTTAAATCCCTTCAGATGTTGGGAACTCTGACTTGTGCAGCACCAAACATCCGATGTGGGGGTAACACACCGTGCAGACCCTGTCTGTGGAAGAGGTAATTTTGGTAATTTGAATGACTGTATTATTTCTTCACAAGAAAATAATTCCCTTCAGTATTTCTATTATCCAATAAAAAGAATCTTCCTGTGAGAGCTTCTTGCTGCACTTGCAGGTAGAGGCAAGGAGTCACAGTGGCATAATTTCAGTTAGCAAGTGGACTCTGCCCACAAGCCCTCTGTTACATTTATCTGGCTGCGTTTATTCGGCAGCTGAGGCACGGGGAGGGTCTGTGCCAAGGGCAGGAGGGGCCGGTTGCGATTAGCGCTGTCGCAGTCGCAATTTGCCCCTAGATGGCAGTGACTGCTGCTCTTTTTCAGGACGGACCCTCTGCAGATGCTGCAGTGGTTTCGTCACAGAAGGGCCTATTGTTCAGCGAGGCCATAAACTTCAACTGAAAAGACGCAAAAAATTACTGCCTCATCTTAGAAAATTAGATTCATTTTCTGGCTTTCTTAGAAAATTTTAGGGAAACGTGATTATATTAGGACAGGTTGCTACTTTTTAAGACAATTATGTAAACCTGACGATGCTCTTGTAGACAGTAACACCATTTTGTCAGGTGTGGATATTTTCAGGTATCTTTTCTGTAGCAGATGGGGTACTAGAGTACACAGAGGTATCAGCATGAAGCAGTTCTGAGAGTCCATGGAACTCAATGAAGATGTTAATAGAAAAATGTGGACACCTGTTTTCCCATACACACATGGTTTTGTAAAATTACAGCTATGAAGTGGTTGTCCTTGCTATACTTGCTTTTAAATTGAGATAAAATGGTAGCTGTAAAAAAGCTTAACAGCAGTCTCAATTCTGGTAAAACCGTTACTTCTCCAAAATATAAGTTGTGCTCTTCTGTGGACAGAGCTACTGTCTGAACACAGAATATGACTGACAGGGTTTTGTGCTACAGTATGAATCTGAGGAATAGCATAGGTTTACTTGTTTGGTGTGCTTGCTAGGGCAGGCAGTCTTCAATAAACATGCCCATTTTGCTCACATTTGCACTAAAGTTTGTCCTGATTGGCAGCTAGCTGGTAGAGCACAAAGGGTGATCTCAATACCACTTCTGAAATAAGAAGAGTGACCATAGGCACAGACTGAGGTTCTCTACCATACATCTCTTGCATATTAGAATGTGTTCAAATTCCAGTCAGAGAACTTTATATGCTAAGTAACATCTCATCATAAATCATCCAGAGCAGTATGATCCTCTTTTCTAACTGAGAAAAGATAGTTTTGTGTGTAGGCAAAGAATCAGAGATTTTATCATCTGTGTTTAGTTCCCAAGTTTTCCAAAACTCTGTAGGCCTTGGGCAAATCACCAACCACTGCCTCAATCCCCTATGAATGAAATGGGACAATAGATTTTCCTTTCTTTTCAGTTTATCCTGGCTTGTCAAGTAGTGTGAGCTCTTTAAATTTAGAGTGGGTTATCTTTTGTTCCAAATGTATGCATATCAGTGAGCCTCGATCTCCAGGGAGTTTTGCATGAATAAAGATCCCAGAATTGGGACAATCAGTTGTGCTTGTGTGTGGGGAAATGCTTATCAGCTGCTGGATGTGGCCAGATTCCACTATACACCATCACATAATCTGCCTTTTGAGGAAGTTTAAAGATAACCTCCTATGAATAAAATATTTTCCGTAAAGCTCATGTTAGTTATAGCTAGGTATTGCAGCTGCTTTTTTATAAAAAGAAATTGAAATGGAGAGGATTGTTTTCAGAATTTTTTTAATGTATCTGTAAAACAGGAAAATCTTATGTCAAACAGCAAACACATCTGTCAAACAGCTGCAAAGATGATGCAGAAATAATGACCTATGAGGATTGTCTTGTAAGTCCAGAATACTTATTCTAAGCCACAGAAAAAACATCTTCACATAAAGTACGGGAATGTTTTCACTAGGAAGCTAATTAAATTATTGTGGTACAAAAGATGAATTGTGCATCCATTACAGTGTAATGCATTGATTGCCTAATAGTACATGTGCAGTAATTAAAGTCAAAGTGAAAGGCCAAATACCAAATAAAGGTAACAAAGTTATGAAAAAAAATTGGCTGTTGAAATTTGACAAAATTGTGCAAACAGTGTTTTGTATGCAATGTAAAGATAATAAATGCAGAATGTATGGAGCCTAATGCTTCAAAGACCAAATTCAATGAATTTAAGACAAAATATTGAATTCTGTATATGTTTATAATATAAACATATTAAATATGTTTATATTATATTTAAACAATATAAATCCAGAGTTACTCCTGGATTTATTTAGCATTGCTCTGGAACTTTATTCATATGTTTGAAATTGGCACCTGGCTCACATAATTAATTGCATTTCTATATTTTTCTGCCTCCAGGCTACTAGAGGGCAGAAAGAAAAAATGGGCCTTGACCTTAATTATAATTGTATTGTGGCTTTTTCTAAAAACCATACTTTAAATTTTTTTTAATACCCCATTCTTTCTGAATTATAAACCTCTAATTTTTAATAGGTAATAAAATAAATGCGTATTTTATTTTCTTGCTTCAACTGCAGTTTTATATCCAATGCCTCTTAGTATTTTCTCTTTTGCAGAAACCAAATAAGTTTTAAAAATATGTACAATTAGATTATTTCAGTTTCCCATGTTTACAAGTTATTCTTCTAATGCACATCACTTCCATATGTTACCTTCTAGATAAGGATCTAGAAATACTACTATGGAAACAAATACAATCTTATGCCTTGAACAGCAGATTTCTGCTCAAATCCACCCACACAAACAGAAACATTTTTTACAAGAAAAATAAACTGTACAGAGAGTTCTTTAATTTAAAGATCTGATTCAGCCCCTACTGAAACCAGCAGGACATCCCATATTTCAGATCCTATGTAAGAATGAGAAGATAGTTAATCAATTTAAAGGATTAGGGAAGGGGGAAATATCTGTGTGTACCACAATGCACACACAGTTGTTTCACATGGCCTGGTATTGGATTATTCCTTTTTCTATGGATGTAGAATGAAAATACTGATGCTACATCTGTTTGTATTGCTGGAAGAAAATTAATATTCCATCCAATTATCAGAATGCTCTTCCTTTGAAGAGAAACAGTTTAAAGGCATCCTGTTTTTTCTGTCAATTTCTTGATTTAAGATGTCTAGTGATAGTGGTATAAACTCATGGGCTGGAGTAATGACTGGAAATGGTTCTGCATTGTTCAAGCAACCAAAGGTCGCTGAATTGAGTCCTTCCATGCAAAAGCATAACTGTTGGAGTAAAAACTGGTTTGCAGTCCAGAAGCCAATAGTGCACATCAATAGATGGGGAACAGCTAATCTTCCACCAGCACCAAGAGAATCTTAGATCTTTATAGTTGCCCTCTGGATAGGAAAGCTTATTCCAAAGGCTGCTATATGGCTGCTATATCCTTCCTACAGTCCCAACATGCATCCCTAACAATTAATACATTATTACACTGAATGCAAAAATTGTCCATAGCAATTTAACACAGCAGTGTTGCAGTGCTGGATGGCTGTTTCTTCATACTTTGAGCCAAGAAATAAATGACTTGCGTGGGATGTGTTAAGCAAGGTTTTTAAATGACTTTGAAATCAGAGTAAACTAAAAAAGCATATAATCTAACACTTGTCTGTGCTGGCTTGACATCTCTTCAAAGCAGTTGCTGATCAGTCCCTGGCGTCCAAGTATAATAGCAACAGGAAGGGTCATACTGTAGGGATCATATTCAGCAGGAATCCATTGCTCGGAGGATCTGAAGGACTTCCAGCACAACTTCATAACAGAATAAATACTCATCCTGTGTGTGGAGACACCAGTGTGAAACACCTGGTTACATTCAACAGAAATTCTAGACAAAGAAGGATGAACTAGCTGAAGTTACAGGTTTATATGTTATATGTTACATGTTTATAACATCAGCATCTTTGTCATATGGATACAAAACCTACATAATTAAGAGAATCCTTGTTCTTTTTGCTCCATTACTGGTAAAAGTACAGGGATGCTGTAGTTTAAGCATGTGCTCAACTTCCATTTAGAACAGTGAAGGTTATATACTTGCTTAATTTTAGTCATATGCTCAATGATTACCTTGAATAAAAATGTATGAAAGTGTGTGCTAAAATATTTGCCCATAGAAAGAACTTCTTTTAGTGTTCTTTTGCTTTTAGTCTCACCAGCTGTTTTCTCTAAGGTAAATTTACTGCATTTTGTCTTTTTCTGTGTGAAAATTCTTTTCAGGAGTGGGTTTATCTCAGGAGTAGAAGAGTTTACTTGGTGATGATAACATAGCAATAGCAAGAATTCAACTGAAGGGGGTAATTTTGCAGGGTTGGGTTTATAGTAAATCAGTTTCTGTGATACTTTCTAGTCTTCTTGCTTTAGAAAAAGAAAGGGAAAGTTGTGTGTGGTATCTGTCCCATATTGCTGCTTTGCTTTTATTTCACTTATTTAGTAAGGGGCAGACTTTCATATTTAAAACTAGGCACCGCTTGACTAGAAGGCTGTTACTTTCCTCAAATGAGAGCACTAAAATGATCTTTTAAGCCCCAGATTTATCAAAGCATGGGGAGCTGTACCACTGATTGAAGCTTTTAAAAAAGTAATTATCTAGTTCTATTTAGAACTCACCTTAGTTTGGATCATGCCAAAACGCTGATCTCGCAAATCTCTCACTATCTGTTTGATGTTGAACTGTCAGAAGAGAACAGTTTTTATTTGGTTGACATGTAAGTTAGAAAGAAAGATTTAAGCATATTCAGATGGAGAAGCTGTGACACTTCTTTTAGAAATAGTATATTTGTAGTTACTATCTTTGTTGTTTAAAACTATAAAAGCTGGGTTTGTTCCATTTGTTAGGGTGAATTCTTACATGATTTAGTCTATTCTAAGGTGCTCCCACCATGTTGTTGACATCCATACTAGTTTGTAATACTTAACAATGACCTGTTTTATACTTACACATAAATCTTTTTCTACATGGCTGAGAAGAATTTCAACACACAGCAAAACTCCACTTCTTCCAATGCCAGTGCTGCAGTGTGCAATAATAGGTCCTGTCCTGTGAGCTTTTCTCATGTAACAAATAAATTTTACAAGCTGCTCAGCCAGTTTGGAAGTATTGTGGTCTGGCCAAGTAGTAAATTGCAAATGACTTATAAAGCGCTTTTCTTCTGTCTGGAAGAGAGAGACCAGAAAGTTTAAAAATTGTCAATCCCAAAATAGACTTTCAAGGAATTCCACTAAAACTTTTCCTTCAGCCTCATTCTTAAAATTGTTTGTTTACTTAACGATACTTTATCTTTTCATACATGACTCCATTAAAGTTTCTTTAGGTTTCAAGAAATGTGCTCGGAAAGACAGGCCTAGGAAATTTACTTCATATGACTTTGATGAGACACTGAATTTACTCTGTTGCCTTGAAAGAATGTAGTTATATCATTTATTAGTTAGAAAGGAAAAAGAAAAAACATTTTTTAAATTAGAACATTCCAGTACCATTTGCTAAACTATTTTTGTAGCTGAACTAAGCTTTACTAATAGAAGAGTAGTAATATGAGAGCCACAATAGTAAAATTGTAAATATCTGATGGCTATCAGATATAAAAGAATAACTTGTGATTAGATGCTCAATATGCAAACCAAGCATATTCTTGTAAGCATATGCTTACAAGTATAAATAAAATGTAGATAAAATAAAGAGTCCTATTAATTGAATTTTCCTAGGTCAAGACTCCTTGCTGCCAGGGTACAAAGCCACATTAAAATCTGAATGCTAACTACCTGGAATTTTACCATCAGAAGAATTTGAATATAAGTATGGATTTCTGCTGAAGTAGATCTGTGGATTTCTGTAGTAGTTTGCTACCAGCTCAGTACAAACATAGCAAACTTAACATGTTCATTGAAGCAATCACATAGGGTGTTCCATCTTGCCATTTTAAGTCTTTTGGGAAGACTCGTATCAAACACTTTACAGTGCTTCACACTCAGTGATATAAGGTGAATTTCCTCAAATAGAGAACTTGTTATCTTGACGGAAATACAGCAAGTTTAGTCTGACACGGGTTTTTTAATTATATCACCGAATAATATGTCCTGCAGTAATTTTTGCAAAGCTTTAATATCAAGGCGAGACTGACAGACTTATCCCTGTCCTGTTTTCCGTGTTCTTCCATCTGGATTCTGTATTTGTTAAATTTCTAAAAAATTGCTGCTAGATTTGTAGTTTCATGTGTGTTTGTGTCTTTTCATGAACAAAAAAAGTATAATTTGTCCTAAATTCTACGATGAAAGCCATCTTCTTCCTCTCTTTCCATCCAAACACCATTACAGAATATGAATCTACTCTGGTGTGGATGTAATTTGATAATAACAGTAAGCAATTCTGCAAAACACTGAACACACCAGTTCTGTGACTATTAGAGGTCTTGTTTTTGGAAGGTCTTGTCCAAACATATGTAATATTGGATCCATTGCTTATGCAATGAGTGAAAAAAGAACCTCATGAATCTTAATTTCATACCTGTTATTCGGATTTTTACATCCCTAAAAAATGCTGAGCACTTATTATGGAAGAAACAAACAGTACTATTTGTATCCACTCACGTAAACTATATAATCAATTTCATCATATATGAAAATATTTAGTCAACTTACCTGCTTGTTGATAATTTCTATTTTTCTAATTATGAAGTACTCCAGAATCTGGAAATTGTGTAGCCTGAGGTAAAAATTAGCCAGGTCTTTAGAGTTATAGGGAGATTCAGGCCAGTATCGATGACACTTGACTTGCCCTAGCTCCACTTCTTTTGTCATCATGGCAATCACATCTGATTCACTCTCCCAGACCATTTGCCAGAAATCAGCCATAGTGGATGGCAGAGGCCCTTGTGTTATAATATAAAAGTGTTCCTCTTCTCCAACATTCATTCTAATGTAACTTGCATTAATGTAGCCATTCTTTTCTCCCAGAGGAACTCGTGTCTTATCGTCTGTACAGAAACAGAAAGATGCTGTTTCAGCTGTGGGTGTGAAACAGTGTTCTACCATCTCCAGCGCTCGGGATATGGGAACCCTCAGTCTCCCCAGAAAAGTATGCCTCTGGATTTTAGAATACATTTGACTAGTAGCACTAATATTAGTCATTGCAAGTAGGAACTCCACAGATAAATTGTATGGTACATTACAGCTTTATTTCTCTTAAGGTACTTGTGGAACACTGTGAAAAGCCTTCTAATTACTATAGAATTGTTTGCCAGTGTTCCAAAATAGTGTACCAATGCTGCTTCTCTTATATTACATAGGAACGTTGTCACTGGATACTGGTGTTATAAACCAGGAGAACCTCCGAGAATATATATCTTCTGCACCACTGATGTATAGAGATGCTACAATTTTTTGCATGTGTTGTCCTGTTGCTGCAGTTTAGAAAGACATCAAGGTTCCAGAAAGTTTTCTTATGTTTCTCTGATGACTTTCTTCACCAAATGTATGTTGTCATTTCTGTGTGTACTTACATGGAAGGATATCTTGGTATCTGTTTTTATTCTGGTTTTCTGGTGCTTTGGCAGTTCTGCAGTCATCTATTGGTTTCACATGTTCTAAAGCCTAGATCAAAAAGAAATAGTCAATCCGTGCTGTTCACATCCTCAACAGACAACTTTTACAGCGTCAGTGTGAACAAACTTTACTGCTGTATATAACATAAGACTGACAAATAAACTTCTTACAGAGTAGAATCAGTACATCATTCTCAAAACTTCTAGGCAAGGAATTCAATTTGCTTTGTATTTCCTTTGCCCTGCATACTATTTCTGCATTTTCAAGTGATATTTCCAACTCTCATCCTCATACCCCATCATTACAAGTTCCTGTTGTATATTGCTGTATCATAGATGTTTGGAAGACTGTCCTGGCCAAATGTCAACATTTATGATTGATAACACAATGCCTAAAGCAATAACTATTGCACTATTAGAAGTGCAGTAATGACAGTGAATATTTTTCAGTGATGGAGAAAGTGATGAATATAGGTAACAGCACAAATGATATTAAGTGACAATCATACAGTCATTAAGAACTTCACAGCAAATTTAGGGGAATCGAATGCAGTGTAGTCAGAAGCAGGAATGTGCAAGTTCATTTCATTTACATTTTTGTGTTACTTTGACATTTTTTTGTTCTTCTACCAATTTGCTGTGCGTTGCACAATGCTCAGCCATCACATTCTGCCGCTGTACATTTATATGAACTGAAGTACATGTGACAGTTCTTGAACACTTTCATCAGTTACTATGGCTTTTACTCAGGTAAAATATCCACTGGCTTTGGTAACCAGCACTTTACTTATTAGATCTTTATGTTTTCTGTGCAGATGTGTGACTCAGCTCATAGCAAGCTGTACCTATATCAATGATGGTGTGTAGTGAATGGAAATTAATACATGCCCTTGAGCTTCCAGGGAATGTCAGCAAATCCTATGCACTTGACCCTGTGGGATTTTGTACCCAGAAAGTCAGAGATATAAAGGCAGGTGAAAGAAACTGATAACATTGCAATTACTATGGAAAAGTGGCAGCAATCCATTTCACTGGTAATGAGCATGTCCTTTAAAGGAAAATCCAGTACTATGCTGAAGAATTACAAAATAATCTATTCTTTGGGAATTTGATGATAACTGCATACTCTGCTTATGTAACAAGATATTTCACAAGTGATTTTACAAGCCTTCCTGATTTTACATTTTTTCATGATTTATATGCAATCAGATACAATTATGTGTTTTCACTATCTATGGAGGTGCATTAGTTTTTCTTTGTAATTGCACTAAGCCCCTAACCATAACAGCCTCTTGTGGCGATTAGTTCCATGGGTAACTGGAGTATTCCATTCTGTGGAACATTTTCCTTCCAACTGTTTCTACACTAGTGAATCCTTAACAGCATGGATTTCTTGCTTAAGTGCAACCCCTAGGATAGTTCTTAGGCAGATAGAACTATCTGAGATCTGAGAGGGTAATAGAAAGAAGTCAGTCTAGGAAAAAGTGATTCCTAGTCTACATTATGAATGTTACATTATTTGTTTTCATTCTACATGGGCACTATCTTTGAACAATGAACAGTGTAAGGCTGACGTGTGGAAAGAGAGAGATGTAAATACTGTACTATCACCCAAACAGCAGAGTAGAAAACCCATTTTGGCAGGAATAATTGTCAGAGCAAATGGGTTCAGTAAAGATGTACAAGCTGAACTCCCATACTGTATGCAGAAGGCCATTAAAAGTCACTTTCTTAGCTGTGCTGAACAGTTAGTTCTTAAAAAGTAATCACAGTTTACCATAAACTCCTTCAGCACCTCTTGATTCTCAATCCGCAGCTGAAGGCCTTGAATAAGACCTGTTATGCCAGTCCTTGGATCTACTCCACTCTGTGATGGTTTCAAGTTAATTAACTGAGTCAGTTCATCTCCAGAAGCAAAGGTTCTGTCTATGTATCAGCAACAACAACAAAAAAAAGCAAACAGAAATCAAAACACAACAACAAAAAACAGAAACGTTTTTAATTATTATTGTTCTTAGTGCAGAATCTTGGCTTTAAAAACTAGGGAGCTTCAGTATGCATATATATTTTGCTGCTTATATTGTGGAAGTGAAATGTGAGAAAAATGGAAGAAAATATTTTTAACTTAGTTATATTTACAGCAGAAAGAAGAATAAGTCAACATCATGGATACAGCACCACATTTCATGTTACTTGGAAGCAGGTCTGACTATTGCAAGTTATTTCCTCACAATTTCTAAATACAGCCTGTTCTAAATAAACTGTTCTTGCAGAATTAGAGACTTTAATGCTAGTTTATACTGGTACAAGAGACTCTGGCCACATCTTCACAGAGACTCATCTTTATGTTTCCAGCACTTCCGTGGCAATTAGTATTGCCACTCAATTACTTGGAATAATCGCAGAAAATTCTTCCTTCCTAAAGTAAGCAAATATATTTTTCTTCTCATTTTAACTCACACTGCCCTTCAAGAACAGGATGTGAACTTTCTTTGATACACCAAAGTCAGGACTCAGTTTTATTCCTTAGCTTTTCCTGAAATATATGTTCTGATCCAGTACTCAACAGATTAAGAAAATGGATGAACATTGCATCTCCAGAAATATCACGACTCTATTGGAGTGATAGAAAAACTTTTGTTCCCATATTGAGTAAAAGCAGTAGCTTCTTATGTAAAAAATAATGGCTTGAGGCAGAGGAATAACAGAATTTGGGTTTTTTAGTTGTAGGCTACTGTTTGCAAAAAATAACATACCAGCTGTCTCAAGGAAAAGCTGATGATATGTTCCAGGGCTTTGTTGCAGGATGAAGATAAGAAGCAATGCTCTGCTTTCATCTTGTAAGGTATCATTGCTACTCTTAACTAATTTCTGTTATAATAGAGTTGTGCTTGCTGTGTTTTCATCTGGGCTACAGCTTGCCCCTGCCTTGCCTGAGCTTATCAGACACTTTCTGTTTGCATTCCATTCTCTAACCCTCAAAGAGGCTCCATTATCTAGTTGGGGGGGCCAGTGAAGACAGATCCCCACTCCAGACAGAGCACACTATTTTCCATACACCTCTCCTTCCAGATCAAGGGGAATTAAAAATCCCCAAACTCTGAGCAGGTAGCAGATTACAGATTGGTTACAATTTTCTGTTTGCTGGCCAGCAAGGCTTGGTAGTGTGAGTAAAACTTATGTTTTACGTCTAATAAGAGCCATCAGCAACTCATTGCTTCCACCAGGTGAGAAGAAGCAAGGAGAGAGAGTAATCTGTATGTCACAGAATCTGTGAGATAGTGCCGCATCCTCAGTATGATTCCTTTTGCAAATTATTCTCATTTGGAGCAGAAGGAGCTTTATTTTCATAAAGGAACAATTAGACAGATTCTTTCTGCAACTCTTCTGGTGTCAGAGGGCCTTTGGCACTTGAACTGTGAAGGTGCTTCAGTAAATGCTTAAGCACATAATTTCTACAGTTTTTAATGAAATTGTCAAGGGGGTGAAATTCAGTGATTCTGGGAACAAAGTCTCCTGAGGGAATTTGACCCTTCATTTTTCATTTTTCAGTGCCTAATTTACTTTTTCACAAAGTTGTATGGGACCAGCAAGAGAGAATGGAGAGACCTCATTATGTATGTCTCCTTTAAGAGTTACAAAAGTTTGGATGGCCTATCTATGCATTAGTGATATAAACTGTGACTTGAGTGCTCTGTTCTTTTAGATAGAAAGAGCAAATCCTTAGCTTGTTTACAAGGGACTAGTGTTGTTCTCAATGGACATATATGAAGGTGCTGGGCTATTCTGTTGAAGAAACAGGAGAAGTTTTTGCATGATTACTTCTAGGTAGAAAAGGAATCCTGTGGGGCATAACATCATCTTCATTGTTCCAGCTGCCTGGCTCAGATTGTTGATTTTCTCTTCTGCAGCTTTCACATTCTGCACATTTCTGTGACCTGTAAAACAACATCAGTTGAAGTGGCAGAAGCTTTGATAATCTGAACAATACAAAGATTTTGTGTTTAATTTATTTGTGCTCACTTTTAACTTTCTTGAGCAACCATTTTCAAGAATTAGTCAGAACTCTGAAGATTTTAAGTTCAAAGAGTTGTAGTAGCATTTTGTCTGGAGTGTTGTTTACAAATATAGCTACTGAAAAATACTGTTGTCGGTATGTGATTGTTGCTGGTTTTTTTCAGTTGGAGGAACATACTCTGAATAAAAAGCTGCACAAAAATGACTGGAAGTGAGGTTTCTCACAGCTAGAGACGATTTTCATATATGGCATTTTTCAGTTGTTAGCTTTTACACCTGGAAGCTTCAATTCTGTTGTCTCAGTGGTTGTGTGGAAGCTCTTTAGCAGCTCTTCCTGCAGATGGAGCTGCATTCCAATAGACCCGTGTTTCTGTCATTTTCATACTATATTAGGACAGAGCTGGAAATATGTGAATAATTTATCCATACTATTTATTTCAATAGTTTTATTTCATTTGAAAGACTTACCTGTCTGAAATGTTACTGATGACATTCTTACAGTCTTGTCCAGCCAGCTGACCTTGCAGAGGAGATTTGTCTGTTCTTCCTGCATCCTGCAGGTTTCAAATAAGAAAAACTTTGAAAAATCAGTACATGGAAACATCAAGAATACAGTTGTTTTCATCAACACTCTTATTTCTGACAGAAATGTGTCCTTCGCTCAAGAAGGAAAGGGAAAATATAATAGTTTCCACTTTCAGAAGAAAGTGTATATTGGAGTAACTAGTCAGAGTAGAAAGCCTTATCAGCTGCATTTGAAAGTTTCTGATCAATAGAATAATACTGTCTAGAGACACCTCTACATCTCAGCATGCATGACTGAGCTCTGAAAGGTTTGTTATATCCACTCTGATCTCAGAAAGAAAATGCAATCACAGGAATCATGAGTCACACTCTTCTCCTCCCAATTCTTGGCATCAGGAAGCACCAGCACCTGAGATGGAACTGTTGGTAATAATTTCCTTTTTTTATCTTAGAAACAACAATGCCAACAGTAGAAGCAGAGTGCAGCTGCTCTGCTGAAGAAGCACTCAACTAACAGAGAAGGCAGACCCTTGATGACCCTCCATATGCAGTAGAAGCAATAGTATTGGTGGCTGTTTTTCCATCCTACAGAGTAGTAACTAGGTCCTGCCTTTAAATAATGATGCAGGATATCTGCTTTTAGTATGTGAAAGTAGCTTCTTCTCAGCTGTAACATTTGATAAATAATTATTTAAATTTTAGTTCAAATTGGTGTTTCTTCTTTCACTACTCAGTATTTCAGAGGCACTCAGAAAACACCCTGGCATACTGCATACTTCACATATTGAATGTTCCAAACAGTCTTAATGATATATCCAGCTTGTACTTTCTTACTTTTGTGCATGTATTTCCCCATTAGAATAGGGATGTTTATAGCCACTGATTTAAGCATGAATTCATCTACCCAGTTTCTGCACCTACTGATTACATAGATTAGAGACTGCTCTATTGATTTTTGGTTTTGATTTGTGAAGAAAATGTGTTTTACTGCTTCATTTTTACTTTTTTATTTTTTTAATAGCTTGTCATTTTCAAAGTCCACATCTATGGAGTCAATGGCAGCTGTGCTTTATAAAGTAAAGCAGAAATAGTTTCTATTCATAAGACACAACTAAATGCAAGCTGGAAATAATGAAGAAGAGAGAGGTTAATGGAATCAATTCAGGGAAAATTCTAAGCACATGCCTAAATTTAAATATGTGCTGTGCTGAACTAGATGGAATTAGCCAAAACTAAATGTTTCCCTTAATATCTTGCTAACTGGGGGATCTGATAGCTAACCTGTAACCTTACTACTGTCTCTTATTTCTCATTGATATTATTTGTTGGGTGTACTTCTTTGTCAGATCATAGATATGACCTTATTTTGATATTACATTTCACCAGACTCTAAAAGTTTAGTTCCAACACCCAGTCCAACTGCATGCTTGAAACTTCCACAAACAAATTCCTCTTCAAGGTTTTCTGAGGTTATTTATGTCAAGCATTCTTAAAATTTTTCTTTTTATAGTTCAATTTTATTACTTGAGTCAGGGTTTGGTATTTTTTATTTGTTTTCTAGAGGATAAGACCTAAATTTCTCACCTTTACTGAGGAATTTTACAGTTTTAAATTTAGAAATAATAGGTGATCTGAAGTTTAATGTGGGATGTCTTGCAGGACTTACTAGGATTCAAAATCATAACTATGTTTGAAGAAATTTAGATGCATTGGAATTATAAATAGTAGTGGAGTAGCTAGAATCTTTTAATGTATATGATTTAGAAACAGTGAAATAATGGTAAAATTAATAAATTATTCATTTCAGTATTATAAAAAATCAGAACAAGGCTTTCATATGCAACCTTTCTTCCCTCCACCCTTTTAGCGTGTGTATTATACATATCATGTGCTCTTATCTCAGTGGAATCCTGACTCACTCAAATGTCAGCAGCTCCAGTCATGGCAGCACACTTCCCTCACATTAAACTTTTTTCATTAAGTAGGTGTGGTTCTTGCCCACATTGCAGCAAACCCATGTTGTAAACAAACAGAAGAGTGCATTGCCTGAAAACTTCTGATTTTACCTTGTTGCACATTTGGTTGGAGCCTTCTTCCTTGAAACTGAAAACAGGCGGAGCTTGCAGGCTTTCCCCGCCACTTTCTGAATACCAGAAAACAAAAATAAAATCAAATGCATGAAAATATAGGTCCATTTCTTCTCTGCTGCTTAGACCAAAGGACTTTGACCTCACTGAGATACAGTGTCTTAAACTGGCATGGACTCTCCCTCTTGTGAAAACATGGGAGGGTGAATAGAGCACAAATGCCATATGTCACCACCAAAGAAACCTGCATAATTCAGACTGCCAGAGGATACACTGAAGTAAAGCCCTGTATCAACAGCATCTATAAAAAACTTGAAACAATTTAAATCTACCCTCTCTCACCCAGCTTATTCCTCCACAGTGCTAAGGGGAAAACACCATAGATTAACTTTGCTGACAGTACTTCTGTAATACTATTGTGTTTTGCAGAAAAAGTTTAAACTTCCCAGAAACTGTAATTCACTGATGTCATGTAAGAAGTAATGGCAATGGCAGTGTCTTCTTGACTAAGAATACTTGAAACAAAGCCTCCAATTAGTAACCAGCAGGCCAGAAGGAGGAATTCTGTATCTTTCCCACTTAGGTTTCTCCACATTACAGGAAATGTTTCAGTATTCAAAGAAATAAAAAGATGAGGACTATAACTATTGGTAATTTTACTATATTTAGTAATTTAATTTAATTGGTAATGTTACTATATTTACTATATTTACTAATATTTACTAATTATTAAATTTATTTATTCACTAATATTTACTATTTATTTACTATATTTACTAATTTTACTATATTTACTATATATATTTATAATTTTACTATAAAATTACCAACTATAACTGTTGGTAATTTTATATCCTTTCTTCCAGTACCAGTATTAATTAGTGTTTAATTTTTGAGGATTCAGTAAAACAGAGCATAGGGCACAAAGTTCTTCCATAGAGTTAGTCATGCCTCTAAGTACTGCCCTAAGCAATATGGGTGTGCTCTCAAATGAGTAACAATAGACCTGGGAGCAGAAACTTCTGGATTTGGGCATAAACAAGCACAGAAGAGAGAGGATCTGTCTGCCAGACAGAACAGGAGGTGTAGTGCTTCCAGGAGATAAGTAGGAGTGTTGGGATGTGAAGTTTGTGGGTGAAGTATTTTAGCAACTGAGCCAAAAATGGGCTGTGATTCCATCAGTGAGTTGCATAAAATGGGGTAAAATCAGACCAACATTCAAGACTTAAAAACTTAAGCTGAATTAAAACATTTTTGAGCATCTTACAGCTTTGTTCCTAGACTTAAAAATCACACTTGGGCATTCCTTTCCTGTAGTCCTATCTTGAGCAGTTTGGCCAGAGCTGCAAATCAGGATGAAGAATTTGTTTGTACCTACAGCTAAGAAACAGGACTAACTGTAAAATTGACTTGTTTTGCTAATACCAAAGTTGAATTCAGGCAACCTATAATCCCACTTCTGTCATATGGTGAGCGGATGGAGCTGCTTACCAGGCTCTGCTTTTGTGTTTGGAGGGGAAGCTCTGTTGCTCTGGTTGCCCAGATAAGCCCAGTGCAAAGCCACGCTTCGGCAGACTGTGAGCTGAACAGTGCCTTGAGCCTTGCGCAGCAAATCTGTAACTGTTTGGCGTGGCAGACCAGACACAAAAGTCTCATTCACCTGAAAAATACAATGATGTGTGTTTCCAGATTCCTGTAACACAAAGCCTTTTTTAAAACCATGTGTCCTAGCACTGAGAAATCTTTGTATAACTTCTTTGAACTTCATGTGTCATCATTTTCTCCCATTTGTGGGAAAGAATTCTCATTCTCTCCTAACATGCTTTATTCTTCATCTCTGTGTCTTTATAGAATGATTGCCAGCAGGACACCACAAAATTATAGTCTGAGGTAGTAAGTGGGTTTTCCCCCATTCTTCAGTGAGAAGATGAAGGAGAGATGGAAGTAAATGAAAATCAAACAATTTTGAAACTCAGGGAGGGAGAAGAAAAAATAATTTGGGATAATAAAAGGGTGATTTATATTAAAAGGTGGCAGGGTGTCTAAGATAGTAAGATTTTAAATAAAGACTCAAAAGCCCTAGTTCCAGTGCTCTTTGTTTGTCTTGATAATACGTAACTGGCACCATGACAGGTTCTTCCCAGTAGCCTCCTGGTTAGCTGTGACCTGCTTGCTTGGCAAGTTAACTCTGGTTTCTCTGAACTTCCTCTGGAATCCTCACTAGGCACAATTACAGGCAGGAGCAGGTGCAGGTGGCTGCTTGCTCTGTGATTCTGGGTCTGCCTCTGCTGCAGTGTCCAGCCAGCAGCTCTGGGGAGGCCCAGTCCCACAGGAGGCTGAACTCCAGGGGGGACACAGGGGCCCCAGGACAGCCCTGTGGCCACCAGGAGCCAAGGGACACCACCTTCTGCGTGTTACTGTGCTAAGCAGCGTCAGAT
Source organism: Thryothorus ludovicianus (assembly GCA_013397245.1). Taxonomy (NCBI): domain Eukaryota; kingdom Metazoa; phylum Chordata; class Aves; order Passeriformes; family Certhiidae; genus Thryothorus; species Thryothorus ludovicianus. The sequence continues at coordinate 400,945 of VZTB01011431.1, read as the reverse complement.
TTCCAATCTGCACCACCTTTATATTGAGCAGATGCTCATTATAGAACAAGTAGAGAAAATGTAAGCCAAAGGAATGAAGAACAAACATTACCTTGAGTAAGATGTCACCAACTTGAAGTCTCCCATCTAGATCTGCACTGCTGTCTGGGCTGATGGCTTTTATGAGGATAGCCCTGCCATTTTTTCCACCTACCAGTGCAAATCCTAGACTTCCATTTTCTGCTTTTTCCAACTCAATCTTTATAATGAAGTCCTACAATAGAAAAGGATGCAAAGTGGAGTTTATTCAGGGCTATATTTTGCTTGCATTTTTATTACTGAAGATTCCCATTATTCCCACAGTCCTCACTGTCTTATGTGGATTATGGGATATATCCTACTCTTGAATAGATCTATAGAGCTTCCAGGGATCAAGATAACAGCTGCATGGATGTATCAGAATGAAAATAGTACATATTTATTTTCATACTCTTTTTAATAATTGCTGCTGGGGAAAATAACCCCTTAAGAGCAAAGAAACACGTACTTCTGTAATCCTTTTATAATATATCAAATGAATCACCTTAATTGACAAATAATATATTCTTCTCTCCAGCATGACAATAATGCAGTACATAGTTTATTCTCTTATTTTTCTGTAATTTAGATCTTAATCTCGTAATCCCAACATTCTCATCTCTTTTACTTTAGCACTTCATTTGCTTTGAAAACCAGCTGCTTTTTTAGGGTCAAGTACTATGTCAGAAACAGCAGCTCGAAATGTTTATGACTTACAGCATGAGTAGTTCCAATGCTACAAATATCAGCCTTGGAAATTATTTTTGCAGGTTGAACAGATAAACCATTATGGATTAAATCACACAGAAGAAGCAGTAATAGTGATGACATAATCAAAAGTGAGAAAATTGTTCCAATTTTTTTTGCCAGGTTAGAGGCCTAATTTTAACAAGAAATAGCTTTTTTTTCCTTGTATACCACAATCAAGAGAAAACTAGTCTATTCATGTGAAATATCAGCTCCAATTTGGATAATTTCAATTAACATTACTTTCCATATGTTTGCATCAACAGAAGTGATGTTTGCACTTTTAAGAATTTTCAAGCATTGTATGCTTAGCATAGAAATAACTTTTTTCCCCCACAACAACAACATTCCTATATATTCAGGAATTCATAATAAATAATAAATAACTTTAAAAATGCATTACTCTTGCCAGATTCAAGCCATATTGGTCTATATAAGTGCTGCATAATACCACCAAGATTCAGGCTAATTCTACTCTCTTCAAATGTCCATCTGAAAATTACAGAATGAAACATATTAATCTCAGTTTGCAAAGATTGTTGTGGAAAATGTTTCACCATTGTACATATTTTCCCCAGAATCCCATGCTGAGGCATTCTGTGTCTTTTTCCTGTGCTACTTTCTTTCTAAGCATTGAAAAGCAGCAACAGAAGAGTCTGTCCCCAGGAAGTGGCCGGTGCATCCTACTCTGTGAATGCCCAATACAATTCAACACTTACAGGACACTCTCCAAGTGCATTATATTCACATTTTCAAAGAGAGGAAGAAAATACATTAAATATCACTATTGAACAAACCTCACTCCATATAGCTCACTTCACTTGATGAAATACCTCACACCTTAGAGTGTCACTTACTTTACATTCTGGAGAATCAGGAGTGTTCTGCTGAGCATCACAGTTTGTTTCCTCCAAATGTTTCTCTGTGAAAAAGCAACAACAATTTTTAGCTGGTTGCCCTGGTAAAATATTCTACAGTATAACACCCAAAATCTCATTCAGAGACATAATAAAACTTTTTATATGTGAAATGCAAAAAAAAATCCAATTTATGTGGCGTAAAACTCTTGAAATGTGACCCACACTGTGACCTTTTCACCTCCCTGTTAGCAGGTTCCAAAACAAACTTTAGGAACTGTGTGCTACAGAGACACCAGATGGACAACAGTAATGTATAAATGTTCTCTAAAATTCTGAGGGAGGCAGGCTTTTTTACATGGAGTTAATCTTTCCCAGGCCATGCCATTATCACCTATAGACTTATTTTCTTTCAAAGAGAAGGCACACAATTTAATCCTAATTGAAAAATGCCAAGTTCCTTACCATGTTGATGCAGCAGATTCTGTTCCTGGGAGTTCAGGGTTTCATTTGACGAAGAAACATTGGCTTTCTCTGTTTCATCTGGTGCCCCTAAAAACATACACGTATGTTTGTTCTGGGAGGGCTTCTGCTAAACTTCATGTACACATGGAGTGAAAACTCTGTGCTTAGGTTATTAAACAAAGAACCCATATCCAATATTGATACTATATGAAGCAGTGTGAGACCACCACATGATTAAGTTTGTCAATTTGCACAGAGATATAAACATTTCAGTCATAAATTGCACAGATACTGCATCTTAGGCATTGCTATTTTAAAAATTGTAGCAACAATCAGAGACCAGACAGAGTCACTCTAGACATGTGGCAATGATCAGGCAGGGGAAGGAACACTCCCACCTCTACCCAGACACACTCACCCCAGTTTTGTGATTTTGCTTTATCATATTTTGGTGATCTTAGCTGTCTTCCACAAAGTACTCTTCATGTGTGAATTATGGAAAATAATGAATGTCCTATAGTTTAAAAAAAAGCTACCTGTTGCAATTGCAGTTTTAGTATGTGTTCTTTTAACTAAGCCTATAAAAATGACGGCTTACTTTCTTATCAACAGATTATTACAGATTTATCTTTAAATCTATCAGTGATGATAGCAAATGGAACACCAAATACAAAATTACTATGAGTTTTTCAAAGTGCTTGTAAAAGAGAAGAATCATAGTATCATAAAGCAGTTTGGATTGGAAAGGACCTTAAAGATCATCTAGTTCCCACCCTCTGCCATGAGCGGGGACACCTTTCACTAGACCAGGTTGCTCAAAGCCCCACCCAGCCTGGACCTGAAGATTTTCAAGAATGAGGTGTCCACAACTTCTCTGAGCAACCTGTTCCAGTGTTGCACCACTCTCACAGTGAAGAATTTCTCCCTACTATCTAATCTAAACCTGCCCCCTTTCTGTGTGATGCCATTCCTCCTTGTCTTACCACTACATGCCTTTGTCAAAAGTCCCTCTCCATACCCCATTAGGAACTAGGAGGTGCTGTAAGGTCTCCCCAGAGTCTTCTCTTCTCCAGGGTGAACAACTCCAACTCTCCCAGCCTGTCTTCATAGGAGAGGTGCTCCATCCCTCTGACAATCTTTATGGTCTCCTCTAAATTGCTCCAACAATGTGCTTCTTATGCTGGGGACTGCAGAGCTGCATGCAGCACTCCAGGTGGGATCTCACAGAGCAGTGGAGCAGAATCCCCTCCCTCCCTCAACCTGATGGACACACTGCTTTTGGTGCAGCCCAGGACATGATTTCTGGGCTGTGATTGCACATTACTCAGTCATGTTTAGCTTCTCATCAGACAGCACCCTCAAGTCCTTCTCGGGGCTGCTCTCAATCCATTCTCTGCCCAGCCTGTGTTTATGCTTGGGATTGCTCTGACCCATGTGCAGGACCTTACATGTCTTGTTTTACAGGAGAGGCAGGTAACTGTGCTGGTATAGAGTTCATAACTCTAGCAGAGGTGGATCAGGTCTGCTTACCTATTTGAGAAATCTAGAGAAATCATGGAATCTGCAAAGCTCACAAAGGCTGTGTAAGCAACGTCCTACCAGGATACTTATTTGCTGTGCTTTAGTTCTATCACATTAACTGAGAGTACACAGCTTTATCTGCATCTCATAGAAAATTGCTTCAGTTGATAGGAACAAACACATGGCTATGTGTGGTAAAGTAGGAAATCTGTAAATGACTTGCAATAAGTTCTTCAGGTAACCATATGCCAGTATCCAGGTGAGTGTACACATGTAAACAATTGTGGTCCAGGGTTACTTTTTGAGGGCATCTTTGCATAATTAAAAAAAAAAAAAAATTGTAAATGAAACTGGGGTTAGGCCTGACTTAATGCTGCAGCCAAGTGTGCATTGGAAAGTACTATTTGTATAAACCCCTTCGTGTGTGCTGGCCTAGGTGTGACATCTCTCCTTCCACCTGAGGGTGCAGGTGCAGCCTGTGATTGCTGAGACTCCTTCCACTGCTCGAGCTACTCTGGTCAAGTTTTTGTTGTGCAGATGATTACTGAAGTTGTATCAGTTTTAGAGTATCAAGCATCCCCCCTGGAAGGAATGCTTTTATATTGACTTAGAGATATTAGTGCTGCCTGCTGATTTTATGTAGTTTAACAGTATAAAAAAGTGGTCTAGATGATGAGAAAGTGACTCGTATTAAATAGTGGCTCAAGAATTGCTGTAAAACTCCTTAGAGAATAGTTTCAGTCAAAATAGATGTTGAAATATGACCACATAAAATTCATATTTAATAACAAATTTAAAAAATGGAAACTGAATACATAACAGATTAATTTTTTACAGGGAGCTATACATTTTACTTGTGTCTTTAAACAGCTACTAAATTTCCTTCAGACCCTTAAAATGGCCTTAACAGAAATACTGAACGCCAAGTTACAATTAATAACTTTTAAATGCAATGAATCAATACTTTATGCTTATTTTCAAAATTAGAAGTTTTAAACTAAAACCCAAAAACATTAGCCTTACTTACTATTTTCCTGCTCTATGGGAACCACTGGATTGCCATTTCTGGGGGCAGAAAAAGTGAAATATGTGAGCCATTAAGCGCTGCATGCTTTGTAAAGCATATATGAAAACTATTTTTAGAGATTAAATTGTCTAAGTAGTAGTTGTCCTATGATTTTGTTGGTGATGCTTTTCTAAAGAGAATTGATATCAGCATATGAAAATAATTTTCTATAGTGAAACATTTTATTGAAATGTGTTGGGGAAAAAAATAAGCATGTTAAATCACCTGGCCCAGTACAGAACTGCTTTCTGGTCCATTTTGAACTCAGCTTTGATTAACCCCTGCATAAAGTGGAAATGCTCTTTTGTAAGTTCCTTTGCTCTCTTTCTGTTTACCTCCTTAGTTTGTAAATTCTGACTGTCAGGAGGTGCTGCCTACTAACTTGTACAGCAAGATGTATAATGAGGCAGCAGTTTCTTCTGTTAGATAAGCACAAGTTAATAAAACAGTGATAAAAGCTTCAACTATGTTAAGACAGCTGTGACAGCCATTCTGTCACATGCTCTGGTTACATAACTCAGTTACTCACATGCTTTGGGTTAATATTTTACCATTCCTCTGAGATCTTTGGAAGCTATTTCTGCATCAGTCCAGGACCTGAGCTGGTGTGATATCAGACTGCAGAACGCAACAAATCTGAAATGCAGCTATGTACTGATGAGCAAAATCCTTTACAGCTGATTATTGTTCAGGCCTGGAAAGACTTTCTGGCCATGCTGCATTTTTAGTACCTTTCTAAAATGTTGGGCTGATGGAATTATCCCAGAATTTCTGATCAGAGGTACTTTCTTGCTTGTAGTTGTGAATCTGAGATTGTAAGGGGAAAGTTGAGACCAGTGATGGACATAGAAAGATTTTTCCCTGGAGAACAAGACATATGAAAATGATGCTCAGCCTCACAGTTAAAGGCTTCACATTCAGTTTTGGATGACGAAATTTGAAAAGTTCTCATTTGTGTTGTACAAGTCTGCTTGTACTCACTGTGTTGTAATTACAAGTTAAGATATCTTATGAATGTTATTTATCAGGTTGCAACATTCAGACCTTTGAGACAAAGCATTTTTCTGTTTTGTGTTGTCTGACTCGCTGATGTAAAATTTAGAAGCTTGCTTCAGCATTAGGATCAAGTATGCTCAGATTTACCTTGTGGCTTTGATTCGAACATTCTGGGTGGCAGCTTCACACACTCTCACTGCATCATCCAGGCTAATGCCCTCAGTGCACAGTCCACAGATGCAAACAATCTGATCTCGTGGCTGCAAACTGCCTTCCACACTGGCAGGAGAGCCAGGCACTATCTCTAGCACATAAATACCTTGTAACTTGCTTCCAGCTCCTCCTGTCAGCTTCAAGCCTAGAATAATGCAGAGAAAGCATCTTTTGTGGCAGAGTGTTTTGAATTTCACTGTCAGTGACTGAAAGTGGAATAAATGTGAGTCATTGAAAGATAGGCTGAAGAAATCACTGACATTTTAAATAACAGTCTTGCCTCAGTAAGATGGGGTGTATAAGCTGGACTGAAAGAGTGAAATGCCATTAGATGCTAAAAAGTATGGAAAGACTTAAATGGTGGTGTCCATCTCTGTGTTTCAGTGCTGCTGTTGTGCTTTATGTCACCTGATGGTCATTAGTCATTGCAGTAGGACACTTAGCTGCATAGCAGCAGCTCCCTCATTATCAGCACATTTAAATGCCTTGCAGTGTTCAGGGTGCCACGGGGACCTACAACAGCAGAGGAGGTGCCTACACAGTGCAAACTGCATTCAAGGAATCTCTGAACACACTGGTTCCTGCCTGGAAACAGGATGTTGTACACGAGCAAATATAGCCACACTGTTTCCTGAGTCTACAGTTTTATCTCTGTGCAGTACTCATAACATGCTACAGAAATATCAAGATACTCACATTGTGGGGATTTCTTTTATCGTTTGTATTGCACAATGTAGATAAAGCCGTGTGTCTGTGGTGAATCAAGGATTCAAGTGGAGATTTTTTCAATAGCAAACTGTAGTCTGACCCTCTGACTCATCCTTCTTAAACTTTACCTTTTCTTCATTTTTTTTCTTTCCCTCCAATAGATCTTTATGTGTCTCTGCAGGTAGTAGACATTATTATCCAACTACCCAAAACTTACGTATATAAGTAACATAAAAATATGAGACTGGAAATCTGCCAGAAAGTTCAGTTAATAGGATAATAATGCAAAGATCATTTTTCCAGCTATCTTCATTAGTCTAATGAGAGATATTATTCTTCCTTCATAGGTGTTGTCCAAATAAATCTCTCATTCCTTGGTAATGAGTGATCATGAAGAGCACAAAGGTGTCAAAGTCAGTTTGGATCATGCTGATCCGAGACCACATTTGCTAATAATTACCTTATGCTGTCATTCCTGTCCAAAATAGCAAATACAATATTTACTACACACCTAGCTGTCCATCAGCACCCTTTGTGAGAGTAATTTCAGGAATCTCATCTGGCCTAATTGAGGGACATGGGTCACTGTCAGCACGACCAACTACAAGGTGCAGATCTGGAGGAGAGCTTTGCAGTAAAGTCAGGACTTCATTGCATGGTAAAGATGTGACATCAATTCCATTCACCTAAAGGACAAACCAGTAAAATCATGTCATAGATCTCATTGACCATCATTTACTTCTCCCTCTACTCTGAATTTTGCATATGAACTTAATTTTTACTTCCTTGTTATTGCTTTGCTGTGGTTTTTTAATGTCAATAAATTAAACAGTTAAAATTGCATTGATATTTCTTTTTTGAACTTTTATTTTTCTGAATGCAAAGCATTAATAAAAGTAGCTTTTTTCCCCATTGAAATTCAAGATTTTGTTGCAAAAAACAAGGAGGAGGGTCTTATGTAAAATATTGAACATGAACCAGGCTGAAAAAAAGGTTTTATTCTTACATTACAAAGGACTTATGTTCCTGCATCCTTTGTATGTCACCTATCACCTTATTACAATGATTCAGTTTATGTCATTTAATTGGGAAGGCATTTAATGTCTCACTTGTCTTGAATTTCTCCTAGATTCATATTATTTGCCTGGTCATTCAATCTATTCAGTCTGAAATTTATCCAGCTAAGGTCAGCAGAATTAGATTTGTTGTATTATTTATTTACATACCTAAATAAGTGATAAACAGGTGATACCTAATGAAGAGTGCTAAAGCTAAATGATACTGATCTGCAAATATTTTCTCCTCTGCATAAATTCAGACAATTACTGTACCATAATGATTCTGTCTCCCCTTCTCAATCTTCCATCAGAAAGGGCAGGATCATTCAAGATTTCATCAACATACAGGCAGGTGTCCATTTTGTTAAGTACCACAGAGAATCCATAACCATTGTTCTCTGACTTCGTCAAAGTCACAAAGATCTCCATTTCCTATTAAAACAAGCACAGGGTGTGTTTGATGTAGGCTTTTCTGTTGCTTCAGTAACATCTTCTGTAATTTTTATATGAGGGTAGGAATCAGATCCTCAGATGGTCGAAGGGTATGCAAAAGGTGTTCTGCCATATCCCAGAACTGTGGAGGTTCATGTTGATTGATTTATAGGGCCTAATAAAGCAGAGAATGCCACCAGCACCTGGGATTAGGCATTTGGAATGTGTAAAGAAAGGCTTGGAGTCCTCTGAGCTGACAAGCATTGCGAGAGCAGGGTGCAAGGATTACTGTTGTTACTGCTAGTGCTGTCCTACCAAAGGAAATGCCTGGAGCTAAATTTTGTCCGCAGTGCTCTCAAATTAGTAGGAATTCAGAGCTCATTAGTGTCGTAGGAATGCAAGATGTTCAGCATTTGGCAGGACTGAGCCTTACATTTTGAATAGTAATTAGCACAAGGATCATACTTCCTTATCAGGACATTACAGCACTATCACTGTAACAAAGTGATTTTCTGCATGGCCTTGAAACATGGCAGAAAAAACCCAAGTAGCTGACTTCAATTAATTTTAAAAGCTACTAGAGAGCTTTTAGGCCTTTGTACACTGAGAATAATAATGTAGAATTTCGGAGAGTTGGAAAAATAGTATGATGTCAAGAAAAAAGAAATAGCCTTAAGGAAAATGGTTAAGAATTTTGGGAAGCTGGGCATAGTGAAAGGTCTGCTTTATTTGAAGATTCCGTATATTCAGGAAAGTACAAAAAAGAAACCCAAACAAAAACCCCATGGAAATAGCATAGAAAATGAGTTAAAATTAATGCTTACGACTGTAACATTCTTAAAATTATTTCTTTTCCCTTGTATTCTGCCTGTTGGTAATTTGGTGCCCATCACATACCTGAGTGCAGTCTTCATTTTCTTCCTTCTCCTCCTCTGGCTCCTCCAAGTCTTCCCATTCGTTGTCACTGTCGTGTGTCTCTCCAGCGGGCAGGGACGATGCTGAGGGACCACGGACATGTGGCTCTGGGGGCACAGGGGCTGGCTCGGAGCTTCCTCCTCGTGAGGCCACAGACATTGAGCTGACAGTGAGATACTCTTCATCAATAGGGGTTAGAGAGAGAGTTTCAGGCATACGTTTTGTGTTCGATAGGTCATCATGACTCTTATTAAATACGCGGCTGGAAAATAAAAAGATTGCAGTGCTGGGGTTTTCCGCCATATGCTTTATTAGATGGCCACTGAAAAGTGTACTGCTTATGAATTACCTTATTTTCATTTTAACTGAGTTACTAGTTATGGTATTGAATTGCTGTCTGAATCCTCCAATGGTAGTATAAAAACAAATAAGTAATCAATATTTTGCAAAGCCACTTGAAAGATTAAAAAGCTTTCATTATTTACCTTTGCAAAATCTTGCAGTCTTTTAATTTTTTTAGGCATTAATTACTACTTTGGTTGCTTCTTGAAAAGAATAATTGGACAAAGCCCAGACTATAAATTATTTCATCATCCAAATAAATTAATTAACTTCTCTTGTAAGCAGTATGGACATGGAAATACCACTATAAATTTTATACTAACATTTTTCTGGAAAAAGGAATTCCAGCCACATTTCTGGCTTCTACAGGTCTTTCCTTTGTAACTGGGCACAGATCAGAAACATGAAACATGAAGTTCATGTTTCTCCGTGAAAAGGAGAAGTCCTTAGTCCTCTTTGTAAGCTTGCCTTTATTCTTATGCTTGCCTTGAAGAATATGACTTGTCCAAAAAACATCAATGGACTTATTAAATTAATTTAATTAAAATTATTATTGATTCTATTCCACTATATTGCAGACAAAGTATTCAAGCCCAAACTGTAATCATACATACTGTGTTTAATTGTTTGGGCTGCTGTCCTTCATGAACAACTGTGGCATTGTCTCCCAAAAATTTACCATTAAAGCTCATAAAAATGTTGGAAACACATTTTTTTTAAAAGTATATTTTCTTCATATCAATCCTTACTGAAATATTGCTAAACCTCATTCATCTTAAAAACATCTAAAATGGCATATTCATATCTAAGTCAGCCAGGGTCTTTTGCTCTTTGATAGACGTGAACTGTCCATCATCTCCCAAGGAAACAGACAACTAAAATGAAAATATCCTGTATGAAATCACAGAAGATCTCTGTAAAATTCATATAATTTCATTTGCATGAAATGTTTTGAGCAATCTAGGGAATTTTTTTCATTAATCAAAAGGAAGTCCTTTATTAATGCCTCTTTTCTTCTGGGGATTTTGTGTGGTTTTAGCTGGCAGGATTTAAATTGAGATTATGTTTAAAATACTGTTTAAAATGCATGGCATGCTAAACTTCTCAAACTGCCTTTTAAAAATGCAAAAGCTAAATGATACTGAAAATGTATCAAACAAAAACATTTATTTCAGAACTTCCTTCTTGGGAAGAATCCAAAGCTTTTCTTGGAATGTATGTTTTTCCACAATATATTTAGTTTTCTTTAATCTGTATTATCTCTTGGCAAATACGTGTGCTGCAGACATATTTCTGCTGGTTTTACCCTCGGAAGTAGAGAAGCAGATAATTAAGCAGGAGCTTCATTCATGAACCAAGTGAAGATTCTCCACTCAATAAAGTGAAGCCAGAATTATGAACTCATTGTGGTCCCTCTCGACTTGCAGTGTCAGGCAGTGCTGTCACCCCCCAGAGACTGGACTGTCTGGGGCTGTGCTTGAGGAGTGTCAAAAAGGAACAAAATTATTTCAAGTGACTGTGTGGAGAAATAGAAATCAGTTTCTCAATAAAATTTCTAAAGCTGTAAGTTAAAGGCCTCTAGAAGACTTTCAATTTGTCTTTACTTCAATTCTTTCTGTTCTGATAATTTATTCTTTTTTGCACTGGGAAAGTTGATGAAAATGGAATGCATTGTCTTCTGTGTGGCAGTGTCTGACATATCCAAAGGAGTGTAAAAGGAGACTGAGTCCATTTGCACTGTATTTTATTGCATAATTCCTCTGGCTCAGAGATTCTATTGGCTTCTGAAGATCAGAAAACAGAAAATAACCTTTTTATTTTTTCCTCCTTGATCATAGTTTGTCTTCTAAGGTGTTTTTATTTCCTATTAAAAAATTTGAAATTAGGAGATCACACAATAAGAAAAAAATTTGGTGCCTATTTAATTCAACTCTGAAAAAAAATTAAAGTAAAAAATCATAATATCAATAAATAAGTATTTGTTTCCTATTTAGGTGAACAGAAGTCTTTCCACTGATTTCAAACGGTGACCACCTTCAGCTGAACAGCATAAATCATTACAGTGGTGCAGAACTCTTACAAGTAAGTTGCAATGTAAAATTCTAATAAGATGAGAGTAAATTAGGAAATCAGATTAGGCAAATCAGAATAAGATGGTAAATCTTCAGTAAGTAAGAGTAATTAGAAGCAGAGAGCCATGTACTTTAACCTAAGCAATTAACTTTCAATATTCTAAGAGTTGAAGGAAAGACTACAGAACAGATTTTGGTACTCCCTACCTTTTGGCCTGTCCAAATTCACATGGTGAGCAGCAGTTCTGCTTCAGTTCCTCCTCTAAAGAGTGGAAGACTCCAGAACTGGAAGCCTCTTGATGCATCTTCCAAAGCTGCTGATAGAAACTCTCTCTGGAAGCTGGGATTTTCTGTATGGGTTTCCCTTGAAACTCAGCTTCCTGCTCTTCGTAAGCTGAGCTGTCATCCTCAGGAGGCTCACTGAAATCTTCTCCCACTGGAGAATCGAGGCAGTCTTCAAGGTCTGGAGAGGTGCTACCTCCATCACTGGTGGATTGGTCCATACTGTTTCCTGCCTCTGTGCTGCCTGGCATATCTGCCACAAAGTCCTTAATTGGAGATGGTGCTGGAGTCTGTCAAAAAACCAAAAAGGTTAGTGTAACTTCTTTTTAATCTCCCATTTTTTTTCCCTTCAAGAGCAAAATATTTTGAAAAGGCAATATTAACAAGCTTCTGAAAGAGAAAATACCAAATGGTAGCTGGTAAGGGAGGAGAAAAAATACGAGGTACTCTCACCAAAAAATTCTTTTGTCTTAATGCATATTTTTCACATTCTATTGGAGTTCTAATCAAAACTGCTACACCAGATCACTTTTCCCAATGAATTATTTGTTAGAAGTTATTTTTAACATTTCTGTTCATATCATGCCTCAGTGTTGTGTCTATATTCTCTTCCATAGAAGTTCCTTCCAGACTTGACTCCCATGTGACTGACATTAGAAATCAGCCCAGGGCACATGGCAGCAGAGCAGCAGGAGTCAGTTTGTTATCTAGACTGTGATTTCTGTCTGCCTGTGAGTGGCTATAAATCCTAGTGGGCCCTTCTGAGTGGAGCAAGAGTAGTGCAAATGCATATTCCTTATAAGAGTTCTTGTTATGTGTCCATGAGTTGTGTTCAAGAAGCAGGAGTAATAATGCTGGCACATCTGATGGCAATGATTTAGTCTCTGCAGTGTCTATGGTTTGTTTGTGGTCTATTTGTTTGGGTTTTGTTTTTCCCCTGTAGATTCTGCCATCAATAAGAACCTGAATAACCCGTTGAAACCATTATTTCATTTATTAACTTCATTAAGAGATAGTCTGGATAGGAAAATTCTTTATTTTCTTTTCACTTTGGGGAGTTAAAACAGCTGCATATGAGAATATCTGCAGTAGAGCATTTTTAGAAGCACCACTAGAAAACCTGCTTGGGCATGTGCTGTTTCACTCCAATGATAATACAGCAACTCAAAAGTTGTTGGACTGGAATAAATATGTTTCATGCCTCCTAGATTTGTATTACTTTGGTTGCTAAGAAAATATCAGTTGAACTCTGCAGGTGGATTGAAACCAGGAAGGGAAAGAAATGGAATAGAGGACCTTGGAGGAAAGGGAAAGTTGCCTTGTTCAAGACTGGATAGAAAATGTAGTAGTGTCTTTCCAGGTTTATAGAAGCAAGTTTCTGACAGAGGCTTTGCCTTACCAGAGCAGTCTGCTCTATTTCTGGAAGAACACCTTTAGGTGGTCTGCAAAGAAGCAGTGTAACTTCTCGAGGAGCTCCTCTTAACAAATGCAGGACATCCTAAAGAGGAAGAAGGAAATGTTGTATTTCTGATGGAACACTGTATCATACATGTCATTTTGCTAACTGAGATGGAGAAAATTTTTATTTTGAATGCTACATTTCTGGTATTTGTGCCTCTCAGCAGTGTCTGAAGACCAATACTCACCACTGAAGGATTGTCATAAAATGGTCCATAATTTATATGTGAACATGAATCTAAAGTAAAGTCAGTTCTGTTTACAAACTTCTGTTTTACCATCAGGCACATAAGTTTAGGTTAATTAATTTTCTTTTCTTGAAGAAAACAGATTTTTCAGGCAAATTCATTCAGACCACATGTGGCACACATCTTCAGTCAATTATTTCAGCACAGCTCCCTGAACTGCCATATTTCAATTAAGAAAATAAATCCCCATGTAGGCCATTACCATTTAATTTCTTCATTGAGTACAGAATTTCTCATTCCAGGTTAAAAACTTGCACAGGACTTACCACTCTTGGTAGAAATTTGAATCTGGGGCATTATATTTAGCATGACATTACAAAGCACAAATGACCACAGGGGGAAAATTGTTCCAGTCATGCATAACAGCAACAAAGATTCCAAGTAATTAACAACTGGTGTGCATCTAACAAAAGAATTCATACATTAGTGGTAGAAACTTATAAATTAAATAGTAGAAGAAATTTGCTGTCAGAATTCATTTAGAAAGGAAATTCTACATAGGAGTTCTAGAGAAGAATCCTACATAGAAATCAGATTAATTATATGCAAATTCTGCCTCTCTCTGGTGATAATTAAGTTTAAATGCATTGTCTTTATTAACCTGTTACCCAGATGGAGCCCCAGTAATAATACTTCCTGCTACCTGATACAGGAGCCCTTTGAGAGGTATCCCATTCACAGCTAAAATGACATCTCCAACTTCAATTTCTCCATTCTCTTCAGCTGGCTGCCCTGGAAACAGTCTCTTGATCCTGACAATAGCTCCTCCAAGGTGTTCACAAGCATCTCCTTCCATCTGCAGAACACTAAATCCAAGGCCTCCAGAATTCTTGGTTAATTTCACTTCAAATGTTCTATCTGCTCAAATCAGAGATTGGAAAAAAAGTGGGAACCATGGCATATGTACCCCCTGAGGAGCCAGCATAAACAATACTCTCAAAAGACTTTTTCCCTGTGTGCTGCAGAGGTAGATCTACTGATACTAAAGTTAGAAGAAGGTTTAGGTGTTCTTTATATAATATAAGTCTTTGAAATTTCACATCAGAATAGGGAGAACTGGAATCTATTCCACCACAGTCTGGTACAAGCCCATAAAGGAAAAAGCTTTTTGTACCAACATAAAGAGGTTCACATGCTGTCTATTTCTGACATTCTTCTGTGAGTGTTGCATAGATTTTACTGTTCTGTAGCTGCCCGGTGTTAGTTTAGGTCTTGCACTCACCAGCATAAGCTAGACTTGGAGCTACTGCTCTTTCCAGTCAAGAATGAGAGATCAGGCCTGTCCCAAACACCATGCTTGTAGCTGAATTCCAGTGTACAGTGGAATGGAAAGACCTGAATTCCAATGTAGAATGTCCCATGGAAAAGTATGGCTCAGACAGTATTTGTGAGACTATCTTCAATTAAAAAGAGTGATTATTTGTTGGCTAAATTCTGTGTAAATGATCTCTAAATCTTCTACTTTTAAGAAATTAAGTGATGGCAGTTTCCAGTTCATCCCAGCTTCATCACTGTCACAGCAGGAGCAGTTGTGCTGGTGAGGTTCTCCCTGGGTAACAGCCTGGCCACATCCACACAGCTCCTTCCTGCCCGAGGGTGCTGTGGAGTACAGACAGGGGTGTCCCCTTGCCAGCCCAGTCTCACAAAGGCTGAGAGATACAGTTTTTATGCCCAGGATAAATTCAGCTATATCTAGCCACTATAATGCTACAAACATCAGAAATATTTTGTTCAGAATAGATTTTTAATATTGAATATTATCACTTTATTCAGTATACAGTTTTCCTTCCAACCCACAGAAATTTCATAGAATTATTTTCATTCATCCCTTTCCTGCACATTATAGGAAGTCACCCTGATTTCCTTCTCTATCACTTACCATCTGTCAAAAAGCAGCAGTCCTTGGTACCATCTGTGAGTGATGTTGCCACAGAAACAACTGCACAGTGCTCCTCCTTTCTGTCATTGGCAGTCAGACATGGCTCTGCCAGTTGGTAGTTTCCTCTTTCTAGAACCAGTTTGGCAATCTAAAACAGGGATGAACAGGTTTGAGTTACACAGGACACAGTGAGCCCTAAGTTTTTTATTCTGTTTAGAGGATTGGGGTTAGAGCAGAGGGGAGGAAGTTTCTTTTGGCCGAACTTGGCTACTGTGCTTCATACTAAGTTCAGTTTGGTTTACTGGGTATCTTATTGATCTCTGCTGTTGTACAAACCTGGCCAGATTTCTTAAGGTGTTCCACAGCCTGTTTGTGGGTGATGCCACAGAGGCTGATGCCATCTACTTCCAGCAGACGATCACCTGAGGTAAAAAAGGAACCAACATCCAGTTGCTTTGATGTTCAGGTTCAGAAGGTGTAAACCTTGAGGCTGCCCACGTTACAATAGGCCTTCACGGTTACATGTCAAATATTGATTCATAGGAAAGCAATACTGCTTGCTCTCCATCATTCTATAACTAGCAGCTAAAACATTCCAGGGTGTTTTGTAGGTAAATGCAGTGGTGGCATCTGGTTAGCACAGTGACAATGATGTCAGTCACTAGCCTAATGGCAGCTACAGAGGGTAGCTCTACAATGTTGGTGTGAGGATCCTGTTTTTTTAGTGGGATCCCAGGGACAGGCTGAGGAATGATGGACCATATATTGCATTTTGCCATTGTAACACCTCCAATCCCAAATGTGTTTCATTGTCCACACTGAGTTCTGCAGCTCAGACTTGTTACCTATCTTTATTTGTCCATCCTTATCTGCTGGTCCCCTGGGAATAATTGACTTCACATATATCCCACCATGACGCACACTGGTGTTAATTCCACCCTGCAAAACATGCCCACAGATTAGAGTCTTCATATATTCTTCCTGTGGTAAAAATCAAAGCAACTTACACATGCATTGCAAAGCAACTGCTTCAGGAATTACTTTCTCCTTTAAATATTGGAAAAAGGGAAAGAGGATATCACTCCAAAACCCCATCCAGTTGTAATATACTTCCATAGGCAGTAATCTTATTTTATTTTCTCAGAAAAATACAATGTATTTCTATGTGACTATATAAAAATATTTACTAAATGTTCATAATTTTTCCCTATGCTCACATAAAATTGTCTTGCATCCTTCAGTTATTCTCTAGCCCAGCTTCTAAGCTGTGCAATAGCCATTCTTCAATTATCATTCTTTCAGAGTGTATATCAAGCATGGACCTGAACTTGGGCACTCAGAGAAATTCCAGATTAATCTAAGAATCATGTTCTGTCCATCTATATCCCCTGGCCAAATTCAGATTAGAAAAATGGCCCTTAATTTCTTGTGCAGGCCTTGTAATGGCTGTTGCTTCACATTCCATTTCAGCAAAGACTCTAAAGATATCTCATCCTGGAGGAGTAAATTCAACTTAAGTAGCCAGGACAAGGACTTGTTATCCAAATGTGTCAGGCAGTTTTCACTGCTGCCTTCTCTAGTCCTCCCTGACCAAACTCTACTTTCAGTGGTAGATCTTGTTCTCAAATTGAGTAAGGACAGAAAGGGTTTGTACTGCCACGTGCTTTATGCCAGGGTACTTCTTCCACAGATGGTGTGGGTTAGAACCAGGCAATGAGCAGAGACAGTACTTCATGCATTCTGTGCCAATCAGTTGGACACTTTTGTTTGAAATGTGCCATGCTAACAGTTTCTGTTATCAGCCTATCTTCTGTCTTTGTTCTCAGTCAGGTAACAATTTGACAGACAATTAAATATTAACAGTAACACTTGCAGTCACGCTGATTCCAAAAGTCCCATCTTCTTTAACCAGCTCCACCGTGTAGATTTCCTTTGAGTTGGTATCTGATGGAGATGGTAAGTGGGAAGAATCAGCTGCCTGTCTCAAAAATAAAAACTTTAATGAGATTACAGCATCTCAGTTTAAAAAGAAAGGGAAGGGAAAGGAATTTAAAAAAAAGAAAGAGAGCATTTCCAGAAAATGTAAAAGGTCTGCTGTCACTGTAAACCTGGAGCAATACCATTTATGTCCCTGATATTATTGGAAGCTTATGCTAATGCTACTCAAAATGCAATCTGTCTAAATGCACATAACCTGAGTATATATAGAGAGAATGTCTAAAAGTAGGAAATTAGACACAGCATGTTCTGTGACTGGTGTGGAAATTTAAAAGATTGCCAGAAAATAATCAAAATTTTGTCCCTCCACTGGAAAAGGAAGGAGAATTTTTAAAACATTTCACTGAATAGTTTCCCCATTTATTCACATATTCCAGATATGTCTATCATTTTGACATTTCCAATTTAATTTATTTCAAGGTTTTCTATCTCATTTCCTTCATAATTACTTTCCCTCCTACATGTATCTGGTATGTTGCTGTATGTTGTCTGCTGGGTGTAACTTTACTGAGCAGCATCAAAATCTCTGTTACCTCTATATCCAGGCAATCAGCTGAAGGAGCTGGAATCCTAGGGCCCAATTTTGATGCCAGATTCCAAGAGAGAGGCTTTTCAAGTTCATCTATATTTGTGTCCTGTTCTTTGGGGAGAGCTGTATGACAATCCTGAATCTTTTTTCTCCCACTGTCTACACAAGAGATCTCTGATCCACTAGTGCTGTTTCCTCTTGATAGATTCTTTTCTTCATTTAATCCTTCTTCATACAGGTCTGTAAAGCCATACCAACACAAGACACTGTTGAATGCAAATAGCAAGTAAACGTAAAGAAAAATATTGTTATAACCCAGCACAAGAGGAAAAACTCACTTCCTATTTCAAATGATTGTGAAATCAGATCTATAAAATTAGTTAGTCAATGTAAAATGGAACACTGCTATTTCAAGTGTTCAGAAATATATTTGCTTCCTCACTGTAGAGAACTATGGCTCTCTTTCAGAGAAATAAATGCCAAAATTCCTATAGTGTTCAGCAAGGCAGCCCATAATAGATTTTTTTTCACACTGGTGTAGCAGAGACAACACGTGCTACCTCCTAGAAGTTGACTATTTTAGTGTACTGCTGTTCTCACTGGCAGTCAGTAGCAGGAACGTGGTACTACATCCCAGTGCCTAATAAATGTGAGTGTCCTGAGTTAACTATTAGCATCCCAGAGCCAGCAGAGGATTTTTCCTTTATACCTTTGGGTTGAGAGATGATGAGCTCCACTTCATCGGGAGAATTCTGTATGATTTTAACTGCAGTATTAAATGAAACACCCTCAAGACTAATATTATTCACAGAAATGAGCCGTCCTCCTTAAAAATAAAAAGATAAAAGCAAGAGAAAGCACGTCTAAATAAGGAAATAAATCCAAAGTAGCTAACTTTAAACTGTGCAAGTATTTTAATTCTAATTAAAAACTATGGAAAATGACCTGGTTTGATATTTCCAGCTCTGTCTGCAGGTCCCCCAGGAATAATTGAAGCGATAAAGATACCAAGATCTAATTTTCCTACGTTTTCTCCTCCAATAATTACAAAACCTGCAAAAAAGAGATAGCATGAGAATGCAAACACTGGCAGTATTAAAAAACATGAATCTTCGGAGCACAGAAGTCTCTTATCCAATGACATAAGTTTTGTACGTGATCTGAAGGATGGGGAGCTTTGTTTTATAGGGCATCAAGGTCTTCACTTGGGAGAGCTTAAACTTACATTATAATTAAAGTGTGCTGGTGACTTTAGTCACTATTTAGATACAATTTCCCAATAATATTTTCCTGGCTTGGTCCTTTTAAAGACTCTAACTACTTTCTTGCATGAGTCATGAACTAGGTGGACCTTCAGCATTTAACACCTGCAGGAGCCAAATGGTGTAAGGGCTCATTAGATAAATTTGAACACCATTCTACATCATGCAACCAGGAAACCTTAGGTGGGCCATGTAAACTTCTAATGTAGGGGATCTAAGAAAATTAAATCTATTTTTCAGTAGTTCAGTTTCACTATCCTAACTCTGACTATTGAAATATATTCTTCTCACTGCTATAATAGTTGGGTTTGGGATTAGGATGTTACATACAGAACTTCACCATTTATAAATTTGATTTTTAATCGTATTGATGGTAATTTGTGAAACCTGATGGTCTGAACTTATCCACAGGATCCCAAGACAGTGTGATTAAGGTATTAGATAACAAAAATATTATCCAAATAATAATCCAGAAGTTGAGAAACATTCATGTTAAGTTTGTGTAAACATTTTGCACCCCCACAGGCACCAGCTGTAAGATCTAAGAAAAATAAAATCGTTACATGTGTATTTCAGATACAAAACTAAAACCATGGTTCTTTAATTCTACTCTCAGCACTTGGTTCCTTTGGTCTCTGTGGTGTTAGTAAATCCTCTGAAAATATAATGGTCTTGAAGAATGTGCTTAGTCCTTTTCAGTCCTGAAATTCTGAGTCCTTCACAAAGATGGGCACTCTTTCTCTATAAGATTAAATGGACTAAAGGAGTTCAGTCTTGCCTAGCCCGAGTCAGCAAGCGTCAGTGTTAGTGCCAGGAACTGACAGTCACAGTAGCAAACATAACACCTTATGTTCCTTACTCACCAAATCCATTCTTAGGGTCACGTTTTAGGCTGACACAAATGATTTCTCTTTCTAGACCACTTAACAAAACTTCCTTTTGGGTGGCTGGTGATCCAGGTGCTGCAGAAACAAAACAGCTAGAATAAATGTAGATTAATACAGGAAGACAGTATATTTGTGTATTATGCAAAACTGGAGCTTCGAAAATTAATATCTATTTCATCCTTGATTTCAACATTACTGTTACTTTTGAATCAACATAATTCTGGAAGAAAGCTCAGACAAGTGTTCAGAAGTTTTCATTCTTTCAAAAAATCTCATACACAGCTGTGCAAGCTCTTCCCACCATGCTCCTTTCTGGAAGAATATATATTTTCTGCAATGTTTTTATTAAAATTAGAATATTTGAAGAGTCAAGGCATGTAGTGCTCATTGAACCTGAGGGTGATTTGGACATAAAATCTCCTCTAGGCTCTAGCGTTAGACCCTGTGAGACCTTTTGGCTCTGAAGGTGCAATCCAACCAAGTCACACAATGGTGACTACTTAACATTGAGCAATTACCACAGCATGTTTAAAATACTGGTCTAATTTTTAAATGCACTAACCAGATAAGCATAGCTTCATATTCCTTAGATTGGCTCCCCACATGCATGCAGTCAGGCTTCTGATAGAAAATTAGATATCCAGTCCTTACTCCAGGAAGTGTCATGCAAGTGCAAAAGCCAAGGAAATGGAGCCTGTGCTGTCTCATGCATTGTTTATTGAGTTGTAGATCTCAGTTTTGAACCAAACAATGACCTCTGAGCACAGGAATATTGCCCCATGCAAGAGTCTCTGGGTGTACTGAACTACATCTCTGAGATAGTAGAGCATTAGGCACCATTATAGAATCATTTTATCACCAAGTCCCTTACCACTGAACCTGATGCAAAGTGGGAGTTAAGGGAAAGAAAACAGCTTGTCTTGCTAAACTCTGGATTCATTTCCAGGACTAGAAGTAAAAAAAGATAGTCTTTAATCTGTAAGTAAAATATATGTTGGTCTCCTTCTATTGAAACATTAAATATGGAAGGGTATTGTCTCTATGATTATTGTACTCACCACTGATTGTGTTCTGAGTTGAATGGATAGAGAGGAAGTCATAACTCCTTTGCTTTCCATTCAAATTGATGTGCATTTCTGACTGGGATAGCCCAGATACAGATCTGCATGGCAGGAAAGGAAGATAAAAATTCAGCAATGGTATTTAGCACTCTTCATTGTCACTAGTCTGTCAGAGCCAAGCTGGGAATGCACAGGTTTATAGCTTTTCAATGAGAATTCTGATTTCTGCGACATATTTTAGGGGAGAGGTTATCCTTGCCAGCATTTGCTTCCAAATAACAGCTGTCATTAGAGCACTTATATTGTGACTGATTTCCCCCTCTGTTTTACTCTGACTGCAGGAAATAAAAAAATCATAGCTTCACCATGAACATTTACACTGCTGTCTGTTTAGACAAAACCATGTCTGAAAGTTTTTCTAGTGGTTCATGTTCTCCTTGACTCTATTCTAACTCTTAGTATTCTAAAAGGCACTAGAATTCATCAAAGGCCTTGAGGCTGTGCAGCTAGAGTAACCAGCTACACAGGAGAATGCACAATAACAGAGGAAGTTCTTGCACTGTTCCCTATGATTTGCACATTTGGACATGGAGGAATCAACTAAATAATGATTTCTGCATTCCTGATCAAAACCAGCTTCTGCTGGTTTTTTAGTTCACATACTGTAATTTTCAGTGAAGTTACATAGGCATTAAAGATTTTACATTTATTCTCCCTCATTTTTATGCTTCCCCATAACCCAATTGATGATTTCTTGTTGAGTCTGGTACAAATTTAAATGTCATTCCTTTTCAAGTTCTTCTCTGTTAGTCTATTAACTTGCTGCCTATATTTGCACTACTGCTGACACCATGGAGCCCCAGACGTTTTGGTGTGACCACAATAAGAACATAAAAAAAGCCCAAAACTGTTTATATCTGACTCTTCTTACAAATGTTCAGAGACAAAAAGCAAACCTACCTGCCAAGATTGCTTTTGTCTCTAGTTCTGTTGTTGGTTTCCACACTGAGGTTATCACAAGATTTGCTCATCATCCCAGCAGAAAGGTTTTCCAGGTTTGCTCCATAGAGCACATTCTCTGAGCGAGACAGTCTCTGAATAAGGGCGAGGTGCTCACGCTGAGCTGCATATGCAGAATTTGATTTGTCTATTTCCACAAATTTACTGTCCTCTGAATGAGAAGCAAGAGAGGGGAAGAAGCAAAGACAAATCCACTGATATTATCACATCTTTTTAAGGGCAAAGAAACTTTAAATAAAATCTTTTGACTATGCCAGAAAAAGATATTGACGTTACAGCTATATTTGTTCTTTTATTCTTGAGGATACCTAGGCCTTGGGGTCAGTAGAAGGAGTTTTCTTTCATAAAAAGTATATGCTGCATTTAGGTTTAATTTCTGTGAATTATACTACAAATGCACTTTCCACAAAGACAGGTGAAATGTGCAACTGTATCTAATTTAAACCTGAATATTTCTGTGAAGTCTATTTTGTAAATGATTGATGTATGGGAAACATCTGTCTTTCAGAGTCTGAATTACCCAGGTTGGTAGTTCCTCATCCATCACAGGCCTTCCACTGCAGTATATTTATATCTGAGAAGACAGGAACTCTAGGAGCATTCTCCCCAAAGTTCAGAGAGACACCAAGGAATGGAGTCATTTGCACAGGTGAAGTCAGAGTCCATCTTGGTGGCAACATTTGCTATCCAGTCTTCTACCTTTCTGTGGAATCTGCTTGCTTAATGACACCTGATCTTTGCTGTATACAAAAGATTTGATTTTTCTGAAACAAAGTGATGCTGAAGGAGACGTTAATTTATTTAGGTTCTCACTGGGTGGGCTAGAGAGGGGTACTTGGAGGATAGAGAGACAGCAGGCAATTGGAGACACATTGGAAAGCAAAACAAAAACTCAGCTTGAAACATGAGCTTAAACTCTGCTTGTACATGACAGCTGAACTCCCCTATGTTTTCCTTACAAATGGATAGCCTGAATACAACTTTCTAGAATGCGACTCTTCAGCATTAAATCTAGGTTCCCTCTTTCCTCAGTGACTTTGGTCAGAGGCATGTCTTAAGGCATCAGAGGGCTTAACTGTCCAGAGTATTAGCACAGCCTGGGAGTTGCCATGGTGATTCTAAAGTAGAGAGTTACTTCAAGTTTTGCAGTGATGGTGACTTATGCATCTGAACAATGCATCACAAGCAGAAGCATGCAGAAAGAGCCTCATAATCTCTTACAGCCTCACTGTGGTGGCAAAGGCAGAATTTTGAACTACTGTCTGCCTTACTAAGCTTTTTCTCTGGGACAGCGAGCACACACTGGGCCCCAAAACCTGCAATCATGTGGCTTGTGTAAGTCTGGCTTGTTTCAGTGGTTTAGTGTACTTGTAATCAGCACTTGGCTTATAATGTTCTTGTTTCTCAATAATTTTATTCTGTTATATATGGAATGTAATAAAGTTTTTTAAGATAAATTTGCACAAGCAAATGTGACACAGGAAACTGTAAGATGTACTGTTAGCACTCATTTGAATGCAATAAAGCACAGTCCCACTAAATTGTGTTAGAAGCTGGAGATGCCAAGCAAAAAGCATTTGGGTTCAAGATGTCTTGAACCTAAATGCCATCCTAGGGTCTTTTTCCATGGTAACAATTTTGTGCAAAAATTTCACCTTTCATGAAATAATTTTAGTGGCAGAGGCAATATATCAATCATCCTGTCACATGCCTTGCTAGTATCTGTTGCCAGCACTTTTACAGTTTTACTGCAGAAAGGAGCATCCCAGCAGATAAGGCACAACACTTGATTCTCCTGCAGCGACTCACCAGGTCAGACACTCAGGGGTTGTAAATGATCATGGTTCTGCTCAAGGCAGTGGGTGAGTTAGTGAAAACTCATGTTGCTCCACTGAAGCCAAGAGTGGTGACAGTTGTCAGCTTAGGCTCTTATTTCTTGTGTGCCTCAGTTTCCCCATAGTAACCCTCACCCATTTTTATGGAACATGCTGAGAAATGTAGGTGAAATGTGCTGTGTACCTGCCCTGGATGGAGCAGGATCTTGCCTTAGAAACTATGGAAAAGCTGAAGCCTGAGGAGGTACCATTCATATCTTCCACAGACCTGGCAAAATCCAAGATAAGAGCTGCCAGCAGCTGTATAGTTAAGTGGGTGTGACACATGTGCCTTTAGTGGTTTAGTGGTTTTGCTCTGAGACTGAACCGTTTGGTTGCATCCCTGTCTTATAACTAAGTTCAGCTCCAGCATGTCTGGGCACTATTATACTTTCAATTTGTGTGGAACATTTTTCAGGTTACATTTGGGGTAGGTATGATATATTTCTGCAGAATTCCCTGCAGTAAAACTCCCCTGAAGGGAAGTGGAGTCATGCTTATTTCTTTTTTAAGTCTGAGTTTAGCTACTTGGTTGTTTTCATCAGAGAACCAACCCCTTTTCACCCCCTGCACA
Source organism: Thryothorus ludovicianus (assembly GCA_013397245.1). Classification (NCBI taxonomy): domain Eukaryota; kingdom Metazoa; phylum Chordata; class Aves; order Passeriformes; family Certhiidae; genus Thryothorus; species Thryothorus ludovicianus. Next base: position 376,424 of record VZTB01011431.1, on the reverse strand, counting down.
TGCCTACTCGCATGCACATACCAAATTAGACTTAATCAGACAAATTAGACTCTACTAACTTTCAGTGTAGCAGGAGATATTATTTTCTAACTGGAGTGAAACTGATGTGGCAGGTTCTAATTCTCAGATTTGGTGAATGTACCTTACCTAAAACAAAACCTTGTCCTATGGTCCCAGTAACAGAAGTGCATTTATACCTCACCTGATGAAGTTTGCCGAAGCTGCCTAGAATTCATCTGTGCATTGAATTTGTGCTGGGCAGAGCAGAGGTCCAGTAGGTATTTACATGTCTTTGCTGTGTCAGTAATGAAGGTGTGTTTCTTGCCACTGAAGCTGCTTTCAATCATGAATTTTTTTCTCTAAAGAGAAAAAAAAGCACAAGTTGCTTCATATATCAGTCATTATTCTGAGACACTGACAGTTCATTTATAATATCTTGTTGGTTTGTTCAGCTGTATTTATGCCTGACTGCATCCCTTTTGTATGCAGTAAATGCCTGTTGTAAATTCAGCACTTGTAAGCCAGGTGTCTGTCATTGGGATCATAACTCTTCTATGCCAAAAGTCAAGAACCTTTGAACACTGAATGCATTGATAGCAGGTTGCTAAAACTGCAAAATTTGGCCCTGGATATTAAAATTGTTAAACAAATTTAATATGAAAAGGAACGTGTCTTTAAAGGGGAGAAGGATCATTTTTGGAGAGCAAAAAAGCTGGGAAATGTGTGATCCAGTTTGACACCTAAACTGTACAGTAGTGCATTTATATACCTCTGATGTCAAAATCCCATTTAGGAATGGGTCACAGTCTTTCCACTTATACTAGTTTGTTAGCAGACATCAATATACTAAGAGATGAGGTTGGGAATAATGAGATCTGGAAAGTGATCCAGATCATGATCCCATGACCTGATGTAGGCAGAAAAACAGAAGAAAAGAGCAGTAAAGACAAGAAAGGAATGAATATGGAATATGCTGTAGAGAGATTTGACATAGTCTCTGTAATAGTCAGCACCAGATTATTCAGTTTTATAGTAATTTGTCTTTGGCCTTGGCAGAAACACTGCAGAACTATACCTCACCCAGGACTCAGTATTTTTGTATCCACATCTAGATCCAGCTTTGATTTTAAACTCTTTTCAGAAAGGACTTGCCCATATAGAGTGACTCTAATTCTTGCTCTGAATGCAATAAATTTATCAAAGTGACAAGAGGAAAGGCAGTAAAGTAGTAGAGAAGAGATTCAGTTAGTTCCAACTCACATGAGCTGAAATTCTCTCTGTTTCACGCCACTGGAATCTTAAACTGGCAATTCTTGTGTGATTTTTGTTCTCATAGACAATGATGCCTTTGGCACAGATTCCCAGGATGATGTCCCCTTCTGTCCCTTTCTTCTCTTGGGACACACGATAGAATAATACTCCATATTCGGGAAGTTGCTGAGTTACCTTTTAGAGAAAAAGCACTTTTACCATGCCTGACTCAAAAATATTCATGGGAAGAAAAGTCAGGTAGATGGAGAAGAAAATGCTTATGAGTGTCTGAGGAGGCAGTGTCTGCCCCTGCCATCTAACCATGCAGGAGATACTCTGAGGAACTCATCCAGAGGTTCTGGGTCTTCATGCTTGTCTTTCTACCTCCTGGACTTGGCTATAAAAGTGTTAAAATGTGACTCAAACACTTTACAGAACTATGGAATATGACTAGGATTTACTGTCTGATCTGCAGACCTATTCGAGTTTATCCTAAAACCATTGCATTTTCTTTCTGGGAAACTACTGTAGAATCCTCAAATGACTTTTCAATTGTGAACAGGGATTTTCAGTGACCGAAGTAAAACACTTTAAGAAGATCTATTTTTTCAGAAAGTAACCATAGTACAAATGTTCAGGTCCTGAAAACTGGGGCAGCTATAATCACTGACTGAATCTAGGGTTTAATTTTTAATCCCTTTCATATTTGGAATTTCCATGTTCTTGCCATGGGGTCTGTCTTTCTCACTTTGTATGATGTGTTGGCTCCTTCTACAGACTTATTCATTGAAACAGATCCTAACAAAGCTGCTTTTCTTCATTGGATTTACCACACATGATGGGACTGTCATTAAGGCTAAGCTTCAATCTATTTCTTCAATTGCATTGACAGTGTTAGATGAGGAACTAATATAATTAAATAGCAACTGGACTAAAATGATGCTATAAATAAACAGCATGTGGCACTGCAGCAAAATGACTACTGGTATTTATCCATTATCTAATCCCTGATATTTTTCAATTGATGGAAAGCAGAGAGGTTTGGGGAGAATGAGAAATTAGCTGGAAAAAAGTTAAATCCCACGTCATCTTTTGAGCCCTAGAGAAATAGTCAAGTGAGAAAATACTTCAGATAACTCCTTCCTCACTCCCAGGGATCACAGATACATTTAAACAAACAATCACAATGTTTAGAAAGTGGCTGAACTGCTGCTGTAATTTCAGAAGTCAAAAAAGGGCTTATTCTCATGTTTTATAATCTTCTGGAGCCCAGACATGTTGGTAACATGCCAAAAATTTACATCGAGCCTTAGAATGCTGCAGACACGTTATAAAAACTCTCTGTGATAAGTGACAGTATCTACAGCAGAATGAAATTCTGAGGTTTTTGTTAACTATTCAAATTTTTTCACCATATCTAAAAATCTAGTGTAGAAAGAAGAAGAGAATAGACAATGGTAAATAGAGAGGGGATTTCTACCTCAAAATTAATAACTAGTGTTTAGGTTATGGCAAGTTACCTTTAAAAATTCTAGTTCAGCTTCATCCTCAAAGAGGGAGCGATTCATGCGGTGTAATTTTGCAAGCTCTCGCTGTACGTATGCCAGGGTCATTTTCTCTATTCGACTTACTGGAACGTAGTCTTCAACACGAAAATAGCTCTTTCCATGCATCTGGGGGGGGGAAATTTGAAAAAACAAAGAGGCAGGAGTCTTTGGTTCTTTCTTGACTTTTCTTATTCATTGCATTTCATTTTCAGGGTGACACCTGTGCAGAAGTCACCCTGCTGCCGCTTCCCAAAGGAAAGTGGGAACAGCACGTGGTGTCCTGACAGCCAAATTGCCTCTTGCCCCAGTGCTCAGGCAGCTGCTCAAGGCACACACCACATCTTTGGGCAGAGGGGAGAAGGAAGCTGGGCCTACAGGTGTGTTCTGCACCTACAGCTGCATCAGCACAACCTACAGTGGGGGGCTCATGGCCATGATAGATCTGACCACATGAGTTCAATTAACAGGGCTACACTGATTTACATAGCTGCAGATATGGAAGACAACATAAGGGGGTGTTTTCTATGCACTTGGAAACTAGGACAGCTAGTTCAGATAAACAATCAGAGTCTTTGCAGCTTGTGGATCTGAGCCTACACATAAAATAGCTGTGAATTCTGAAGCATTCATTTGCTTTTCTCTTCCCTATTTCATAATCTCTTTAAGCCCCTCAGCACATCCAAGCTGGGCCTGTGTTGGAAATTTTCTACAGATTTTCTGGACTTTCTAGGATATTTTATCAATTATGAAGGACCTAGACTCTCTCATCCTTGTGCCGTATTTCCTGGCAAATTCACCTGGCTCATTACTACTCCACAATCAGGATTTTTTTTATTTTTAATTAAGTCTGAAGGACTTATCTGGAGGACTTAAGTGGAGCTCTCTGCTATCCACATTTCTTCTTCAAATGCTGTGTGACAAACAAAAGCTGCAAAAGTTGTAGAGAGACCTCTGAGAAATACTGTATTATTTCTCCACACCTCAGAAGCGTAATTGCCGAGCTCTGCCTGTAAAGCCAAAGCGCCGAGTTTCAGGGCAGTCTCATCACTGCAATATAATCGCTCCTCCAAAATATCTTTACGAAGCTGCAGGTAAAACTGATGCCTTGTCAAGCCATGCCTGGAACAGAAAAGGTTTAGAAACTCAGGAGGGGTTTTGAATGGTATCCCTAAATGCTACAGGTTTGCCTTCAGTCAGCTGAATTGTGCACTTACTGAATAACATTAAAGTGGTTGACAAAGAATTTTATCCTTAGAAAGAGTGTGAAATTAATGATGGACATTTTCTTCTTGGGTTGGTCATTCCAGCCATCTGGGGCCACTTTGTAGAGTTTGGTTTCCTCATCCAAAAAGAAAAATTCTTTACCTGAAATGAGAATTTTGAGTTCTGTGATAAACCTGGATATACTTTAGCAGCTTAAAGTTCTTCTGTCTTCATAGAGTGCATCACTAGCAATAAAAAATAAAATGGATTGGAGATGTCAGCTGAAATTTACTTCTCTGTGTCATGATTTAACTTACTGCTCCTTTGATGGAGAACTTAGTATGTAATTTTGGATTACAAATGTTAGATGCTGGATTAGTACAATATCTGAGAAATCACTCAGGGATTCATGGGGCTTGCATTCTTCTCACCATTCAGGTTCTGCACCCTTTGTAATCCTCATGCCCTACACACAGGGTGTGCTCTTTCCCAGTGCCTCAGCTGTGCCTGCCATCAGAAGGGGACCAGGGAGATGTGGGCCTGGTAGATGGCATAGCTGAACCTGTACTGCCACTAATATCTAGGAATAAACCCAGGCAGCCTTTCCCAGTGCAGTGCTTCCTGGAAATTCTGCTGGAGCTACATGGCTCAGTATTATCTGAGTGCAAGGCTGGGACACAGCCTTTTCTGCCTGGGAATATCAGCCAGTAAATGCTGTATGCTGATGCACAGTCCTAGGGCAGACAAGCTTTACATCAGTGCAGTGCAGTTTAAATTAGTATACCTTACACAAGCTTTGTGTCTGCTTCTACCTAAGGATCTTAAAGGATCTTAATAGAATTCATTGATGCAGAGGCACTGAGGGACAGAACTGTCACTGTATTTAACTGTCTCATTACCTTTAAGGTAAGCCAAGCCAAAGTAGAAATGTTCCACCAAGTTTGCATATGCCACCACGGTGTTGAAAACATCTCTTGCCTTGGTCTTGATGTCACACTGCACCTCAAGGCACTGGCCATTGAGTAGAATCACATTGAGATCCCTTTGGGACAAATAGGATTTCCCTTTTTTAGTCTGAGAACAGGCAAGAAAGAATGAAGAATGAGTTCCAAGCACAAGCAATGCAAGTTCCACAGCATTTTATTACAGAGGCCCACTAGTAGCCTGTCTAGATTCAGGTACTACTTACAAAGAGTCCTGACTAAAATGTCACTGGATTAGTTCTAAATTCTTAATGTTCATACTTACCACAATTGATCCAGGCAGCTGTAAGGTCACTGGTGGTTCACTAGACAAAATAATAAATTCTGGACCTGAAAACTGCAAGGAGGCAATTTAGAAATTTAGTTAAGTCTTAATGGAATGAAGATCCCAAACACAAGTATCAATGAAACTCATTTCTATTGATCTGTATGCTGGACCTAATTGACTCCAGTGTCTCATGAGATGCAAATGATGACTTCTCTCTGTTTGGGGTCCCTCCTGTGTAGACTCTCCAGAGTCTAAGTAGGGATAAGCTCATGCTGATGCCGTTTCTTCTGTAAAGGCACTTAATCAAGATCCATTTCCTTTGCAAGGCACCTATTTCCATGACACTCATAGAAACTTAATTTATTCTGAGACCTTTTCTCGTTTGATTCCCAAATTACTCTGAGGACAGTCACAGACATGTAAACAAATGTAACATACCACTGTGATTAAATAAGCTCAGCTTCCCTAGGAATTACATTGAAATGCAGAGCTGCTTTTCAGCTAAGGCTAACTGATTGTTTTTATTAGTAGACATTGTATTCTTTTGTTTTAACGTCAACATTTTTTTAAGGTCTTTTTTTGCTTGCTGAGCATCCACCTCAACTAATTTCGTATATTGGGTTTTAATCACATACATCTATGCTTTCAGATCCTTAAGCAGATAGAAACAATTAAATGTCTTCAAGTAATAAGTTGTGAATCCTCCCAGCCATTCACTATGACTTAGTAACTTGACCCATTAAGATACTTTAATTAAAAAATTAATATTTATTCAATTATAATAGTATGGTCCTACCAACAGACAATGCAGTTCTATATCATGTTAAAGAGGGACTAGCACTGTGTTGTTAAGTTGATTAACTCTTTCTGTGAAAGGCTGTTATTACCCTCACAAAAATCATAATAATAAAATTTATAACAAAATTTATATGAGAAAAGATGATTTTCCAAAGTCTTACTGAAGCTCTTGACCAAATATTTGTCACTGGTCACTTTTGAGCTTCTGAACTGGGAAGAGGTAAAAGGGCTCATCAGCCTGAAACCTGTCCCTTCTTGTTCCACAACAGAAAACTCCATATGAACAATCATAGTGGAATTTTCTGTGATTCAGTTACTTCTGAATTTTTTGCAATCCAGATTTTGGAGAAGCATTTCCTTTTCATTTAACAGAGTCCACAACTACCACAACTTAGCAACAGAAATGGTCAATCAGGAGAGTTACTGCCTGGGCACATTCACTGCCAGCTTGTGCTTTCTGTCCAGACATGCACGGAATTTAAGTCCTTTGGCCACCACTGGCTGACAAATGTTTGGGTTAAGTGTTTCTGTAAATTTTTTTACTATTCTGAAGCTGCTGTCAAAGTGGTTGGTGAAAACACTCCATATGGTGTTGGATGCTTGCAGAAATCCCATATGTAGGTCAGAGGGGGTTCCATTATGAGCTTTTGCACAGTCTTCATGAACAATTAATTGCTTTCACTGCCTTCAGTTCTGACAGCACAGCTGGATCATGCCTGATTTGGAGCCTGTCAATTTACTCATCTAATAAGATGACTCAGTAGCTAATATGCACCTCACTGTTGAACAAAAATTAGATGAGAGCTTTCTCTTTAGTGATATTTACATTTTGAAATCAGCTTATATGTTTTTTCATCATTCACCTTTTCCTTCCTGTGGAACAAACATTTCTGTGATGCAGCAGCTGCTGAGTAGTCCTTTGTAGACACAGAGAAGGTGGAGCCCAAGCTTAGGAGGTTCTGCCGGCTGTTCTTCTGAGTTCCACCTGGAATTTCTTCTACAGCACTCACCGACCTTCAAAGGAAATGTCATGGTGAGAAAAATATATAACATGCAATCAGCACACAGACAGCTTAAGGTACAGTAACTACTGGAACACTATGAAGTCCAGGGCAGTGTCTGTTCTAAGCTCCTTAATGTTTCTTTACAGAAAAAGAGAAATAATTTAACAGGATTAATATTACTGGTGCCCTTTATAAATAAATCTAAACTCTGCTTTGGTTCAATAGAGTCAGGTTTGTTTCTTTTTTTTTTATTTTGTGAGCCAGATCCAGCTGATTTAATTTGGTGAAGCCAACAGGCAATGAGTGTAGCCCCATTCCCTTCTGGGAATTCTACAGGAAGAAGCAAATTCCTCATTTATTATTTTCTCAAGAAAAAAGCTTCAGAAAGCCTTAGCATTTGTTGTTACATTATTCACAATTTTCCAGGAATGGGAATTAAATTATTTGAATACTAATTCATTAGGATAAATTAATGTCCTAGAGAACTGAGGGAATTTTCAACTTTATTTAAGAAAAAGGTGTGTGAAATCTCAGATCAGAAAGCTGTCTTTGTACTATAGTTTTAATGCAGAAAATAATGGTGTTTTCCATGTGAGTAGATGTGTATCCTTGGAATAAACTTCAAATGTACTACGTACTCCAAGAACAAATAATGATTATGTGGTTCAGAAGGAGAGGTTTCATTGAGGTGGATTTTTGTTAATTACATTTTTTTCAGCAAATGCCAAAGACACATGGAAGCTTTTCCATTATTCTGAAGTTTCATCCTTTTCTTTTGCACATTGCAGATTTACTTCGGGAAACTATTCAAGGAATTTCTAAAAATTTTTAACAAATTAACTGGAGTAGTTTCTCATCCCTTCTGCCCAGTATCCAACAGAGAATGTGGGAGTGGTTCCAAGCTACAGTAGATGGGGTTCAGAGATGATGTTAGGAACCATTTCTTTACTTAGAAGGGGGCCAAAACCTGGAACAGGCTTCCTAGAGAGATGGTCACTGGTCCAAGCCTGTCAGTTTTTAAGAGGCATTTGGAGATGCCCTTTATAACTTTAATGCTTTAACTTTTGGTCAGCCCTGAAGTGGTCAGGTAGTTGGGCTAGGTGATTATTGTGAATCTCTTCCAACTGAACTCTTCTCTTCTCTTCTCTTCTCTTCTCTTCTCTTCTCTTCTCTTCTCTTCTCTTCTCTTCTCTTCTCTTCTCTTCTCTTCTCTTCTCTTCTCTCTTCTCCCCTATTGCATTTTACATTCCTCTGACTAGAAAGAGATCTAGTTATTTTTGTTTCTATCAATGCAACCTCATAAAGATCAACTTTTATTTAAGAAATGTGCCTCAAAATTACCTGAAGTGACCTTTGTGAGAAAAAAAAAAAAAAAATTAGCTCAAAATCCAAGATTCTTTATTAAGAAGGCTTTCTTTTCCAGTGGAAAACACTTCCTTTTATTACTCCTGTTAGGTGAGAGATGCCAGATTTGACAGTTTTGTCTTCTTTAGACCAGAGCCTTGCTTACAAGCTTCAGCTTGTGCGATGTAAATTATGTTAATTGGGCTGCCTACAGAATGAGCATGATGTTATTAGTTAGCTTTATAAATAGTAAACCCACCACTAATTTTTGTGTTGGTTGTACTCCTACATGGGAAACTGGTGATTTCCAAAGTAATTTCAACTCCACTGCTGTCATGGTACTTGTAATAGAATGGTGACTGTTGTAGAAATTCAGTTTTGGATGCTTACAGTCAGAAGTGGAGTTTACAGTCCTTGAAGTTCTATGGGAAACACCTTGCTGGAAATTTGAAGAACATAGTTTGTCTTTCAGCAGAGGAGGGAAAAGTATTTTTGGCAGCATGATTTTAAATCAAGCATATTAAGATCATATCCAGGTTGTTAGAGGCATGGCAATTGCTCTGAAGTACTCAGCAAATAAATCCTCTGTTACTCATATAACTGCTAGATTGATGATGCATATACAGCTGTCTGTGAACACACATATAAATGTATGTGTGTGTAGTTAGACAAGCAGAAAGAGATTCCTTTCTTGACAAAGCAGCCACTATCCTGCAATCTACTTGTAGATCTCTCTTGCTGCAGTTTTACAGGTGTGCTGGGATATCTCATATTGCCCAGATTATCATGGCTGATTTATCAGGAAGTTCAAACTGTTTACTTGAGACACATTTAATTGGGAGTTGATCTAAATTGAGCATTTCCTGTGGGCCTGAATTACTCGTGTCATGGTTAAAAGAAGAAACTCCTGTTTAACTGGGTCAAGAACCCAATTTAAATGGGATGTCTGTAGGGATTACATAGTGCTTAACTGTGGGATTCTGGTCTTTGTGGTGCCTAGGGGCTGGCAGTACTTACATCTCTTCTTCATTTGGAAACAGTTATGATTATAGCTGCACTGTGCTAACACCCAGTCTAGAAAACTCTTGTTTGGCAGCAGTGGTGTTTCCCTGGCTTTTGAAAAGGAGTTAGTATCAATTGTAGAATTCTCAGCTTTCTTTGCCAATGTCTACAGGGCTGCTCTCCATGCCAGGGCAGAAATGAGGCTAATCCTCATACAGAGCAGAGGTCTTTACTGCTTGTGTCCCTGGGTTACCTGTAACTCTCCAGAAAAGTGGCAGTGCAGGGCTGGATATGACTGACACAAGTGAGAAAAAGCAATCTAAGGACTGAGGTGGAAATGCAAATGAAAATTGTGCATTATATACGTGGTCTGACATAACCACTCCAGAGCATGTAAGGTGTAACAGCACTTTAATGTGACAGCAAGGCAAGACCACATCCAAAATCTGAAGGCAGACAAATAAGGACTCTAACAGGATGCCTTGACAGGGAAAGTGATGACTGTTCATACCTTTCCAACAGATTCTTCCTTTCATAAAATTATATAAATATTAAGGTTAGAAAAGACCTCTAAGATGACAAAATCCATCCCTTCACAGCCTCTGTGGAGCAGCTTCTCAGTGTTTTCAGTCACAGAGGGCCAGTGCTGCTTCCCTGCCTGGTGGAGACACAGCTGGGGGCAGCTGTTCTGGAAGCCTGTGGCATCTGGCAAGGACATACTGGTACAGAATTAATGTGGAAATCCTGAATTTGCTTGTTTTGTATGGATTGTTTGGGGCCCAAATTCCATTTCACTAGAGCTTTTGGACTGTTCCACTTGGAACCAAAATAAGTCTAGGTGAACATTATTTATTTATTTATTTATTCTACATAATAGAATGTTATGTATTTATTAAGTTATTTATTCTATATAAATAGTATTTATTATTAAAACAGGCTCAGATAGCAATTCAGACGTTTTCTGATACTGAAACTGCCACACAGGTTGCTGGCTTCACTTAGTTATAAAATGTCTTTCATCTTGTAAAAATCTGAATTGAGCTTACCTGTTTATGAAGAGCTTGTAGCTACTTTGTGTCCTTGACCCACTGAGTGTGGTGTCACAAGATCTGTGTGTCTCTGGAACCCTTCCTGCAATAAATAAAGGAAATGTCAAAATTCAAGTGATAGTAGCAGCACTCAGCATCAGATGGACTATTGCAACAGGGAAGAAATTTAGACTGGCGACTTCCTCTCTTGCATCCTCATTTGGACATGATAAATGGCTGTTTAATAAGGTTAATGAATTCTACACCAGCAGTATTCCCAGTCCCCCAGTTATTGTTACTTCCTCTTCATAACCCTATATGTGAATGTCATTTGGAAAACAGCTGTGTAGGTACAATGGCTGTCATTTCCATCTGTATGGGGGTAATTTGTGAAACAGCTTTTTCCCTTCAGAAATTATGCCAAATTTTTGTTCTTTTATTTTCAGGCATAAAATGGATGGGAAATTTCTCTGGCTTAATCAGAGTAGAATATAAAATCAATGAAATGAAAATGATTGTATCTATTCCACTGGTTACGTGCTATGTTAAATATATTGTGAATGTTTTTGCTTCATAAAAACATGGTGGGAGTAGTGGATGGTTTATGGGTCATTAGAAAATAAGGATTGCATTCTTTTTCACCTTCAGTCATCTCTGCTGCTACAGAATGGATAGGTGTTGGTTTGTCCAAACACATGAAGGTTGAAATTCAGAGGCAGAACCAGAGAGGCTTATGCAAGTGGTCATTCTATGAATGTTTCTTGCATCAGCAGAGATGTTTGAAATCTTTAGGGAAGGGTGAGAAGGTTAATTTTTTCTTCACTCGGATAATTTCATTGATCTTATTTGAAGAATTGCATATTAAACTATTACATAAGTAGGATGATAGTGGTGGTAAAATAAACTATGTGGAAGCAATAATTTAGATAAAACATTCATGCACTACACCCTGAGACTTCACTCTGAATTCCAATATGAAAACACGACACCAAATTCTAGTGTACCAACCAACCAACTGCAATTTTGAAACCTAGAGAATCTACCGTCATATTGCTAAAATAAGCATAAATATGTGGGGTTTTTTCAAGCTGCAGATGGTAGTGACAAAGTGTGAGATTTGAGATAAGCTAGTTACTAAAGTTAAGATTCAATCCTGTGTTCTGAAACAGCATGCTTTTTAATGAGAAAACCTCACAAAGTTCTCTGCTTGCACTATGGTTTTCATATAATTGTATAAATATATTTTGACAAGCACATAAAATTCCCCTTAGTCTTCTTATATCAGCTGTTACTGCAGTGGGACAACTTGGCTACTTTCAGTGGCCAGACTGCCATGCTTTGATCACAAATACACACTTGACATTAAATTAACATGTATTCTTCAAAGAAGTTGATGCTGTAGATTAACCATATGTTAAATGATATTCTAACGTACAGTCTTGATAGAGATATTGATCTACTTTGATAATGATGCTCTACTAGATGGTAACATTTCTTTTCAGAGAAGAATTTTTTTTTTAAAGTATATTATTTCATGAAAGAATGTCTGTGACAAACAAGCTCTCACATTCTTTGTTTACTCATGTATTTTTAGAATCCTGTCTTAAAAAATCCTGAGTATGAACAGATACCAGTGTTTCTGTGGAGACTGAGGTATGCACAAAGTCACTGGAATGAGCTTTTGTCAAGTTTATGACCAAAGTGGTTTTTAAACTGCTTGCAAAACACACTTCTGTTCTGAGTCTACCTTCACTGTGTGTGATGTGTGACTGTATGTGACTGACACGTATGTGTCACTCAGGGAGCAGCTGCAGTCTCAGGTTTTATTGCTGCTGGCTTTGATTACAATTCTGGGGCTTCAGAAAAGTGCCTTGCAGGAGGAGAACATTAACATGAGTAACCTCACTTTTCTCATCCTTGGGCTGAGGGCTTAGTGTTGAGTGGCCATGACATGATGGGTTTTTTCCCAGGATGTGCCTAATTTGTCTCTGAGTTATGTCCTCATAAAACATTCACTCGTAGGTATTATTTGTAGATTCAACTGATTTCTGAGCCAATGTCTTGGCATTGCCTGCTGTATGTGTTTTTTTGGGGTAGCCCCACATTTCGTGTGTCAAGACCCCGTGTGCTGAAACATAATGTCAGGCTTTGTGATCTGCTGAACAGCTTTACCTGGCAAAGCAAGAAAGAGGTGATGGAGTTACATGGTAACCAGGGAATATCTATCTTTACTGTAGGGCACAACTGAAAAAGAATCCAATGTAAAAATATCTTTCTTCTCTACAACTTAGCACAAATATACCTCCCAAGTCACATAAACACATGTTGCATGAGAGTATCTATCATCTGTTACATGGTCAGTCCCACACCTCAGGGCATAAAAGAGATGAATATATAATACACAAATTTAATATTTTATAAAAAAATCTTACCTCTCCTGTGTCCTCGGTTAGACAGTATCAAAGATGTACTTTCAGAAATACTATTAGAGTCACTATAATCCACAGAGAGTTGTCTGTAATCTTCTGTTGACTGACTATAGTTCATTAATCTGGGCCCTTTATCTGGAAACAGGAAGGAAATGTGGTGAATCATATATTTTGATTATACGTCATTGTATTTGCATGTTAATGTAAATAACATTTGGATCAGCTAATTTTTATATAGTCCTCATCCTTCTAACCCTGACTCCAATTCCTTAAAGACAGAGGAAAGCTTGGTAACTTCATTTTAATACTTTCATAATCTTATTCTTACCAAAATCAGTTTTCATAGTTCTCAACTGTTCTGTATAAAACAAATCTAATACATTAATTCTGTTCTACATGTTTAACAGAAAGGTTGCAAAGTGCAGACAACCTGCAAAGTTCTTATTCTTTCTACTCTGAGGTCCAAAACCTTGAGATCCAAAACTTCTTCTTTCTGTGTGCAGGGTGGACAATGCCCAGACAGAATCCACTACCAGAGTCAGATGCAGAAATTCCTTTATGGGGTAATCCTAATTCATTAGCATGTACATGTTTATCTTGCACCATGACTTTAGTTTGTTTGCATTCTTTCTTGTCCTTTTACAGAATCTCTGAAGCATGATTTTTAATTTAAAAAAAAAGGGAAGAAATAGAATTCTGTCTTGCAAAGTGCCACTCACACATTTTCTATGTAATTCATTGAAAATTCACCCTAATTCTTTGAAGTCCTTTGGCAAGTGTAAGTCAAGTGACCTGAATCACTGGCAAACACAGAGATCACACCAGATACATAATCCTTAGAACCAGTGTAGGGAAACTGGCTGGAATTTGTGGCCACTGTGGGGTTGAAGATAGGGCCATCCCTTTTGGCAGCAGCAGAATTTCTACCTGCTTTCACAAGTGTGAATCTACAGGTCTTGAGTAAGTGAACCAATATGGCTTGAGGAGTAGTTTGTCTATATGTTTCCAAAAGAATACCCTTTTCTTATAACCAATAATACCTAATAGAAATGTTCCAGATGTATTTAAGTCTGTGTTATATTCTAGCTGATTTAATGGAGCATATGTATGATTTGCTGAATAGGAATTGTATTGCTCATATGCCTAATGTTGAGCATAATACTGTATGGCTCAGGCCAGCTTTCCCCTTCCCCCAAAATCAGAGATCTATGTCAAAGTGAACAGTACAGTGTAGAAAAAAGAAACAGTTATAGGATTACTCTGAGTGATAATAAATCTTGATTTTAGTCAAATGAAATAAAAAATTGTTATATACTGGTTTATTTATATAGTGAGCAGGATTTGGCCTTGTCTTGAAATCACTCCAGTAATTCATGTGTGAATTTATAAAACATCTTTTGAATATAAAATTAAACTAAAATCCAAAAATAAACCAAAAATCTTTGCTTGAGTAATCAAATAGGAAAGATGAAAGTATATTCCTTAATGGCAGGAGGATAACCTCACAGAATCCCACCTTAAAAATACGCTGGAATATACAAAGTACAAAAGCAGTTTTGAAAGTAGAGGAGTTTCATATTCACAGGTTTTATGCAAAGTGCTTTAAGAGTCAAACCTGGGAAAGCGGATTTGTTTTCATTGCTGCACTGCCCTGAGACTACTGTCCTTTGTGGAAATAAGGAAAAGAAATGTCACTGACTTGCCTCAGAGTCTTTCCATTATGGGGTAATTTATATGTAAAGCAATAACCATCCTATCCAACTCTACATGTAATCACTACAGCATGAAATTAGACAATCCATCTACCTTGGGAAAGACACAGAAAAGGCTGTCTGTATCCTTATTAGAGAGCTGAGATAATAAATCTTACTTTACCTTGGTGAAAATTCATCTGGGATGACAGTGTTGAGGTGTCCAATATTTTTTCATGCAGTCTTTTCCTTATCACGTGACTTCTGTTCAGCTGAGAGGCTGTGCTGTCTTCAGTGACCACCTGCTCTGTCTGGAAGGCAGTAATATTGAAAGTCAATGTCATATGATATGTGAACTTCAGACTCTCACAGGGAAGTGATCCTTGCCCTGTCAGAGGCTGCTGATCTGCTTTGTATGAGCAACTTCATTTTCCCAGATTAGCACAAAGAGAGACTGAATATGTTGGCTCCATGCTCTCATGCTAGCTAAATTTAAGAGGGGACACCCTCTGTTGCAGTAGCAAAGAGAGTAAGAAAGAGTGAAAGGGAAAAATTAGTCTCAGAATCTTAATGAATACTGGTTGAAAACAAAAAAAAAATTCTGGTATGTTTTCTTCCATTGTCATCCAGCTTGTCAACAAAAATGGGTTTTGATATTTCAAATTTGGAAAAAACTTATGTGCTCATTTTTTAAAGACCTCATGTGGTAAGGCTTGATTGCACAGCAAATATTCAGTTCCATTCAAGGACAATGAACTAATCTCCTAACATGATGTAAATGGAATTTCTTTGAATTTCCTGAAGAAAGTCAGAAACCAGAGTAGCAATGGAGAAACCTTTACTGTTGTGTGAGGTCCTTTACTTTGGCTAATATGAGGTCTCTGTAAAGATTATAACTGCTTCAGTACTAACCAAAGAAATTAAGATACTGCAAGTTCAAAAGCTTGATCACTTTCTTGGAGTGTAGAAGTGGTGTGTGAGACAGCTTCATTGCTTTATTTGTTTGTAGATGTGCCCACACAATTTCCTGCCTAGAAGTTTAGAACCAAATCTCACTTCCTTGATCCATACAAACATTAATTTTGGCAATCACTCACCTGTGTCCTGTGTTGCTGCATGCCCCTCTCACCACAGAAAAGATGATTGGAGTATGAGAGTAGCACCTACCTCGCTGGCACTTCCCACTGCAAACTGAACCATTTTCTTTATGTAGAATTTTGCTGGTAAGGAAGCATATTCCTTCTGATGTGCTTCACATGCTTCCAGAATGGATTCAGGAGAAAGTCTTCGGAGTGGGAGATCTTCACACAGTGTCAGCAAGAGTGTATGTAGTTGGTCACTTAGCTGGAGGGACTGAGTCAAAATAGAGATTCTGTTAAATGATATCTCCCAGGGGACTGAAATTCTGTGTAAACTGGGGCCAGGAATTTTTGTAAGCCTTTCACTCTGTGTGAGAAACATGCACTGAATTCCTTTAGACTTGGGGAAAATCCCAGACAAACAGCATAACAGCACTGAATGAAGCTCTAGTGGGATCCATGAAGGGAATTGACATCTCCAAGAATGATCGTCGGCCCAATTAGAGAATTCTTGGTGACAGACAGTTCAGTTTGCTCCAGAGCTTTGCTAATTAGACTGTGAATCAAAGATTCATGGAAGTAAGATATGTGGTAGCATTAGCTTCAAAAAGGTGGGGAGTTATACCAGCCAAAACTGTTGTCATAGAGACCAGATACTTATATTTAGAGGCCATTTAGCTTATAAAGCTTTTTCTCTTAGAATGTGAAAGGGAGGTTAAATCTACTAGAAGCCTTTGCTCTCCAAATAGAGAACAAGCCACCAAAAGCATCAATATAGAAATGAAGCAAGATGTGTGTTACAAGTCTTTGAAAGGATTCTGGATGAGCAAGAAATCTGTAATTTCAGCTAGCAGAGATACTGATAGAATTTGCTCAGAAATAAGGGGAGTTATTTAGTTTTATTCTTCCATCTCATTTTTGAAAAAGCACATAAATGTGCACAGCACTGCAATCATGCCAACATTATATTTTTGTTTTAATCCTGTCTATCTTAGAATAATAGAATCACCGAATAATTTAGGTTGTAAAAGACCTTTAATATCATTGGGTGCAATCATTAACCCAACACTGGCAAGTCCACCACTAAATCATGTCCCTGAGTGCCACAACTACACATCTTCTAAATACATCCAGGGATGAGATTCAACCACTTCCCTGGATAACTTGTTTCTAATCATCTTGGAATAAATAATCTTCGCCCTTAAAATCAAGGTGCAATTCATCCTAATAAGAACAATTCTGGTTTTTGAAGAAACAGAAGGGAGGGAAGGGAAGGGAAGGGAATGGCAAGCAACATTCAGTGAGTTGCGTGAACTG
>VZTB01011431.1:336707-359405 GCA_013397245.1 Thryothorus ludovicianus | reverse complement strand
GGAAGGGTAAGGGAAGGGAAGGGAAGGGAAGGGAAGGGAATCTCCAACTACATTCCGTGATTTGTGTGAACTGGTATTTTTGATGAAGCTTAGACTTTGACATAAGCTCATCAATTCTGTTCTAGTGATCCAAAACACAAAGCCCCTCTCAGTGATACTTCAGACTATGCCTCTCATTCTTTGAACCTACCAGAGTAAAAGAAAACAAAAATGTTTGTGCTACTGGCCTGGTTTGGAGGAACCTGGTAATCTGCTGACCAATAGAGGGTCATTCCTAAGGAATACACCAGCATCTGTAAAAACAGAAAAGGAAACTATGTGTGAAATCAATACTTAAGAAAAACCTCATACTAGACACATCATCTTCCACAAAATGGCAGAAGTCACATAGCTGATTAAAAAAAAATAGGCTAAACATATCTTAAAGTAAAATAGTGACTCTTAGCTTATGGACTAGGTTGCATGCAATTAATGATGCCTTTTCCTGGTCTTAAAAATTGCTAGGTAGACACGGTTAAGGGATAAGGGGTTTTTACCTCCTTATTTAATAAGGATCCTTTTGGTGCACTGTTTCGCCAAGATGGGATGTGCTGCAATGCAACCCCAAGACAGATTGCATGTACAATTTGTAGACCTTACAAATGTACTCATATCTAACAAGGATACCCCAATGAGAGATGTGGATGAATGGTGTGATATTCCCTCATCTGAGGAAGTTCCCCCTGGATGGGCCAAGTCTCCAGTTTACAGGATATGTTCTACAGAGGACCTTGGTTTTCCAAGACAGCATAGGGTATTCCAGCCTCCTGCTATGAGGCCTTTAGGATGTTTGGTCACCTGGCTTAACAAAATACTAGGGCTATGCTAAGTTATCAGACTTAAGGAATTACAAGTATGCATGCTAAGAATACTGAGGATACATAAATGTTATATAAAAGAAAAGGCAAAAAATCATCTTGGCATCATTAGTAGTGTTCAGCTTAAGGGGCTGAGCCAGGCTGCCCTCTGTTCAATGATGCCAGGGGTAGGAAAATAAATTTGTACTCCTTTCTTAATTTTGAAACTCTCTCATTGCTGATTAAAATTCTACCCTACTTGTGGGACTGACTAGCTGTTATATGCAGGAAAAAGAAAACTGGAATAAGCCTGCCTATTCCACAGCCTCAGTTTTCTACCTAGTGTCAGTTATGTGGGAATCTGAAAATGCTGTGTTCTGCCCGAGGGGATTATGTGGTCTGAGTGGTATTTAAAGCTTTTAGGCATCTGAATATTGTATCTTACTGTCTGTCCAAAGAGATTCATTTGCCAGAGAGAAGAAAAATAAATTGTTTACAAATCTGAACATATCTCTGACTTCCTGGGACTGCTTCCATCCTCTGATTGTACAGGTACTGCAGTCCTGCTGCTTCTGGGATTACAATTACTGTATCTGCTTGAACATCATTTCGTGGAAATATTTGTTTCTGTGGGCCTTTACAAATAATACATTTCTGCAGACCTGTGGGACTGATGTTCCAAATTTATTTTGATGTTGACATACATGCTAATCCAATGGCAAGCTGCAAGATACATGTAAATCTTTCTAACTGTAGCCTAATTTGATTAGTTTTATTAGAAATGGGATGTAACAGTAGGTGCCTGGTATGTTGCATTAAAACCCACAAGCTTGTCTTCATGAGGTGCTGTCAAGATGCCCTTTGCAATATACCTCACCTTTGTTAGTCCAAAGTGCTGGTTTTTACTTGGGCGATGGAGCAATTCTGGTGGACTGAAAGGAGCAGCTTCTGTCTGAGATGCATTGTTTTGGAAGAACAGATTTCCTTCAGCAGACAGTAGTACTGACCATGGGCAAATCACACAGATGACAGGGTCTGAAAAATGTTGAGGTAGATAATGGATATCTTAGTGTTTATTTCACTGCACTCAGAAAATCATATTTCTGGCATCTCACCTGTGTAACCAAACTCATTGCTGGAGATGTACCCAGAATAACTTGCCTGACTGGAGACCTTATTGGTCCTGACCCACAGACTGACTTCCCAGCCTGACCTCAGACTTGCCTTCTCCCTGTGGCCTTACCTGGTGATTGCTGGGTTCTGTGAGCATGGCTGCCTTCAGCTAGAATTCTCCTTTGCTCCTTCCACATTTTCTGTAGTCTTGTATGCAAATAGAAGTCACACATGCTGGGAAGCTAGTCTGTTTTAGGAAGAGCCAGCCAGCTTGTTCAGCCTAGTGGCCTTCTGTAGTGCTGGCCAGCCAAGGAGTGGCATTCCTGCCTAACCTGGCTGTGCCCCAGCACACTGGGAATATTCTACAGCAAGTGGTGCTGACCATCATGAGATCTGGCACAATTTATTGCATCATGCACAGTGCAGCAAATGTGGCAGTGTTAGCCTTGAAAAGAGGCTGATTCCAGAAACAATAGAGCTGTAATTGAGAGGTGTGGAGTCAGAGATTATGCCTTACTCAACTGGGATGGTGCTATGCAGAGGCAGATAACCTTCCCTGTGCTCCAAGAAACTGGAGCACTGTGGATTCAGCTTCAGAATGACTCCAGCATGGTATCACTTCTGGACCTGAGTTCTCCAAAGACAAGTTTTAGCAGCCTTATACCTGGCCTATAGTCCAGCTTGGTTGTACATCCCTACTTCTTGGTTTAGCTTTCATATTCTGATACTCTAAATTTATCTGGTGCAGCAAAGGGAACATAGGCTGATTATCTCTTGTTTTTTTATATTTCATTTTGCTAAGTCAGCAATCAGAAGAGAACAGTGTCAGCTTAGTGTCTGGCAAAGAGTCAGGACCTGTTCTGAACCTATCCAGGCGGGTATCTCTGTGCTTCACTCCTTTGTACACTTCTAGTGCTTTTATATCCTGGGCTAATCTACCTCCTTGCTAAACCAGTTAATAGAGAACTGATGGTATAGTCAACCTGCTGTAGTGTTCCAGCCCGTTAAAAACTAGTTGGTAATGAATTTTCACTCCCCCAGCTATAGTAGAAGTTACACATCACTTGTTTTCTGTATTTTGTATTTTGATTCTACAAGCTTATGAGGTAAGAACACATCTCATCCAGTCTCCCCTCAAAAGGAAAACCCATTCACATAAACAGCTCTCAAAATGTGACAGGTTGCTCAGCTCTGCTCTTGCGTTGTTGCTCAGTTGTGCTCTGTGCTCTCTCAAGCTGTCAGGCTTGGCAAGCAATCATCATAATGATAAGTCACATTATTATTGTCAAGGATAAAAGTCTCTAACCAGCTGAATGGAGAGCCATGTGGGTTTGCCTGTCCTTCTCTATCAGTCCATGCAGGACATGAGCCTAGCTAGCACTGCACTTCCTCTGGGTGCATGTTATTCAGATTTTAGGAAGGACACTTCTGTCTGCATATAGTTGTACTTAAATTAGTTACTACCTGATGTTAAATTTAAAAAAAAAACCAAAAAAAACCCTGTGTAAATTGTGTGAAGACCTTCTATGCAGGTAGACTCCCAGCAGCACTGAAAGATTTATCACTTTTCTTAGCAATATGCTGTTAGTGCCGTTAGGTTTTTTGTCTCCACCCTCCCCACAAAGAAACAAACAAGCTCAAAAAATTAAAATAATTCAAGAATTAATTTCCAACAGTAAGAGCTCTAAAACAGATACTTTTCACCTCACCTTTGTGGAGGTCCTCCAGAAGCTGCATTGTGGACAGGTACAGGAGTGCCCATATTTCTTCTTCCTCCAGAGGGCTTCCTCTTGCCCACAGGACCTCGGCCAATGTCACACAGGAACTGCTCATGCCTGCTGCAGGAGATACTGGGTTTTGGACACACTAAAGTAGACTGAATTGCTCAAGACAAGCTCTACTGACTGTAGCTGTACCCTTCCCGCACAAAAAAACCCACTTTGTGAACCACTCTGTTTTTTTTTGTTCAGAATAGGTAGCTATTGTTTATCCTTGTCTTAATCTGAGTAAATAAAGGAGGCTGAATTAAGAAGTGCCTTCCTGTAATCTTTTTGACCCTTTTACTCATCATTTGAAACCACTCATAAGATTCTGTGGAGCAAATAGTTTTTACTCAGGAGGTCCTTCTCGAATATGTGCTGTTCAGATTTTGTAAGGGGTTATTTGAATGACAAATGATTGATTTTGCCGCTTAATTGGATGTTCCTGTGTATAAAAACATTACAGACTTTATTTAAGAAAAAAAGAAGACAATGCAGAAGATATGACCTGTAATATGAAAAATTTATAAACAATGCAACAGAGCAATTAAATTGCATTCATTGCTCAGCAGATTGATCAGTAAAAACTGGTAGACTTTTACTGAATTCATTGATGAGAGATTTTCTTGCTCATGTATCTGAGAGTCAGTGTTTGCAGTTTATCCCTTCCAAAATACATCTAAACTTGCTTTGTTTCACTGAACCAAATTAAAAGCTGACTCTTGTTTTGAACTGCTGAATAGCCATTTAGTGGCTCCCAGCACACTGTCCCGACAGGCACATAAGACCTGGCCTACTGCAGAACATTGTGGGTCCACACACTCACCCTGTTTTGTCTCAGTTGCAACATAGCATCAGATCATTTAGACAAGAGCACTCTATAGTGAATCATAGTTTCATGTTCTACCTACTGTATGAAAAGTATTTTCATAATCCCAGACAACCAGAAACTTGACTTGTGACTTGAAGCATCATGGCTGTTTTTCCTTCAAATGTTTTGCCATGCTAAATATTCTCAAAGTCTTTGCTCTTCATAAATGCATCTGATCTTACCATCTATTGAATTTTAACATTTCTATAATTTACTAATTTAGTCAGAGCTGCTCTAGGTCTATACATCAGTAAGGAAAACTGAATCCAAGCTTCAAATTTCCTAAAACTTTTGGATAGCTTTTACTATTACTCTTCTGTAACAGCCCCACAGGTTCATTTCATGCTGTGTAAATAGGAGAATAATGAGAAAAGTTAGAAGGGATACATTTATTGATTGGAGGTTTTAACATATCTGTAGACCAGCAAGGGAGGAAACTATAGCCTGGGATGTTATTGTCTCATATAGGATTGTAAACACCACTGTAAAATGAGTTCACTCACAGCCTGAGGACAGATCTTGCCCCCCAAAAACTTCTTCAGTCTCTGTACACAGCCCTGCCACTGTTTGCTCTCTGCCTGCCGCAGAACTCTGTGTCTCACAGCTGATTTCTTTGGCAGCTTCCTGTTCATTATGGAGCCTTCAAGGGGTTACTGCAAGAGCACTGCAGTGTCCTGTAGGAACAACCTCTTGCTGATTAATACACGGGGGCTCTTGTCCTGGCTCACTAGCTTGCAAACAAGGAAT
The DNA here is from genome assembly GCA_013397245.1 of Thryothorus ludovicianus. Taxonomy (NCBI): domain Eukaryota; kingdom Metazoa; phylum Chordata; class Aves; order Passeriformes; family Certhiidae; genus Thryothorus; species Thryothorus ludovicianus. The sequence continues at coordinate 354,078 of VZTB01011431.1, read as the reverse complement.
CACAACATAGGAAGAATGATCCCTTGTTGCAACCACTACAGGATTATAGACCAACCTAGTGACATTTTAAACAGAACCAGAGTCCTAATTTTAGTCTCTGTAGCTTCAAAGGGGAGTAAAGCTTCTTACAAACCTAACCTTAATTAGAAGAGACAGACAAATCTTCTTAATCTAAGCCATCACCATTTCTCTTAATAATAAATTACTGTGATAGCATTTCACTTAACCCTGTGGTACTGGGACTAAGCAATCAATTCATGGCCCCTGAGCAGAATCTGTGTGGCTTCTCCATACAGGTAATCCACCAGATTGTACTTAGTGCTGTTTTATTGGAGACCCTGCAGGGGAAGGAGCACTGCATCCTCTGTTTTAGATAGAAGTGCTTATGCCAAGTGATCCCAGTGCTGGTATTTCTAACTAGCTTAAGTTATTCAATAAGCAACTATCCAAAGTGCAGGTGTTACAGCTTTCTAGAACCAAAGTGAAATCAGCAGTTATGCCAGAGATGCTTCACTTGTAATGAATGATTTTTATAAGAGTAAAAGTAATGTCCCAGATCAATACTAAGTAGGAATTAAATGAATTCTGCTATCAATTATATTCAAACTTCTTAAAAAAAATATTAGATTTTATGGCCACAGAAATCATAATCTCTTTAACAAATTATTGCTTTAAAGCAATGTGGAGTTAAGCAATGTGCTATTTTATAAACAAATTGGCAACTGATTTAAACACGCTAAGACTGCCCTGTGTCTTTAGGCTGTATTTTTGACTTCTGATTTTCAAGACCAACATGATGTGATATTTAACAAAAATCTAACTGTGTGAGTATTTGGGAAAAAACTGTAGCTAGGCTATAGTGTACTATGTATATTATAGGAGAGTAAAAGTGATGGAAAGATATTGTTGTCATTGTAGCACTGGCCATGTTTATGGTCCTCAGTTGAGTAAAACCTGTGATCCAGAACCAAACAATTCTGACCTTCAAACAAACTACAACTCATAAGACAAGGCAGACAACTGAGGAGGCAAGAAGGAAACAATTGACAGCAACTTTGCAAAAAGGGGCTTTTTTTTCAGTAACACTATGTATCAGGAAATTTTGCTGGATCTGGTTGAGCCTGCAGGGGGAAATTAGAGCAGCAGAATGTAATCACCCACCCTGGAGTTTGGCCAGGATATAGAGGTTAATGTTTTTGTGACTGGAAAAAGTATCAAAGAGCTTCCAGTGCCAATTTGTGTTTTGAGGTCAAAGGCTGATTTTGCTGATGTCTATGGAAGAAGATAGTACCATCCAAATTAGCCTAAAATATACTCCCTGTTCTAATCTTTGCAACACATTTATTCATTACAAGGGCTCTCTAAAGTCACCAGATTTTTCCCTACTATTCTTGCATAGATATGAAAGGTTGCATTGGGGTGAGGCTAACCCATTGCTTTGCCAGCAACATCCACCTATTTATCACATTTTTTTCTAAATAATTCAATTTTGTTACATTTTGTTCTATCATACGTGCAAATTGTCATCCATTGGAAGCTGGAGTCAATGAAAGAAATTGAATTTATCATGAAAGTAAATGAACTACAGCTTTACATCTGAATTTGACACTTAGCAACAATTGTGCATTAGTAATTTCATATGCCAAGGTCACTTCATTGGATTTGGCAGTCTTATTTAGTAAAATGTAAAGGAGCAACTTGGCTTTGGTCAATCTTCACCTTTATTTTTGCTAACTTTTTTGCTGTGTAAAGAAAGCAAAAGAGCTAAAAACTGTTACTTTTGTAGGAAAACTGACCTTCCCTTATCAAACACAGTCAAGAGCATTAAATATCCCCCAGAGGAATGGGTCAGCTGGATTTCAGACTACATGACAGCCCTTTTCATTCCCACTTATCAGAGGGAATTTACTGGGGGTAGGTTCTTCTGTACAATAAGTTTTATGGCATGAAATTCAATCCATTATCTGGATGATGGTGAGAAAAGATGAAAGGAGATCATAGGACACACTAGTGAAGAAGACAATGAGGAAGGAGAAATCACATTCAGGTTTTGAAAATATGGAGTCAAGTTTGTTTCTGGTCTACTTGTAAAGGCATGAAGCAAGAACAGATTTGTCCTATCTGGATGTCCTGAAGAACAACTGGAAATGAGAACTTTGGCAGAATAGTTTGTGTATAAACACAACAACAGCAATTGCAACAACAACAAAGGATTAACCTTGGTGGGAATCAACCTTCTGTGAACTGGAAAGGTCTCTGTCAAATCAGAAAGACCTTTCAGTTTTTACTGCCTGGAAGCTGGTCATGCAGAGGTCTTGTCTTTCATGTGACTGAATTTCCAGTTCTGCTTCTTTGCTCAATATATATTGCAAAATACTCATCTGTAAACTTAACTAAGTCTTAATTTGCTTGAAGGTGTAAAGAAATGTAAATTTTGTAAACAATTCTGTCTGGGAAGGCCTATTTTTGGTTTGGATATATATGCCCATCACAACCCCTCTGTTAGAGGTGACTGATTTTGACAAGTGAGCCAGAGAGGACTCACTTAAATAGGTGCTCTGAAAGACCTGAGAGGTTGCCAACATTGGCCACTAACCTCACTAAAGGAGTGTAGGTGTGTACTGACAGACAAGTGGGAGGGACTTGGGGTGTAACTTCTTCCATTTGCACCACTCTATCCAGCAAAAGTTCTCTAGTCATAGCAGTGCATGGAAGCTGCTGTAAACCCACTGCTTGTGAACACACGTGGGGTTGGCTGATACTGATTTTGCCTAATTTACCTGCAATGCCTGAGTAGCCATCATTTTTCAGTTTTAGAGACATAGAATTGCTTCTTCTAATGTGGCATTGAAGGACACACTGCTAAAACTACATTCAAGTCTATAAAGAGAGGGTCTTTAGGCATCTTTCTCTAGACACAGCATTTGCTTTAGCCTTCTATCCCTTTCATCTCTTGTACTCCAATTTCCTAGCTATGTTAGCAGTCCCTTTTGGGACTTGGGTTCTACCTGATAGTCTAAAAGCACCTCCTGTAAACAAATGACCAAACCCAAAGAAGCTCAATCCTCAGATTAACCGAAGGTAGAACTTCTTGTATTAGTGGCAGCAAAATGCAGTGAGAGCAAAGAAAAGCTTCTGAAAGCCACAGAACCTCAGGTGCTGGTTAGCAAGACTTCAAAAAATCTGCTTTCAAGACCAGGAAATATGGGAACTTAAAGTGACATTTTTCTAGGGTGTTGGAGGGCTAATAGACTGATTTAAATATTGAAAAGGAATCCATAGAGACTGATTAGCAAGACAGACTTGCTAATTCTGAAAGATATTTTAAAAAGCAAAGTTACAAGGATAATTCATTTTTAGTCAGCATCCTTTTAATTGACCTGAGTGCTGGACAGTGGGTTAATTACACAGCAAATAATGCAATTTCTGACCATACCCAGGTGAGGACTTGGATGAAGATAAAATCAGTCTGGCTATTCTATCTCTTGCTTTTTCTCTGTGATGCTCCCCATCCAAGATTAATTACTGACAGTTACACATTGCTTTGAGGTGCCTTATATTTAAGAGCAGGGATAAATTTGTATCTTTACATCTTTATGACAGAAAAGTTCAGAAACCTCATCAAAAAGGGCTGAAAATTAATGGAAGAATAGATGTAAATTAAAACACAAATAATGTGTCACTAAGGGAAGAAGGATCATAGTTTAGGATCAAGTATTCCAAATGCACAAAGAAAAGTTCATGCAGCCTGTCTCAAGACTGTCTGCATAATCAATCAAATTTGGAATACAAAATTAGGGGAATTAAAAATAGAATAAAAATGGGATTGAGCTATAGTTTTATAGTTTTGTGTTAATTTCAAAGTAAATTTACAGAATTTATGAGCAACCTGTCCTGAGTCTTTTCTGTAGTCACCAACAGAGAGGGAATGATGCATCAATCTCTGACTCCTCTGAGTCATGGTGGCAGGAACAGCATTTGGCATGAACCTGCATTCAGCAGGAAGTATCTCCAGAAAAAATATTTAACTGATTTCCTTTGTGCCCTTAAAAATCATGTAGTTATAAAAATGAATGTAGAGACAATTTTGAAATTTAAAATTATCCTAGTGTGCATGCAGATTAAATGTTTGATATATATAATAATTTCTGAATTAAAATGGGAAGATATGACTTGCTTTTTTATTAGGCATAAGATTATTCCGTAGCACTTGTGTGTTAATCTGACTCTGGGTCTCCACAGGCAGTTTGGGATCAGTGAAGGAATTTTGCCGCACTCCAGTGTCTACGCTGGAATATTCTTAAATGAACAGTTTTCACATGACGATCACAATTCTTTTTTGCTCAAGGCTTCATGTCTTGCTTCTTAAAAAACCCAACAAACAGTAAAGAAACAAACCCAAATCCGGTAAATTCAAATACTGCATTGAGATTTTGAGAGATGTTGGTGTCCAAAATATTTAGGACTAGGTAGTTAGAAGATCCTGAAGAAACAATGAAAGCTGTGACCAGACTGCAAGTGACAACTCTAAATCTTTCTTGTTTTTCATCTGATTCATAACAGCCCACAGAACTGTAACATGCAAGAGGAAAGAAGATGATCACATCAGCCTGTAACTGTGAGCTTTGGACAGGGTCTGATTGCATCTATTATGTTGATGATGGTTCTGATTTAATACTTAAGGTTGTATTCTGATCTTGAAGAACAGTGTTCTTCCATAAGAAAAATCAGAGTTATAAAAATATAGTATAGAAATAATTTACTAAGAAATGACAACTAAATATATTTGCTTTATGGGCAATATTAATCTAGAGCATGTAAAATTGAAAACCCGAGTAAATTCTTAAAATATATCTAAATATAGTTCAAATTGAACTAAGGTAATTCAATTGGTTGTTGCTATCACCAAATTGTTACTGATAATCTTAGGGGAAATACAGTAGAAGCTGTATTGAAAATCAATGTAGTATCTTAGGTATCTCAATCATAAATGTATGCATGTTTTAGAGAAATGAACAGGGAGAGACTTTGGGGACAGAAGGTGCCCACCTTGTGTACTTTAGACTTTCTTAAATGTGTACATGAAACTCTGAGCCTCTTCTGTCTATAATATATGTTGGGCCAAATCCAGTAACCCTTTCATATATTTATATACATGCTACCATTCATGATATTATGAGTTTTATCCGGATACATAAGGACAGTAACTGCATACAAAAAGCTGGATATTTTCTAATTCCTTTACTTAAGTACAACCTACTGCTTGTCCATCAAATGACAGAAAATTTTACCTGTATGAAAGGTTTGAAAAGACTGAAAAGAGCACAATTTTTGAAAATTATACTTTAAAATTAATTTACATCATAACCTCATTTATTCACAAATATTCCATGTACAAATTTTATACTCTGACTCACTGTAAACTTGTTGTTATAATTTTGGATAGAATACACCATAATCCTCATACCAGAGAGATGAATCTCGTTAAATATGAAATTCAACTCTGAAATATGGGCCGGAGATGTGTGGGTTTATAATTGGAATAAACACTTAAAATGCTGTTAAAAACTTCTGTTCAAATAAAGTACAGGCAGAGCCAAATCTGCAAACAATGACAAGTCAATAAGGGAGTTACCTTGCTGCTAAGGCATGACCTTGCCTTAGAAAGATTGTGTCCCAGAAATTCCAGCTTAAGCGGAGCCTTTGTTATATGGTATTTTTTCACTCTCTATTGTAAATTATTTTGCTTCCTTTCTAGAAACATGTACTTAAATCAACAGGAGAATTAACCAGACTGTTGCAATTTATTCAGCACCAAAGGGGGATAAAATTTCACTACGACAGACAGATGAATTTCTCTTCTAGGAAATCATAAACTTCACATTAGGTGGGCCAGTCTCTGAACAGTCTAATCTTTGAAGGAGAGCTGAAATCTAGTTCTGAATAGTGTAGTTATGTGCCTCTCTACGGGGAATTTCATGAGCTGGGTGGTAAGGGTGCTTAAAGTTTGACTTTATTACAAGACCTATGGACATTGTTCCTTAAAGACACACAATGTTATAGATACCAAAAGAAAACTTAGAAAACCTTGACACCCTACAAAATCAGACTTACAGGGTCAAATTCCTATTTCCTCTCTACTTCAAAAGGAACCTAGCAGTGAATTTTAGAGGAAAATATTACACTGTCTGCAATCAGTTTGCAAGTAGATATTCTTTCAATAGAAGTTGCAACATACCACTGGATAACTGCAATCAAAAGAAAGTGGTGCCGTGTTCACTCTTGCTAAGTTTATCTGCCCTTTCTCCTCTGCCCTGGCTGGTGCCATATGCCAAGGACCACACAGAATATCTGTCCATGGCAGACAGCTGCTGCCTCTAAAGTAGCTAGTGCTACTTTTCTTTGCTTTTTTTAATGCATCTTTCATAAAAGCTCATTCTACATGAGAGTAGACCAGACTGGTGGCCCAGAACGAAATCTAATACATCTCATACATTATCTACATTATTCTAGCACTTCAAAGGCTGAAGCTTCAAAGCCATGCTCTCTGCTGCTGCAGTGCCAGAAATAGTAGGACAGTAGAACTCAAGCAGCATGGTAATGTTTCTCTTTTATATTTACTGATTTATGTCCTTTTTAAGGCATTATGTAATTCTCTTAAATGAGGCAGCTTCATGCCAGACACAGGAACAGGGAATAAAGGATCAAATGATAACGCTGATGCTGAGGTTAGTAGGTAGCACCACCACACAGGTAAAAGAGCCTGAGCAGGCTGTACACCAGCTTCTTCAGGTATCAAAGAAAAATTTAGTCCTAAATGAAAGGTGAAGAGCTAAGATTTTAGTTTATATTGTCCAGTCTTCCCAAAGTCTCTCCATAGCTTCTCACAGCTAATCCTATTGTAGTCAATGCTGCTGTGGTTTGCTTATTGGTAAATTTGGGTCTTGAGTTCTGACAGTGCCACAGTTACACCTTCACTTGCAAAAGAGAGATACTCAAAGCTTCTGATCTTGATTCTGATATTGACTGGTTCTGTACTTGCGAAAGACTCAGTCTCTTATTTTACCACATCATTGAGGATTATGCGGTTTCCCATCATTAAAAATATACTTTAGATGTAAATAGTAAATTATCAGTATTTGTATTCCTCTGGAATCTACATCTATACATTTCTAGATCAGTAATGATTATGACACCTGTGCCAAAACTTCCACAAAATGAGGTTGCTTTTATTTTGGAAACTGCGAACTGCAATGTAGGGACTTGCTAAAAACATTGGAGAGCAGTAGAGAAGAAATTAGAAAAGCAGTTTCTTAAGTGAGGGTCTTTAGTTGCAGGTTGTAATCATTGATAATCTTTCTGCTGTTTGGAGTTCAGTGCTCTTTCCAAAATAATAGTACTTAGTACAAATCCTTGAAAAATATAATGTTCTTAAACATGTTTTCCAGAATCATGTCAACTGTGTTAAGCAAACAAAGACTTATCCCTGCCATAAGAGCAGGAACACTTGAGTGCCTTCTACTTCTTTGCCTTCATTAGAAAACAAGACTATGCTGAGGTTCCCTGATTTGTTAAGAGTGCAATTCTCTCACAGGTCAATGTTTCTAAGTCCCAAAGAAGGCAGGAGGGACTGAGAACTGACATTCTGGATGATAATCCAGCCAGGTTTATATTATCATTTCTCATACAAACAAGCAGCCTTCTAATCAGAATTAGCTATTGATTTGAGAGAAATGAAATGAGGTTCAATGCAAAAAACCAAAACAACAAGATAAATATTAGTTAGTGCTGTACAAAGCCAAGAAGATGAGTGATTTAATACTTATTTAATTGATAATGAGATTAAGAGAAATACGTAAGAGCCTACCTGTACAAGTTGGACAGATGCCGCATCCAGAAGAGTCTGTAATCTTCTATATTTTTGCCCAATAATGACTTTTTAGACCATATTAGTCATAAATATAACATTAAACATATTGAGGTCTTGACTGGACTTCTGTTTCTTGGTTTTTTTCTCACTTTCTCTTTCTTACCTTCTGTCTTCTCTCTTTTTTCCCCCTTTCTTCCTTTCTTTCTATTGCTTTGTTTGTATCTTGTAACTAAGCACTGTGTGGTCTGGCAAGTGGCTAAGCAAGTAAACACTGAGGTTCTTTCTCTTACTTGCAAGCCAAACCTAGCAGCTCCTGCTTTGAAGTTGAGAGCAACGTCATGTCTGCTAAAGCTATTTACACTCCTTCCTTTTTTTTCCCTTTCTTTCTTTTTTCTTTTTTTATTTTTTTCCTGGTAGCTGACTTGCCAGGTAATGAGAGTCAGCTTTTAGGAAGTGGCTCAGTATAAATCTCTGGGTCCGTCGACTTACAAGGACTCAATTGGATTACCTGACGCACACGGGAGCATTAGATCTAAACCCCGTAGACTGATGTCACTTTCAGCCCCCGCCAATCCAGGGAGCAACTGCACAGCCAAAGCAGACTCTGATGGTCTGAGGGGTTAGTGTGTCTTTCATGAGCAGCAAAATCCTTCAGACTCAATAAACAATGCAGATGAGATTTTGATGGGTCTACCTGGCAGGAAAATAAACCAACCCAAAACCGAAGGAAGGAAATCTGATCAGTTTTTAATATTGTCTAGTCTGAAAATTTTTTTTGTTAATTATAGCAGGGTGCAGCTATGCTCAGAGCAGGGCAGAGGGAGCTCTTGGGATGCTGCAAGGCAACTGTGAACTGGGTGTAAGAAAGTAAAGGAAACAAAACCTTACTAAAACAGAAGAGTTTTATTGCACTTATTCAGTATGCTCTTCACATTAGTTATTCCTCCATTTTTCCCAGCTCTGTTTCTCTTGAATTCTATTTTTTTTTAGTTTTTGTGTAAGTCCACAAATCTTCATTTGTTTAATCATATTGCCTATATTTTTTCCCTGAACAATGGGATTTGCAATGCATTTTTGTCTACAATCCTTATGGCAATACCTCACAGATGACTGTTGTGTAGATTTCTCTGTTCATGTCAAAATTAAAATCTTGGATTTCTTTCACTGCCTAATTTCATGCAACTAGTCACTTAAGTTCAACATGGGAAAAAAAACAACAACCAAAACAAAAAAAACAGCCTCATATTTCCTTTTGTCTTTCTCAGCCTCTGTGAATATTGCCATTGTATTCCCTAGCCCTCACTCTGGATTTCACGTTCTGTTTGGTCAACCTTCCAGTGTATGAGTGTTGACGTGCTTTTGAGGAAAATATACATGCTGTGGTCTTCTTTATTTGTCTTTAAAGAAATTTTATTCAGGTTTTCATCATCTCAATGGCTGTAAATCCCATTCTTTTGACACTTGGAAGTGCAATATTGCCTTATCCAAAATGTCACAGAAAAATATATATTTTGCTGAATTCTCGCACTGATTGCATCATCCTTCATGTCTACCTCTGGTCCCTTTAATATGTAGCAGCAAAATAAAACTTGTTTTTTATAAATTCTGGCTTGGTCCAGAAGTCACAAATCTGATCTGACAGGCAGTCTGACAGGACTGTAGGCAGGAATAAAACTAGATTGAAAGGTCTCACGTTTGAGATGTCCCAAACAGAATATGCTGGCGTTTGCAAACCAATATTTATTGATAAACTTTACCAGCTGTGCAAAAGAAACTATTTGTTGCATTCTCCTGTGATCATTAGACTGATACTGCTCTTTGTTTTTTGGATTTGTAGATCCAGATACCAGCAGATCAGCAAAAAGGCTGTTAATGAAAAAAATAAAATCTGAGCATTGATGTAGCTCAGGAAGCATTTTGCTTATTGGCCAATACAGTCACACTAGCAGGACAGAAAAAAAGCAGCACAGAAGTTTGTGACTGCTCCTTCCCCAGGTAATGACTGGGGAGGAGATAGGAAGTTATTTTTAGTGGTGCATTTGTAGCTACCAGATTCGACTTAAGTAGGTGTGTGTATAACACTGTTAGTGGAGTTAACAGGGTGTGTGGCTTGTTGAATCATTTTGCTAGAAATAATGTGTTGTGTGAACATGCTTTGGTTAAATCAGGTAGAAATGCTGATTTGATTAACTAATCAAAGTTCCTAAACACTTTCTGTTCTATTGCTTTAAGAAAAGACTTGATGATTCTTCTCATGAAAGCATGCAGTTTCAAACCTGTGGTAGTTCTGTTGGTGTAAGCAGCAATTCTAGATTGTGAGATCAAATTCTGGTTCTTTCATTATTCTAAATAGTCATTGAAAGCAGTCATTTTTGAAAATCACTCACAACCTACTGATTTGAACCAAAGCAGTATTTCAGACTCATAAACTCAAAATATGCAGTATGAGAGCTTCAGTTGAATTCCTTCTATTCATCTATTAAATCCTCACTGTGTACAGGTGACATGTATGTAATTGCAGCAAAGTTTATGTAACTAGATCACTATGAAAGAAGGTTAACAAGATGAAAGACTATTTATCCCAGTGAAGGAACTGCTGGATGGAGGCTTAGAATCTCCCTTATGTTCCTTCCAGCTTTCTGAGAACTGGCAATGGCTAGAATCCAATTATTCTCTGACATTAATGCCTTTTTATCCCACAGAAGCTGAAGTGTGGGAAGCTCTTAAAGTTTACATAAAGGTGAAGATTACTATTGACTTCTCAGCTGATGGTGGTACAAGCAAGCTGTCAAAACTACAACCTCAGCTCAGATCTGTGGTTTCTGTTAAACAGAGAGGACTTCTAGTGCTTCTGTTAAGTATTAACTAGTTTTAATTTAGAGTCCCGTGGAGCAGATCATAGACTGCTTGAGCTATCAGAATTTGATCTTTCAGAAAAATCAGGGAATCCCCTTTTTTGTTTTGGATCTTCTCAATTCATACAACAGGCCCTTCTGATAGTGCACTTCCATGCATCATCCCTATGTCTACTAGATGTGCAAATTTAAGTTTAATTTCCATCATGGTTTCTAAGCAGATTGGAATTTATCCAGTCATCTATATTTAGCTTAGCAGAGCAATAAAGGGAGGTGAGTCTATGCTCTTGTTCTGGTCTTTGCTGTCAGGGTTTTTTCACAACAGTATTTTCGGGGGAATCACATCTGATTTGTTAACCTTAAGCTCTGTTTAAAACAAAAAAGAAAAAGACAAGAGGCCAGTATATGAACAGCTTGTTTTCCTTTAAGAAATAATTCCTAAGGCAATTTAAAAAAATACCACTAAATTGGAAGTGGAGGTGTATTGGAGTTTGTGAGAAACAAAGTTTGTGTTTGAAGTGTACAGGAAGGCAGCAGAACTCTTACTGCCACTCATGACAGTAACCAGCTTTCCTTAAGAACAATAGCTGGCAATGTCTGGCTCAAACTTCTGGGAGTTTCTAAATTTTTAGAAAGTTCTATGAAAGGATGAGACCCAATTAAAATTTCACTTTTAGTTCAGTATGTTTAATTTCCTTTTGCTTCTTGCACTGCTTTGGAGATATGATGTGAGGTAAGAAAACATTATTGAACAAGTAGCTCCTGTTTGTGACACTTGATAACAGCTCTGCTGATCCCAGAAATAATTCAGTGGCAGGCCAGTATTCCTGTGATACATCTTCCTATGCATCCATCTAGGATACAGGAGGAGAGGCTGTGAAGTGATTACTATTTAATGCCAAATGCTCTCAGATTGTAATAGCACTGCTTTCTAAATTACAAAAATAAGCTCAGGCCATTAATCTGAGGAGAGAAAGACTGAAGCTTTAAAGGTTTCTGGGATATGAGTTAGAATTCCATGTGTATACTCAATGCATAGTTCGATGAAAAACAACCATTTTACCCAACAAGGACACAGACACTGGTTATAAGGAGGAAAAAAAAAATCTCTTCTCTCTTTTGGAATAGAGATTTTCTATTTGTTATGCGTTTTGTCACCACAGTGAAACCTGTGTACATTAACATCTACTTGTGTATATCAGATTAACACTTTACTTATACAATGAAAATAATTTTTCTTTACAATAGCTGAAGTGATTGAAATATATCTTCATTTCAAAATTCTAGAATGAGTGTGCATAAGTCATCACAGGGTACTATTCCATAAGGCAGAGAGGTGTGCAGGCACCAAACTAGCATAAATAGGTACAGTTGATCCACAGGGGATCATTTGCTATTAAAGTTGTCCTCCTTATTCTGCCTAATGTGGTTCACTGAGTGCTAAGGTTTTGTGCAGTATAGACTTAAAACACAATATTAAGTATCTTCAAAATGCTTTGGTAAAATCTTTTTACCAAGTAAAAAGAGATTAAGTTGTCTGTGTTCCTCCTACCATTTAGCTCACTGTCACTTGTTTTTCGAAACTACTTTATGCAGTTATCAGATTTTGTATTGGAATCATTATATGCAGTGCTAGACTCAACTAGCATTTAGACAGGATGTTAAGACAATTGATGGTGGCCAATTTAATTTTTCACCTCTTTTCAGAGATAATGTATAACACATTATCTAACCTAGAATGGGTGTTTGCACTTAGGAGTTGAAATTTAAAAACTGTGAGAAGAATTGGTGCACTCCTGGGAACATTTTTTTTTTTTTTTTGACCAGAAGGCAAGGTCGGGGATGAAGAATACTGAATACTGGTTGGAGAGACCTTTACTGAAAGTTTGCCTTTAGTATCCCGAGTTCAGTGCCAGAGTCATCAATGATGTTGATCTGTGTAACGTCACTAAAATTTGGTCAACTATGGATGGTCTCATGTAGCAGAAACCACGAAGAGAGGATGGTACAGGAGCTTTTCCAATTACCACTTTGTGAAAACAAGGAAGAAAAAGCACTATGGCCTTGTTCTGAATCCTGAAAATGCCCTTTGCTCTGGAATTATTCTTAGAAAGCCAAATGTTGTGTCTTCATTGATGAGTGTGCAGGAAGGGATGCCAGTATGTAATTTAGAATGGTAATGCCAAACCCCAAGAACTTTTCTTGAATTTGCCTATGAAAAATTTCTATTGAATAGTAGTATAAATAAAGAACACTCTATGCTGTGTTAATATCAGTGTGTAGAAATATGAGGTATGGGACCCCATAAACACTGTTTTCTAACAGTTAACCTACAACCCTCCACAAACAATTTCCAGTTGGCTGAATATGTCTAATGGTTGCACATACTTTGCTGCATACTTACTCAGTGTAACAATTAACATTAATTGGCTACACATGGAATTATGGCAGCTCAGGAGGAACTTTTCAGGAACAACAAAGAAGGGGTTAATAGCATTAACAGTACTTGAGAGAACAAAGTTTCTTGACTAGATGTGCAGAAATGTCTGAGCTTCAGTGTGAGCCGTGAGCTTGGCCCCACCTTCCCGTTCCTGTCTGTAACCTGTCGCATGGTGCCCCATGGTGGCTGTTTGCCTCCTCTTTCTCAGCGTGCTCAACCCAGCAAGTGCTTCATTCAGTTTGGTTACTACTAAACAAAAATATTTGCTCCAGTTCATAATTATTTTCTAATTGTCAGAATTCAAGTGTAAAACTGCATTTTGCAACTACTTTCTGTTTCTAGTTCCATTTAAAGAGGGAATACAGGTCCCTCTAGGTGGTTACTTGGAGTTGATTTCATAATGCTTTCAGGACATAATTAATTTTAAATCTAGGTGTTACAATGATTCTTTCAATAGATTTTTTTCATTATTAAAAGGAAACATTTTAACATCAGTTGAATTCATCACCAATTAGTATGTGTGATTTTTTTTGTACACCTTTCCAGGCTGTAATATGGCTATTAATCTGCGGTTTGCTAGCAAATTTCCATTTCACTTTCTTATGCAAAATGCAACTTCTCTGCCACAACCAATGGTGAAAAAAAAAGTTTCAGTTTTATTACCAAAAATGCTTTATTTCTTTCTATTTGTATTACTTCCAGAATTTTCTAAAAACTTTCATAGTCGGTATTGTCTTTCCACATATATCTATCTTCCTTAGCAAACAATATTTGTCAGTCTGTTTGCACAAGAGGATATGGATGTTGATCTGGCTGTGGCTTCCCAAGCCCTAGCTTGGCAAAATTTGGCCCCATGAGTACCCACAATTCCTATTTATCTCCTCTTCATGAAGTGGCTCTTTCAAACACCTTCCCTTTCACCAAGAGGACGAATGAAAAAAACTTGTTTGTGCTCCAGAGTCCCCCGGTTCTGCTGCCAGGGCTCTGTAATGCCTCTCCGCACTCCTCAGACTGTTCCTGGCTGTCCCAGAGATGCCCACATGGAAATCAGCAGCCGGTAACAGCCAGCGGGCAGTGCAAGGCTTGGCAGACTCCGGGTGACATTCCTGGGAAGCAGCACACCCCTCCAGAGAGCCTGTCAGCGAGGGAGAGCCTCCGTGCCCCCAGGGGAGAGTCACCGACTGCTGTCACCTGTCACTTTTCTGAGGAGCGCTCGCTGCTTGTTCAGGGAGCAGCTGGGGCACCTCACCCCGCCCCAGCACCTCTCCTGAGGTGAGCAGCCCTTTCCTGGCCGCAGGAAAGCACTTTGCAAAGGCAAATGCTAAAATATCTGGCTTCTGTTTTCACCTTCTCTAAAAAGTGACTAAAGACATAATCAGGCATTTACTTGCAAAATAGCTATTGTGGATTAAGCCACCTTGTGTCTGTGAGGGCTAGGATTTGGACTAGGACTAGGGCTAGGATTGGGCTAGGACTAGGTCTAGGGCTAGGTCTAGGACTAGGACTAGGACTAGGGCTAGGGTATTGTCCAGTACTACATTCCCACTCATCTTTGTATTATTCTAAGCCATTTTGGTGTAAAAATAAATCACTGTTCTTTACTATGTGTGCTTTTGGAACAAAAATGGCTACTCCTTCTATCATTTGAACTATTTTTTTTTCTAAGTAGGATCTCTTTTCTGGCTTTTAAATTTTTTTTTTTGATAAATTTTTTGTCAGATATTTCCTTGTCTCCAAAGATTTCAGTCTGAATTTTTTGCTTTGCATTTTGTAATCATCAGTATGCTAAAACTTTGTTTACTTCTCTATGGTAATGGACATGCTAATGAAAATATTTAAAAAAAAGAGAAAACTCCATTTTCGATGTATATTTATGACTGTTGAAGCCAAACACCTAAATATTCGTAAGCCTACTTGTATAGCATCACAGAGGAGTAACAAAGTTTGCAATATTTTGCAATAATTCAGATTTTACTGCCACTTTTGAAATCCAAATATTTATGAAAAATTCAACAAGTGCTTATTTTAAAGATGCAATCCAAATCCAAGACTACTGCTACATAAACACTGAAAATGAGGAGGTAAGAGAATTAATAACAATTATGTGTAGGCAGAGATTTTCATCCAAATTGTTCATGGATTTAATTTTGGAGTTTCTATTCCTAAAAAAACCTGCTCATCAGATTCTTCTCATCTATAAAATTTTAAATTTATTTTATATTTTATATTTATTTTGAGAAGGAAGAAGTTCCGAGGTTGGTGATTCCCAGTATTTTTCCAAAGAGACTCTGACCACCTTTCAGCTTTTCTCACTATTTACTAAGCACCTTGTCAAACCCATCGCCAAAAATCCTGTCAAGTTTGTGTCGTTCTGGGGCCCCAGCAGGGCCAGTCCTTGCTGGAAAGACCTGGTCCCTGCAGGTAGCCACACTTCTTTCCACAGTCTTCTCTCTTTATATTGTTCTCCAAAACGTTTTCCCTTTCTGCTACTGATTCTCTCTGATATATGAATCTTCTGTCTGGTTGTCTGTATGTTCTGTCCTAATGAATCCATACTCCTGCCCTCTACTGTATCCTTCTAATCTGTTGAGAGGTCCACAGAAAAATGGTGTTTTTGTTGCAGCCTGTTTCAAAACACCTGTCTGCTTTCATGATTATCAGGAGTTTAGTTTCGTATCTTATTGAATATCACTCAGGACAATCCAGAAACAGACACACGTAATAGAGGAGTGTAGCCATAATGTTTATAAGAAAATACTTCTGCAAAGCTTGAAAACAATACTACAGTGATGTTCAATTACATTCTCAAAGTTTCATTTTCTTATATAGGGACTTGGTTTGAAAATTGATTATACACAAAATCAAAGCAATTTTTTGTTCTTACTTGAACTATTTCAATGTTTTGTGAATTTTGCATAAGGTACAGGAACTTTATAGCTTATCTATCATATTATCTTTATTTTAAAAGCAATATACTGGTAAGTTTATGTTATGAAATTCTTCATTTCAGAGTTTTCCTTCATAATACTTCTACATAGTTTCCAGCCTCTATTATCATGCCTTTACAACAACACTAATCCGATTTTTTGTATAATTTCTGCATCATTATTTCTGTTTCTTAATGATCAGAGGTAATGTGGGAGGTGTGTCTTAGAAACAGAGCCCTGAGGCACCTAAGGAGGACTGGTGGCAGAGTCTGAGCAATAGTTTTTGTTTTGATGGGGTTTTTTTGTGTAGATATAAAGGAGGCATCATATATCTGTCTATGGAAATCTGTAAAAGAACCACTTTAACATATGGAAAGAAATTGCTTAAATTCAGTGAGAATTTTAAGGGCAGCATGCAGTGTTGTCACCAAAATGGGCACATGAGTAATATATGGATAGAATTATGGAGGTGAAACTTTTAACACCAAGATACTGGGCAAAACAGGAATATTCTAAAGCAATGCCTTTAGCATGTAAACAAAAAACTATCAATAAAAACTTTGGTAGATTCCAAAATGTGACACAGGCCACATGTTTGACAGTGAATTAAATGTGAAATGTCCATTTCTATGTGCCCATCTGGCAGCTTTTATGTATTTTTATATACTGCTTATAGGGCCTTTTTTGGCAGTAAAAGTATAGAAAGGCTTGCTGCAGCTTGCTGAGTAGCCTCTTTGTCTCTAAGCAGGGACCTTGCTGAAGAAAATAAAACAAAACAAAACAAAAAAACCCCACAATGATATACCAAGGAAAATAATTAAAGTCTAAGGAGAGAGTACTCATGTCAGGTGCCAGGAACCAAGGGCAAAACTACAACAAAACAGACACAGAACAAGAAAACTTTACGCCACTCCAGATACCCAATAATGAGATAAAGCACATGCCAGGCATGCAGAGGGAAGCCTGGAGCTGCCAAGGCCGTGGAAGATGTCTGGGAGCAGCACCGACGCCAGGGTGCGAGGGAGAGTGCCAGCGCACTGGCACAGAGCGCCAGCACAAAGGCCTGGAAACACGCAAGTATCTCATGGAAGCTCCAGCGGGAAAGAAAGGTCTGGCTACCGGGCGGAATCCGGGAGAGGAATTTCTCCAGGGGAAAGGGCGCGGAGGAGGCAGAGCAATGCTGGTTCCCAGCAGGGATGCGCGGGCCCGGGCCAGCCGGGGCACCAAAGGCACCGCAGGGACGCGGTGGGAGCGGGCGGGCCGGGGGCGGGGGGAGCCG
>VZTB01011431.1:196586-336373 GCA_013397245.1 Thryothorus ludovicianus | reverse complement strand
AGGAGGGGCAGAGGCTCGGCGCGGGGCTCCTCCTCCTCCTGCCGGCAGCGGGGGCACCCGGGCAGGCCGGGCCGGCCGCTCCGTGTGCGGGGAAGGAGCGCTCTAGGGCGGAGTGGTGGCAGTGCGACCCTCCGGGGGCAACTACCATGACCTTGCTCGTAAAAATGCCTCTTAAAGCAAAAAATACTTCTGTGGGATAATGTACCTGCTCTAGATAAACGGACTGGGGGTGACCGGCAGTGTCTTTGATTCTTTTGCCTTTTAATTCTTAAATTTCTTTCAAACAAAGTGAGCTGTCTCTTTGCAGAATCTCTTTTGCTTTTGATTTCTGTGTTGTTACATCTAGCTTCCCATCTAAAGCCTATTTCTTTATGCCTTACTGCCTGGAGCAGTTCCATCAGTGAAGTTTGACGTGAACTCCTATAATAACCTACAAAAATTCCACTTCATTATTTATTCCACTCCCCAGCTACAATGATGGTTTTGCACATAAGGTGTGGTTTTGAATCTCACTGTTGTACAGAACAGGCTTGCTGAAGGCTTTCAGGCTACACGCTTTGGCCTATCTGATAATACAAACACAAAGGGTGTTATGCTTGTTCGGGGATGGAAAGTATTACTTGCCCTAGGGCATGTGCATGTGGAATTGAGCAAGCTTGCTCATTGCAGCTGGGTTTTACTTACAGGTGTGGAGACTTCACCGGTGGTGGTATTGCAGGTCATGTGAGACCCGCTCTCAGTTTTGGGGGTGCCAACAAATGCACTGCCAGGACAGAACAGTAACTGTTGTGCTTCAGTAGGTGTCTGCGGGTATATCCGTGTGTTGGATAACCTGAAAATGGTTTAACATGGAATGAATCTGGGCCAAGCTTATTTAAGGGTGCTGCTGTCAAAGTGATTTCACTGACTTACTTGTGTGTTCCTTGTATATAATGAAGGGATGCTCTTGATTCTTCTGATAGTAGCTAATAGAAATATTGAATTTCAAATAGTCCCCTGCTTTGATCTCGGGTTCTGGGCACAGCCATCTTCCCTTTTTGCCCCCTTGATTCAAAGATATGTAACACAGGCTAGTTTGACAGTAGGATGCATGACATGGGATGATGCCAGGGCAAGGACCATACACATTGCAGGCTGCCTGCAGATCTTGATGGTTTTCAAGGCCAGCTGGGCAAAAGTGTGATAGGGGAAGAGACAGAGAAGTATCTGCTGAACCAAAAATAATTTAGAGTTGCAGAGGATGTACAAAGTTTTACTCTGAAATTAAGAATTTTAATGTCTTACACTGCAAAAGTTTCCGAGGTTTTTGGAGCAGTGGCTTGTATAAGTATTCAAAGTTATCTTGTGGGCTGCCGTATACTTCATGGAGACTTCTAAATCAGAAATATTAGTAAGGTGATCTAAGAGGGTTCCAGGTCCTGCAGGTTTTGGACTGTGCATTCTAGGCAGAAATAGAGTTGGCTTTTGTGTGTGTTTTTCATCTTTTTAATTTTAACTGTGCTCTTTAAGGCCCAGGGCTTTTGTTGGCTTATTAGGTGTGCAGGTGTAACCTTCTTTGCAAATGCTTTAGGTAGAATTGTTATGCAAATATTAAGGAGTAAATGTTTCAAGATAATAACAACTGAATTTATTTTCTGCCTGTTATTTGCCTGAAATGACTACTTAATGCGTATGTGTTTTGTTTTCTTTTTCATCCTTCCTCAGCTGCCTAAATTATTTGGATCTTATTGTTTAAAAGTGCATGGAAGGTACACATTTAGCTCCTCATTTCTGAAGATTGATTCAGCATTCTAGACAAATACAAATGTCCTTCTTAATAGTCTGCTGAAAAGTGTGGTGTGCTATTTCTTAAGCTTCATTTCCCACCCTTGCAATCCCTCCCCTTGGCAAAAAAAGTGCCCTGTATGTAGACTTTTACTGTATTTGTTATTTTCAATGTATATAGTATTTCACTTTGGAAATTAGACTAATCTTGTTTTGAGCCTGTTTTTTTTATTTGTGCGTTTTTGGTTTTGTTTCTTTTTAAATACAGGCTAAATATTTATTGCTGTAAATGCTTCCTTAAAAAACCTCCTTAGTTCTTAATTCAAAACATGCAGAAACAGGCTTCTGTTTATGTTACAGAATTTGAAAACTTTAAAAATCCAGTTGAGGCTACTTGCATTGCTTGCCTGCTATGAAATAGGAAATTCACCACACTTTTGCCATGGATTCTGAAATACTTTTTTAAGCTATTCTCGTGTGTGAAGAGATAACGATCTTTGTGTACCAAGCTTATGATTAACAGCTACACATTTCTTCTTAGCTTTTAATTAGTTTTTCTTTAAAGTTATTAAGGACTAATTCTTGATTCTTTTTCTGTTCAAATTGATTGCCTGTAAGCTTGATACTAAAATTGTTTTTGCCCCATATTATCATTTTTATTGTTGGATAAATGCTGCTTGATATGTGAACAGAAGGGATACTTACTAATCATTCTTAGCTGAATATTGCAGACTAATGATAAAATGAGGACTGACAGAAAAATATACTTTAGCTCATGGTTAGTTGTGTTACAAACAAAGCAAATACTGTATACGAGCTCATTTGTGTGTGTACTTAAAATAAACCAAAAGGGCAAACATTGATTCTGCAGTGCTACTGGACAGTGTGTTTGCTGTAATTATTGATTTTTGAATATTAAAGAAAAGAGAGACAAGCACACAACTCTGATAACCTTCTATTATTTTACTGATGGTATGCCAAGCATTTTTTGATTTCGTGTGTGTGTGTATATATATATATATAATAAAAGTGTGCAGGAAAATGTCTTAACCCAGTATTTATTCTTCTAACTATGGAACTATGGCTGAAGTGTCCCATCATTGTAGTCTGTATCCATTCAAACATTTGCCTTTCCCCTTATCGCTGAACAAAACTTGAAATGTCTCAAGCATGGTGTTCAGATTTTTGTGAAATAAGAACGATGAGCAGCGGGTATCCCGTTTTACACTGGAATCTCAGAAGTGACGGGAATGCCCGGGTTTGTAAAATGGAACTGATTCTTTGCTGCTGGTCGGTGGCAGCAGAGGAGCTGGGGCTCCTGCGGAGCAGAGTCAGCGCTGTGCCCCGGCAGCCCTGCGGGGTGATGGCTCCCAGCCCCGACCCTTCCTGCAGGGCTGCTGGGCTCACACACACCGGCCCCGCTGAGAGACAGGGAATCCAGCGCTGGGTTCCGTGGGGGGGCTCGAGTGCCTGAGGGTGCGCAGGGGACTGTGAGGGAGCCCATAATTGCTGCATTTAACCAGCTTTAATCAGGGCTGCTTATAGAGGTGATGGAGCCACTTGCCCCTCTGAATGAGCCAACAGCTGCAAGACATAAAAATGGGAATGGAAGTAGGTCATGAGGGAATGAATGTCTTGGTGTGGCAGTCACCCCCTCTTATGGATCGAGAGCCCAGAAGGGCCATGGAATCTTCATCCATAGAGACTTTAGACTTCACAAGGTCCAGAGCAGCCTGAGAGTTATATAGATTGAAGTCTGACTCATTTTGTAGGTGATCTACAGATGTTGCTTACAAGGCATATTATAATTCTACTGTTTATAGGTTTTAAAACTATTATTTCCCAAGTAGCTTGAGGAAGTTGGCAAAACAAAGGCACGATGAATTAGGTAAACGAGGTTGCTATGAACTGTGTTAGAAGTTGTGAAGGGAAAAGTAATGAGATGTGATAAGCATCTTAGTCAAGTCTGCTGGTGGCAATACAAATTTTTCTACTCCCTGCCCTGCATTGAACTTTCAGGCTGTCTAGGCCAGAAGTGCTTCCAGGCTAGCAGGAAGGCCAAAAAAAACCACGGGTTATGATACCCGGGATCACTGTGATGAACTTAGAAACCTATCTCCAAAGAAACAGCTGGCAGTCACAGCCTGGTAGGCAGCTCAGCTTAGTCCAGGTCTTGCTTTCTGTACTGGAGGACAAGTTGGCAGCTGCTGCTGCAGGGCTTTGATCTGGTGGGTGGGTGATGGTTCCTTATGCTTAGCTGGAGTGTGGTTATCCCAGCAAGGGGCTTCATGGAGCAAACCAGCTCTGAGTTCCAGCTGGTCACAGCAGCAGTCTGTGAGTGAGGAAGGCTGGCAGGACTAATGGCAGCTGGAAGAAGGAAAAAAGACCATGGTAGATCCATAAATCTCTCTTTAATGCTTGTGCTGCCTTGAGAAGATGTCCCACATCTCATTTGTTTCTATAAATTCTTACATATTGTCTATTTAGCAAAACCAACCAGAGGTCTTAGTGAAAGTGAGGTGAGCAATACAGACAATTACGACCCAAAGTGTTTTGTATCTTAGAAAGCAACTGTCCTGGTATGAGCCTGTAGTATTTTAATATGTGAATATAGCTGCTCATGTGTGACTCTTGAGAGAATTGTGTAGGAAATCTGGTGTTAGGGATGGCACATCCTTGGGAAGTCTAGATGTATTCTTTAGTAGCTTTAACACCTAAGATGATGTTGGAGTAAGTACAAGTCACAATGCTTACTTGTAGTACTGTGTAAAAATACATAGTTTTGAAGATGTAAGCCTAATGTTAGGTTTTACTGTGGAAACAGTAAAAGTGAATGCCATAGCTGACTTGCCAAGCAGCGTTAAGTCCTCCTATTTTGGAAGTCATGTGTCGAGTTTTTTGTTCCATTCTAAAGCTCGAATTATAGGGGTATTTTATGCCAAATACTTTAGACAGGATTTCATAGCACATTAATCTGCTTGTATTTCACAGATAAATGCTTGAATTAACAAAATCTAAATTCTAGATTGTTCCTTGTGTTTTGGGTGGTAACAAACACCCTGATCACTTTCACTGAAGGAAGAGTAGTAACATGATAACCGGAAAAGGTGGGCTAGGTTCACCTGTTTCATTTGGTGCCAAGAAGTGAATACTCTGGAGACACACAGTGACAGGAAGATCCTTGTGTGTGGCAGGATCATATAATGAGCAGCCAAGCCTTCCAGCAGTGGGAGACTTTCATTTGCAGCAGTGCAAAACTCATCCTTGTTGAACAATAGATAGGGCTTCTTGCTGTTTTTTTAAAAGGCATTACAAGGTTCTTGTGCCATTTAAGTGTCAAGATGGTGGAAGAAAAAAGACAGTTCAATTTATAATAAGATTATATTGGACATAAAAAGGTTTTGTTAATACTAGCATGGCATTGTGGGAAAATCGGAAAACCTTGATGTGATGGGGGCTACTTTATTCTCCTCTTATTTTAGTTTATTTGAAATTCTTTCTTAGTTTTCTTTAGAAAATTTCTCACCACAACTCTTTGTATGCATATCTGCTAATGTACAGGGCATAGAAGTGCTTCTGAGGGCTGATATTCTTATTTAAAGAATGGAAATTGTCAAGCTCTTTGTATTTTTGGGAACTTCTGTCATATGTTAAGGAATATATCTTTTTAATTTGGATCAGCTGGCCTAGTTGTGTCCCTCCCCAGGGTCTTGCCCACCCCCAGCCCCTTGATGGGGGAATGTTGGAGAGCCAGCGCTGACCCTGCCAGCTCTGCTCAGTAATAGCCAAAATTCTGTTATCAACCCCTCTGTAGGTCCCGGTGCAAAGCGTAGCACAGTGAGGCTGCTGTGGGAAAAGGGGCCCCAGTACAGGCTGCTAGCACAGAGGTGTCCCTGTCATTCCTGCCTTGGCCAGCAGCAGAGTCTGTCTGGCACCAGCTGGCATTGACTCTGCTGGACATGCAGGAAGCTTCTGGCTGCTTCTCAGAGAAGCCACCCCTGTAGTCCCCCTGCTACCAAGACCTGGTTATGCAAACCCCATACACAGAGCCTCAGGCACTACTGAAGTCTAAGAGAAATGGAACAACAGAACAGACTGTTGCTATTAGTAATTATTGGTGTAGTTTCCTACAAATTACCCAGAAAGTAGTTGCTTTATTTTGAAATGTGCTGCCTTCCTTCCCACCCCCCTCCCAAGAAATTATTGTGCAAAGTAATGTATTGTGTTACAAGAGGCATCTCTGAAGGCATTCTTAGTGCTGAAGTTGTCATGTGTTGGAGTTTTTTGTTCCATTCTAAAGCTCGAATTATAGGGGTATTTTATGCCAAATACTTTAGACAGGATTTCATAGCACATTAATCTGCTTGTATTTCACAGATAAATGCATGAATTAACAAAAGTAGCACATTTGTAATTGGATTCTAAGTTTTCGTAGCTGGGATTAAAAGTTAAAATTAATGTAGTTTTGAAACATTCTGAAAACTTTTTTCCCAGCTGTTACCCAAATCCTTCCTTCCTCTAGTGTTCTATAGCTATTGTCCTCTTGATCACTGATATTTAGTTACTATTTTAAGTCACTTAGTATCTTTTGTTTGCTGTTGTCCTTTGAACAATTGAAGAACCATTTAATTTGTTTTGGTTTTTTTTTTCCTGAAATATTTAGCTATTATATGCAGCTTTTAAATAACAAGCATTTCTTCCTATCCCAAGAGTAATCCTGGAGTGGGATTTTGCTTCTAAACTTGTGCAGATCTCATTGAAGCACTGAGTTACATGCAGTGGTTTATTTTGCTGATGGTTTGCATGTTTGCTGCTTTGCCAGTGATCACTGGAGGTGCAGAGAGCTCCCATGCAGGCAGGCCTTGGTGGAATGGTGGCAGTGAGTGGTGCCTTAGGTAGTCAGCTCAAACAGATTGTGCCCAGATTAGTAATTTACTCTTTTCTTGTCAATTTTGTTATATATGGTTAAACCTTTTCAGGTACCTGAGTAAGTTGCATGGGCCATGGCACGTGATTCTGCCAAAAGGGAGCTGAATAAAGCCATGTGGAATGGCATAACCTACACTGCAGTAGTTTCAGTTGTGCTTTAGACATGATTATGATTAAACATGTTTTCTGGGTCCAGCAGCAGGAACTCTGATTGCACTTCTGACAGTTAAATTGGGTGCTTAAAATAGAACAGCTTGTTGAACTGTTGCTTTACTGAATTTTCACTCATTTCAGATTTTAAGAGCATTACTAAAGAAAAACCCAAAACAAATTAAATTGACAAATAGTGCCCTGCAATAAACCTGAATACTTTAAGCTTTTTAAAAAATGTGTACCTTGGTTTTGTCCTCATTTGCCATTCTTTTCTATAATCTTTTATTTGAAAACGGATTAAGGAATCGGAAGATCCTTGTCTTATCCTATTATTTCTGAAAAGGAGAATTTTGCTAAGAATAGTCCTTTAATATGTTGTTATAACAGCTTCTTTGCCAAAATGTAGAGTTACAAAAATTTTCTTTTGAAGCTATCGTGGTTTATGATTTCTGTGTCTGGAACACACAATGGGTTACTTCATATGTTGTGATAATAGGATTCATCAAGGAACCAATCTGTAGTGGAGCTTCATATGACATTACACTGAAGAAGCTGTAGAGATGCTCTCCTATCAAATGTAGCACAGCAGAGGTTGCAGTGTCTTAATTTTTTGTAGATATTGCACTACTCATTGTGAAAATACTTGTTCTAGAAAAACGCTACCTAATAAATTTCTTCATGGTTAATTAAAGTCACAGTTCAGGAGTCCACCAAAAAAATATGGAAGAGGAAAGGTAGGATGAGAATGTTCATCATTAGAAGTGCCAGTTTACAGGCTGTTCAGTATTGCATGCTGCAGCCTGTCTGCCTCATTTACAGCCTCCTGGCATTTGAATCTAAAAGCTGTTTTCAATGGAAGATGCTTTTCTAAAAGAATCTCTGCTGATGTCTAATGACTTAATAAAACTAGAATATTTAAGAATAGAGGAACTCTGCAGTGTGTTCCATGACAAATACATCATTACACTGTACAGCTATGTTAAGCTTTGTGTCACATGCAGCCTTATCACAAAATGCAGCCTCCTGGAAAATATGTAAAACAGAAAACCATATTGCACCAGAGTGGCACTGTAGTGAACTAGCTTAGAAATGATCTGTAACTTGGTAAGAATTAGTAAGTGCTATTGGCCACAAGTGAGAGGTTTCCAAAGAGAGTGCATTCATATTCCAGAGCAGCTGTGTTGTAGGAGTTGACTGTGAGAAATGCTGGGAAGTTGTATGTGTTGCTGTCTTACTTGCTGCTGATTTGGATTACCAGGACTGTGTCTATCACCAAAATCAACTTGAAAGCCTCAGATAAACCTTGGGTAAATTTTAAGCTTTGTAACTCTTGGTGCAGCTTTCAGGAGGTTTAATTGTTTATGTTGGTGTCTTTCTCTAGAATATGTACCTTAAAAGATACTATATTTCAGAAACCTGAAAACCTGGATAGCACCAGGATGGTGTGTAATAATCACAGATGATGAAGAAATGTGAGGTTTCATTTCCCTGTCACCAACTGGCAGACTCTATTGCTTGCTTAAAGGAGAGGGAGATGGCTGAAGGAATAGTTTATAAGCAAGCACAAATTTTCACCTTTTCATGGAGCTGATAGCATGCATTCACTTTTGCATCTTTCTTTCCTTGCCTTCATGCTGCTGAAAGTCTCTGTATTTTGTTTTCTCTTTTTTCTTCTTTCTGAAACTTAATTTTGTTTAACTTCCCATGTGATGAAATTAGAGCTGCTGGTGGCTATAATGTGTGTTTTACCTAATTGGCAGGCAGGCCCTAAACCAAAAATCTGGATAATTTCTTCTGTGAGCAGCTGCTTTAGTCACAGTTGTAAAAGAGAGATAAAACTGAGTATCTCCAAGTGCCAGGAGTGAATTAGTTACCTGACTGGTTTAGGTAATGTGTGTGTAAGATAAACAGAGACATACAGCCCATGTGGCTTTTTTCCTGTGCTTTATGGCAGTCTCCTTAATTGTCCTGTGCCATTAACAAACAATGCCTTAACTCTTCATGACTGACTATTATATACATTTTTAAAGTATTTTTTGTGATAGAAGGGCTGTAATTTATAGACTAATGGCATTATGGGACAATGTCTTAGAATATAGAGAAATGTAGGTGCAAAAGGAAGAAGGTGGATTAAGGGAAATCCTCTCAATAGGAAGTTTACTGACAAAAAGCAGAGAATGTCTATTTTGAAAAGAGAATCACTGCGAAACTTACATTGATTGTAAGTAATTTACTATGGGTTCATTTATTACTTGGTTCTTCATTATCCTGCTTGTTCAAGGTGTGTGGTGTGTTTTATCTGACTAAAGAATTCAGTTCTCAGATGAATTGAATTTGATACTAAACAAAGCTAATGCTTTAGTGGTACCAGGAGTTATTGTTTTATTTTGCATTTTTGCAAGAGGCATTTCACAATATGAGAATTTGCTTTAGAATGTGCGGTGATATTGATTTTTATGTAGAGAGTACTCAGAAGCTGTGAACGCAGGTTCAGCAGGTGAAGTTGATGCTGCTGACCCTGTTCAGCAGGCAGGATGGTAGGATACAGGTGTGTTGTGCTTGGTTTGCAGGAATGCTTGCTCTGAGCTGTGAGGGAAGTGTGATGTGGAGGTGCTGTCTCTGCCTGCGCTCCACGAGGAGCAGCGTGTGAAATCGCTGCTGGAGCTTTGGTGGTTCTGTTCCAGCTGCCCCAGCAGTGCTAGGAAATGGCTCACCTGGAGCAGTGTGTAACAACAGTTGTTTCTTGTGGCTTTCTGCATGTTTGCATATGATCTTACACTACCTGTTTATAGGCAGTATCAGGATTCTGCCAGTTACAGACTTAATTTTATTTTTATTTATTTCCTTATGAACAGCCTCTGAATCATTAGTTACTTCTGACAGTGTATCAGACTGTTCCAAGGTACTTTACACATGCAAAAGCTCAAGTTCCAGTTGCCTAATACAAAAGTCCCTGTCTCCAAGTTTCCCTAATTTCAGGTTCAGCTGTTAATAGCACTGGTGACCACACCTGTGAGTGATTGCTATTTCAGGCTGACTAGTACTTGAATGTAATTTGATGCAGGGAGTTCCAGCACTGGTGCAGAAAACACAATGTTGAAAATTAGCGTTTGAGCCCATGCCTCATTTTGTTATTAACCTTCTATTAATAACAAAATCATCTGGGGTGAAGTTCCCAAAATAGCAGTCTTCAGTGGAAACATTTACTTTTGATTAGATGCTATAGTATTGATCAAGTAAGTCTGACAGGGGAAGCACTAGAGAGCATGGCAGCTTCAAGTTCCTGTTTGTGTGACTGACTCTGCAAATAAAATCCCTGGGGCATCCTAGAGTAAATATTCTGCTTCAGTGACACCACGGAACGTGTCTGTCCTCAGTGTCGGTTATATTGGCTTTTTCAAGAGAGGACCAGTAACAGCATGAACAGGGAAGACTCAAGGGGCTGCATTTGGCAAAAGCTGCTACTGGAAGCTCTGCTTGGGAAATGTGTTCCTCTTTCCTGGAGAGATTCTTGCCTGGCTGCCAGTAATAATTCCCCTCTGCTGTCCCTCCCTTCAAAGCAAACAAGGAAGCTCCCAGTGTTAGTGGGTTGGTGATCAGGCTGTTTACCTGTGCTCTACCCAGGTGCCCTGGCTGCTGGCACAGCCCCTTGTGGGCTGACTGAAAGAAGCAGCAGGTCAGTTTATTAAGATGAAAACCAAAACATGCATTTTTTGTATGGATAAAAAAGGATAGCTCCTGTTTTGCATGTATGTATATTTTCTTTTAATGACTCCTGGTCTGTCTCTATGCTGGAAGCTGGCTTTTCAGTACATACAAAATTTTATGGAATCATTTTGCCCCCTTCCATTGTACTTTATAAAGTGCATAGGTATTAAGGTGGGGAAGATTTTAAACGCAGAAAGCTCACTAAGTGTAATACAGATAAAAAAAGAAAAAGTTGCTGTTGTTTTTTCTATGAAGGAGTTTTCTCCCTTACTGTCCCCCACCTCAAATTCTACTGCAACAGTATAAAAGGCAAAAGTTCACCTATTTTTGTAAGAACAAAAAATAGAGGGCTGAGCATGGAATCAGTTGAATAATTTTTGATAAATTAAATGGCATTTGTCAGTATCTCTGGTGTTTCCCTTGAACATCCTCAGTTCATCCTCAGGGCACTTGGATTCTAATCTCCTGCATCATCTGCATTGTGTGTCTTACAGATGGGGTTAAAAACCACCCAAATGTTCCTCTAGTAATTCAGGCTCTGCTTTGTTGCTATTTTTGTCTTCATGTTCTTCTTGGTAAATTTTAAATATTTATCTCTGTTTTGATTCAGGATCTGGAAAAACTCTTCAGTCATTGCTAATCAGGGTGACAACTCTTAGGACTTTGTTGGCTCTTGAGGCCCTTTTTGCTTTTTATATATTTACATCTGGAGCTGAGCACTGCAAGAAGGCTCCCTCTAGGAAAGGTAATAGGATTACTTGTCTGTTCCAAACAAAACTGGTATTTGGGGAAAGACACAGTTGTGAAGATTAAAATCAGATTGTCAGACACTGTGAACCTGTGCTGTTTAAATGGTAGGCACCTCCTTGTTTTTAAAGGCCTCCCTCCAGGTGACTTTTGGAATGCATAATTCAGCCCAGTCCATTGCAATTACCTTCAAATAGATGATCTTTTATGGAAACTGTAATAAGGTGACTACTGGCCAAGGAAAGACTGCTGGAGTGCGTAAGGGTGTGGTTTATTTCCCTGTCCTCCCCTTCTAGTGGACTCCTCAAATTACAGTAGCTCTCTTAATAAGGTGAGACGGCAGAACATATGAAGAAAACAGTATCTGGTTTCCTGGATGACTAGAAAAGTCATCATGTGATCCAGCTGGAGCATGCTGTTAGTCACTGTATAAACCTGTAAACTGCAACTTTAAATTATGGCAAAAATGCAAAGGTTGCATTCGTATTAATGGATTTTGTTCATTGTTTAATAATTTAGGACTCTGTGTAGTTGTTCCCTGTTAAATTGTACTGAGGACAGAGTTAGATTAACACGGAAGGCTCTAAGTCTTTGCAAGAGATTTATCAATCTGGAAACAATGTTTGCCAAAGCAGTGAAGTAATTCCTTGATTTAAACAGCCCATATTAACATTTTCTTGTTTCATTTGCTGTTGTGTACTCAGGAATATTTTTTTTTTGTAGCCAAATTCATATTTCTATACCAAGCCTGTCATCTTTTCTGAAAGTACCATCTTTAGTGGAGAAAGCCATCTGTTTATTGTTAAATACTTAACAGATTCTGAGAAATCAAGTAATTGGCTTTGAATTCTCCATATAAAAATGACTATTAAAAAAATGTAACAGTCCTAAATTTTCAAAAAATTTAAATGTGCCTTAAATTTCTTGGTTTTGAACAAACTGGAGTGATTCTACCCTTTTCTATTTGAACTTGAAAGCAGTAGGCAAGTCATAACAGAAATCTAAATGTGCCTTTGTTTTGTTTATGCAGGTTTCTCCAGCCTCAGTACTTCTTTTCTTGGTAAACACTGAGATCTAGTGTTCACCTTTGCTTTACTGACTCTGTAACTAGTGAAGTTTGACTTCTTGGTGGACAAGAAATACATTAAAATGTAGTTATTTCAAGTAATGTACCTGCACTGTGCTTCAGACCTGACCTATAGAAGAATCACTCTAGTGTGTTTGTGGTTTTGTTTAATAGTTGCTAGTAGAAAACAGCTCCTGAGGTGAGAGCTGTAGACTTCCCTTCGGTTTGTGCAGAGTGGTGTGGGCAGGGCAGAGTTCTTGTAGTGCAGGTGTGCAGCAGCTGAGGGGAGAGGCACTGCCATGGCCAGTGCACATCAGCTGGAGTTCTCATTGCACACATCAACATTAGCAGTAGTTCAGGCAACTCCCTGGAGCTTGTTCAGCTTGAGACTGTCTGATCTGTGAAAGCTTAATTTGAAAGCTGTGCAAATCCTAGAGTCATCAGTGAGAATATTCCACTTTCGAATAAGCTTCAGGTTTTGCTAAATGGTTCAGTAATATCTCGCTGCAGTTTTCACCCAGCTAATGTTAACTCCTTTTTCCAAGTTCTCTGTCTGCATTAATATTTAACAGTGTTGGAAGTATTGCAAAATATGACATTCAGCTTTGAGGGCAGCATGGACAAACAAAACATTAAAACTGTAATTACTTCTGAGACTAACTGAATAAGCTATGAAGTTACCTTTACAAATAATTATTTTCTAAGTTTGAGCCTTTGAAGCTAGCATATGTGAAAACTAGGCTGTGTTTGCACTATCCATTTAGCAGGTGTCCAGAAACCTTTAAACATGACAGCTGAAAATTAGACAAGCGTTTAAAAATACATGATGCATACAAATCAGCTACATGTGAACTGTGTTTTCACAAAGAAATCAAATAAAATTTATTAATGCAAGAGCTTTATATATACTGTCCATTTGTTTTGCATTCAGTAGCAAACTAGTGTGTACTTGAGGAACCGTTGGATTTTTCTAGGTCAACCACAGATTCCCACAGAACATTCCTTTTCATAGTGTTTGATGGCTTCTAAATTGAGTTATTGAGTCATCATTGATATATAGCTTATGTTGTTATATTATGTTGATTTTATTATTATTTAATGTGCTGATATATGTAATTTTTTTTTAATTTCCTTCTTCCATTTTTGTATCTCTTTGACTGTCATTTTTTGTCAGGCCTACTTTTGAGCAGCTCCTGTAGTATCTTGGACTGATGAACAGCTTTGCCAGCACACGTAGGCAGATTGCTGTTAGTTGGTGTTTGTGTTGCTCCTCAGACATGTCTTGCCCCAAAGACTCTTTGCTGGCTTAGCATCCAAAGTCTCTTCCAAGACTTAGCCCAGTTAATGCTTGCTTGTTTAGGGGAGGATTGCTTTAGAAACCATGGACATGAAAGCCAAGTCTGATTTAATGCAAAACTTGTAGTTAGTGATGGTTATTTCCATCTCTAGTTTTTCTCATTTCTTATGTTTTATTGTATTTCAGGGCACTGGGGTATGAAAATACCTTCTCACCTGTACTTCTTCACTGCAGTAGAAATAAGCTGAGTGTGTATAATTTATTACATAAAAAGGATACCCCTAGAGTAAGGAATTCTGCATTATAGCATAGGATGAATCTTGGATTTTCATGTTGTGTTGTCTAATAAAGGTATAAACCAGACTTAAGAGCAGTCTTGGAGATGGAGCTGTACAGAGCAAATGTTTCTCCACCCTTTAAGTTGGCAGTATTCTGGCCTATTCTATTTCCATGTCCCTGGTGTGAAGATTATTGCTGGGGTTCTGTTTCTTTGAACAGAAGAGATGCCTCTCAAATCTATGGTTTTTGTCAATTTTTGATGCAACCTTTGAAGCTTTCCTGTTCATTGTCAGTATCTCTAGTGATAGGAAAGTGCAGAAGAGGTTGTAAAATATTTTTTTCTCTTATTTAAAGTGAGAGAGGCTTTCTTTCACAAGACATGTTCCATTTCTGTTCCTCCATATGCCTGGAATGCATTCAGGTCACTGCCTAAGCGAAGTAACCTTGTGCATAATTATGTGTTGTTTTCAAAGTGATCTCCGGTTTCAAAAGCACTGTCTTGGTCTGGATTTGATGTGAAGGTTAGCAGGTGTCATAGCCAAGAAAATACTGTTTCATGGTGGTGCTGTGCAGAAGGTAAATACCCAGATGTCTTAGGGAAAGCACATGGTTTTCCAATTGATTTCTAATTGTGGATATATAAACTTGCTATGCCTAATCAGGGGCCCATGAACTGAGCAAATTTTTACTTGCCTGCTGTTTCAGCTAAACTTTTTGGAGTCCTAGTGCAGATGAGCCTGGACTGATTTTTAAAAGTAAAATTCGAGATTGCCCAAGTGCAGCAGAATGACACCGTGAGGACAGGCCTGGTGGCCATCTGTTCCACGAGCTCTGCACAGCTGTGAACCTCCACGGAGCCCTGCTGGTGCAAGCACTGGTCCAAATGTGTTAGGCTCATTGTGCTTGTGAGTGTGCTCTTCAGAGTTAAAGCTCTTACTCTGAGGGCCCCTTCAGAGCGCTGACCAGAGGCATCATGTGTGTAAAAAGCATTAAATGAAACAGGGTCTGGAATGAGTACCAAGCCATCTCTCTCTGCCTTCTAAAGAAATCAGTTTATACACTCTGCAAAGACAAGTTTACCAAATATGCTTCTGTTATTTATATAATTTTCCACTGCAAGGTTTTTTTTTTTGTTGGTTGATTTTTTTTGTTTTGTTTTGTTTTTTTAATCTGGCCATTTCTAAGGTTTTTAACACACCTGCTCTAGGGCTTTTGAATTGAAAGCTGTATGAGCAAAGAATTTGCTCCTCCCTTTTCCCATGGTACCTTTCTATTCCAAACCCATCTGTTTCTTCAGTATATTTAGGCTGTACTGGAAAAAACATTTTAACATATACTATCCATACATTTTTCTGTATCTTAATTAATAAATTGAATGTTTTCTATATTAGAGACAAAATTCTGTGTTGAAATACAGCATTATGCTGTCTTCCAGATATCTTGAAGTCAGCAAGTTTATGAAGAAGAGTCTTGTTGAGACATGCTAGAGGTACATGCCTTTCTTTAAGCAGAAGCAAATGGCAAATGTTTGCATATTTGGGTATGACCAATGCTATACATGGTTTCTTGACTGTTTTAAATATGCTTGTTTTGAAGCTGGATAAAGACTTTTGGTCAAACATAATTTTTAGTACTATTCACTTGTGGAGGAGGTGTCAGTGAAACAATTTATAAATGTCTATACTTTTTAAGGTTAGCCATGATACTTTCATAGATAAATGCTACTCGCTTTTTCGTGGAGCTGTATGTTCAATGCATCCATGTTTGCTTTTACAACTATATCAGGCTGCAGAGAACTGAGGAGTGGAAGTTGTTGACTGTCTGAAGTCTCCTGAAGAACTGTTGAACTGTAGTTGCTGTTAGTGAATTCAGCCTTGCAGATCCCCTAGGGGATTTCAGTCTGGATATAGTGTTACTTTCAATTCCTACAGTTTTGTTGTGCTTCCTTGGGTAAATAGTACTTAATATGAAGAAGTAGTAACCACACAGGAATATCTTAAAATTCAGTTTTGGAGTATCCTTATCTTGACAGACTGTGGGCTGCCAGTAAAAGGTTGCCATGTAGTATAATTTGCTTAGGCACAGTATTTTCAAGGAAAGGTACAATGGCTGATGTGTGAGAGGAAATTGAAGTTTTCCGTGGGATTCTTTCCGTGTTGACAACATTCCAGCAAGCTGACAGTTAATGGCAAAAATGTATTATTACTTTCCTCATTAATAATAGAAATCTGGAGTCTCCATCTCTTTCCATATGTGCTTCTGCAAATTTGCTAGAAAATGGAACAAAATGTCGAATTTCAGATGTGCGAATTTATCTGATATAGCTTAATCATGTTTTAATGAAGGACAGGGCCTGCATGCATTGTTTAAGAATCTTAAAAGCCTGTCAGTTTCTGAATTTAGATTTGCTTTAATATTTAAAGATAGAATTTTTGGTGTTGTGGATCTTTGAAGCTAGGCTTCATAAGACTAGTCACTAGTAAATTAACAGGAAAAAAATAAGTATTTGACCTTCTTCTCTGAGCTATATTCACAGAGCTGGGCAGGACCAGGCATTTGTGAGGATGTTTCCTCTGAGATGAAGAACGGGGAATCACAGCAGGTTCTGAGCTGAATGGGAGCAAAGCAGTGAATGGAAGTAAGCTTGGCTATAAAATGAGAGGCTGACACTCTCCATGGCAGATGGACAACACTGTGTAGAAGTTTATGAGGCAAGGGGTGCTGAGGAGATGGGTGTCAGCAAGGCTGGTTCAGTCAGAGGAGGCTGTGGTTAATGGCAGGATGAAATGCCAGCAGGTTGGAGGCAGGAGTAAGGCATGTGCAGTTTGTCAGACCTCTGCTCATCTGAGTGTGGTACATGCAGGTGGCTTCTTTCCATCCCACACTCACCACACAAAATGTGCAAGAAGAAATGGCTTTTCTGAGAATTGGCTCCCTGTCTTCTGAAGCACTGAGTAAATCTGCTTTATGCTAGGAGAGCATGCATTTAAAATGAAGAGACAGACTGAACCTCTTGCTGTCACTGTATAGACTGATAATTTTTGATGAATGCCACGTAAAAGGAACAATAATTTTAACAGCAATTGGAGACACTCCTTCCTCACTTTGGGATATGAGTTTTGCTTTTCTATCATTTTTGACCTTCTAGACACTTACTTTAGGAACACTCCTAAAAACACAGCATTTCAACCGTGTGCCATCTGATTCCTGCAGACATTAAAAATAACTTATATGTGCACCTGGGACTTACTTGGGAAGTGTCTTGTGTGTCTTAAAAAGAGTTTTGCCTTATGTCAGGTTACATGTACTTGCAAAATCTTAGTTTTTCAAATTTTATTTCTTCATAGGCCAGAAGCAAAATTTGGATGAAGTGAACTTACCACGTTGCCGTCATGAGCAGGAGCAAGCGTGACAACAATTTCTACAGTGTTGAAATTGGAGACTCAACTTTCACCGTATTGAAACGGTATCAGAATTTGAAACCCATAGGATCAGGAGCACAAGGGATAGTATGGTAAGGTTTCTTTAAAATTTAAGTGTACCCTTAGGTTTCCTTAACGTAGTTTTTTGGGGTGTTGTGTGTTACAAAGCAGGAATGTGGAGAATTACCTTTACAGGCAAAACAGCAATGGGAACTGATGGCCATTTTTCCTCAGCAGGAGCTGGTGCTGTTGCTTTTTGACCTGTTCTGCTTTAGAACTGATTCCCTTCTGTGCAAATTCAGCCAACTGTGAATTAATGGGGGGAAAGGAAACTGGATAAAGAAACTAATCCTAATCCTAAACCACACTGCTTGCAGTGAAACAGAAGCCAGAAATACTCCACATAATATTTACTGCTTGTAAATGTTTGCACTTCTTGAAATGATTTGTTAGGAGTCCATTTCACTTAGTTTCATAATCTGAATAGTCCTTGATACCAGTGAGTGATCATTTGGGATGCTGGCTGTCATGTGTAAGTGCCTGATGCAGTTTGGGAAAGTATGACTTGACAATATCATTCTTTGAATAAGAGCTCTTCTGTGTGGACTGAATGGTGTCCAGTTGATTTATGTTTTTGACAGCTAGCTGCTTGTAGGCACTGTTTCTGTGCAGTGGCATTGCCTCAAAGAGAAATGTTGGTTTAACCTTCCTGGAAACTTTTCTGAATGTTTGAGAAGGATGAAAATATCACAGGACCTTGCAGATTTTTCCTTTTATTGTAACTCTTAGGATATTAACAAGGTACATAAAAATACAAAAGCATCAAGGCAGGAAAAGCTTGAGGAAAGCAGTTCTGTCACCTCTTTACTACCTTGATCTTGTCTTGATCACTGTAAAGAGAATATGTGGTGTGGGTGGGTTTTTAATTCATTTTTGTGTATTAGCAGGATTAGTAAAACAGTGTAATAAGTGCAAATGGAAACTTGAAGAAAGAACTCTTAAGAACGAGTTGTTTTTGAAAGGGGAACTTCTAGCATTAACTGGCAACAACAAAAAACGATCTGAATTTTGTTTGCATGTGTGTTAATTTACTGAGGATGTAGACAGTTTCTTGGCTAGTTTGTTTAGATGCTATAGAAATGCCAATAAAAGCTTTAGATGTTATTACTGTCCTTCTGATGGCCAGTCATATGTTACTACTGCCTGTTCTCCAAGTTTATTGCCCTTCCTAGAGCTAAGATCCCCAAACTGACCATGTCATTACTCTAGGGCCATTCTGTAATTGCTGCTAGTGGTAACTGAAACCTTTTTAGTTCAATGGCAGCTTAACCTGATGAGGACTGTGGTTAAATCTTGCCCATGTGTCTCCATACAGTCCAATTCTTTGGATTGGAATTTTTGTTGTCAATGGTGGTGGTGTGTATTTTTTTCTTTTAATTTTTTTTTTTTGTAACTGATCCGGCTTGATTTGGAGGAATATTAAGCAGATGGCCTGCTACTAAAACAGACTCTAGGTCACTGTTATGTACAGGGAATGCAGAAGTTTAAATACTAGAATAGGAGTCCCATGTTTGCAGCCTTGCTTAAATAATCCTTATCTTTGGGACAGGTGGGTGAGTCCCAGAATACATCAAAGAAAGTACGTGTAATTCCCTTTTTTGTTCTTCAAGAGTGTCTAAGGTTTTGTTGATGATAAAATATAAATCATTCAAACCTACCTACTACATAGACAATCCACTTCTTAAAGTAATGAGTTGGATTTAATAGATGCTACTGTTTACTGGCAGTTATTTTTCATTATATTTGATTGCCATTCTTGAGAAGAGACGAGAAAATAATATTTTCCTTACTGAGACTTTTTTAGTAACTGATAAATATTTCCTGATTCTGCATGGCAGTCAGCTGTTGTATTAACTCTCACAGGAAAAACAAGCCATGCCTTCCTGTCATGGAAATGTGATATGTAAGGGAATTGTCTCCAAAACCAGTCTTCATCAGTTCAACAGCCTGTGTCACTGAATCGTATGACAATCTTGGCGTTAGTCTGCAAACAAAATGTTATTTTTTTTTCACCAAGTTAAAGCCAGTGACATCTAGAGGTCAAAGCTTTCTTAACATTTTTTTTGTCTCGACTTTGGTGCTGTCATTGTCATCAGAATATTAAGCAACTACATAAGTGAAAGCATGGGATCTTTTTATAACCTACTTTTACTGCCTTCTCCCTTTTAGTGTGATGATTTTATGTAAAATTGATGTGCTTTTTATGTTTGAAGTATTTTGGATCTTTTTTAGATGGTCTGTTCTTTAATGCCAGTGAATGGCAAGAACTCAGTATCTTTGGAAGCAGAAATACTGCATTATATTGTAGAGATTGTCATGTGTTAATGCTCTGAGGCTGGGAAATATTTTTATATTTTGAATCACTGAACGTACAAGAGCTCTTTGCTATGTCAAATTCCTAAAGCTGGATAACACTGGAAATTTGGGGTTTCTGCAGACATGATACAAATTAACTGAAAATGTTTGCAACTGCCACAGCTTAAAGGACCTCAGCCCTGGAGATGTAATAATGTTATTTTTAATTACAGTGCAGCTTATGATGCCATCCTTGAGCGGAATGTTGCAATCAAGAAGTTAAGCCGACCGTTTCAGAACCAAACCCACGCTAAAAGAGCCTACAGAGAGCTTGTTCTCATGAAGTGTGTCAATCACAAAAATGTGAGTGCCGTGTCCTGCTTCAGGTGTTAAAGAATTAACTGGAAAGTTATCCTTTGTAAAAGTCTGGAAAGTGACTTCAGAGGAGATTTCCATTGCATGGTTGTATCTCCAGGATGAGTACAGAAGGGTCTTGCAGAAGGGCTATTTTTGACTAGTTTTAATACCTGCCCAGTCTTCAAATACCCCCTTCAAACTCAGCAAGGGAGTCAGTGTTACAGTGCTAAAATTTACAAGCAGCTGTCAAATGAGAGTACCATGGCTGGTGAGTGCATCCTGCTGCTAGACACATAGGAGAAAAAAGAAATAGGCTGTAATACCTTATTTTTTCCCAGGTGCACAAATGAGTTTAGAATCTTGTGTTGTAACAGCAGTAGCTGTCCAGTGTTTCTGAAGCTGTGCAGTAGACAAGACCAGAGAATTGGAGAGCAAATAAGTGATAAATTTATTGAACTGCAGAAAGCTGGTGTTGACCATTTTCTTCCTTCAGAGTCAGATGTGTGCACTCTCCTTTATCTTCTCTTTTAATCCCCCATCAGGAAGATAAAATTTCTCCTGGAGGGAGAGTGTCATAGGAAACTTACTCTGTCTTCTAGCTTTTTGAGAAAATTCTGTAATTTTTCTCAGGCAGGAGAAAAATTGTGGATTCTCTGAATGATGTTCTACCTAATAGCATAATTTGTATGATGATAAACTATGGCAAGCCTGCCTGATTCTTGGCTTCTTTCTATACATTCCATCCATTCTTAATGCAAAATGTCCTAAAGCATCTCTAAGAACCTGTTTTTCTGTTTGGATGAAGTTGTTTCTTCACCTCTGTCACAGGTAAAGTGGTATCTTTTAGAGAGTCTTTGTCAGGTTTTAATTTTATTATTCCTCACGTACAAAAAAAATCTTACCAGGTCTTCAAACTGAAAGTAGGAGGAAGAGTGACTAAGCTACTTAGGTTTTAAGATTTGAATATCATCTTGATAACACACAGGGTGTCTTTAGATTATGTGATTTGTGGAGGAAAAATACTCCTTCCAAAATCATTTGTATATGTTTGCATCATGTTAAGCCTGGTTGAGCTACTGAGCATCTTGAGCTTCAGTGTATACCAGGAGGTTTGTATCAGAATAATAGTTACCAGTTTTGAAATGTTGACTCTGCAACTTTGCTATTGCTGTGGTACAATTACCCTTCCTCTCCCCCTCCCTGCAGATAATCGGCCTACTGAATGTGTTCACACCACAAAAATCCCTGGAAGAGTTTCAAGATGTGTAAGTCAGATTTGAGCTAAAGCTGAGAATTTATTTTTAAAGCCTTCATATGAAAAGATGAGCAAGAGAAAGAAGACAGTAAAATGGCAATATTATCTGACTATTCTTTTTTTTTTTTCTTTGTAAGCTACATAGTGATGGAGCTCATGGATGCAAACCTCTGCCAAGTGATTCAGATGGAGCTAGACCATGAACGAATGTCTTACCTTCTTTATCAAATGCTGTGTGGTATCAAACATCTTCATTCAGCTGGGATAATTCATAGGGTAAGTGAACTAAACTGTATAATCTACATTGCACCTCGTTTTGTCTTGAGTATTTAAAGGATAACACAAGTTAGAAATAGGAGCATGAAGGGTGTTTCATAGCCTGTCCCATAGGCAGGGAGAGAGAGCTGAAAGGAAATCATCACACCCTTTTCCAGGGTAATTCTGGAATGAGCCTTTTGAATGTTTAAATGACTTGATAACCATCTGCACAGAGCAAACTGAAGATTTTTGTAGTGAGTTGCATTACCTCCTCTAATGCTGCAGAATGTTCTACTTCAGTAGTCATGGCAGGAAAGGATATCTGAGAGTGTCTCTGCCTTTATTGTTTTGGTAACCAAACCTGAAATCTCATCTTTTGAAAGAACTGCCCATTTTATTTCTGCTCCTTTACTAGAAGAGTAATGAATAACTATCTGAAATCTCCAGAGAAGATGATGATAAAGGCTTGTAATTGGAACTTGGATAACACCTGTGTGTCACAAATCATTCACTCAGATGGTTAACAGACAAAACTGACTACAGCCTTTTAAATGGCATGTGCGTTGCAATCAGGTCAAAAGATTTTGAATTAAAGGTTGCCTGTTCAAGTTGAGCATCTCATATGTAATGGTATATAGATTAAAGATTGCTTGAGATTGTCTGCTTAGAACTTTTCTAGTATAATCTTGTCAATTTGGGAAATGGTAAGATTGTATTTTTATAGTACTATATTTTTCATTGTGACTTTTTAACAGAGTTTGAGAAGTTTTCATTTCTGAAGTGATAGAAAAAATTTAATTAACCTTAGTGATTTGGCATGGTTTCAGTCCTTACTACACAGTCATCCTCATGATGTGCACAGGAAAGCAGATCGCAAATGGCAGTTCTGTGCACTGCCATAGGAATTGCTGTATTAGAATGCTTGTCCAGGTCAGTGGTCCACTACATTGTGTCTGGGGTGTTAAATGGTCTGCAAGCAGGCCAGAACTCCTGTTCAGTGCCATCTTTTCCCCAGGGAAACAGGGACAATTATTTGAATAGAAAATACAGCTTGAGTGTGCAAATTATGCTTCCTTTTGCTTAGGTAGTTGTAGTAATCATCACCTGTTTCATTCCAGTGAGGAGCTCAGGGAATGAAGGTGAAACCTTCCTTCTTGCATCCAATTTCCCTGCACTGTTGTTTTGGAAGACATGGGCAAGGGAGGGAGAAGCATTGCCTGCAATCAGGCATCGTATCTTATGTTGCCTTGTCTGCTTGTGGGCATTTGAGATGGGTCACTTGGGCTTTTTCCATTATTCTGGGAATGCTTGGCAAAACTAGATTGTTTCAGTTGCTGTTGTGGTACTGTATTGCTTATGACTGAAATGATGCAGCCCATGGTGTTCTAATGTATGTGCCTGTGGGTCTGCAATAATGCTTTTCATGCAGTTTCACATTTCCTCTTCAATACTTACATATGCAAGTTTGATTCTGTGGATTTTCCTTTTTTAGCTTTGGAAAACGGTGTATTGTCTGGACATGCTAGAGTAGGTAAAGTAAGAATGTCTCTCTGTGGATCTTAGCACAAGCTTAAGGGAGCTTCTGAAGGTTACCTCAGGGTGATTTGTACTCCTCTGAAGTGGGCATTGATCCTGTAGAAGTTGTGGATAAATTTAAACATTTTTACATTTACACAGAACAAGTAACTACTTAAGTAATTGGGCAGGAGTAAAGACAGCTTTGAGGATAGAATTCCTGCCTCTGTAAATATGGGTTAAGTCTTTGAACTGCTTCCTATCATACAGGAATAAACTATCCTAAAGAGACTAAATACAATTGCTGTGTAAATAGCACCGTATGTATGCATGAATGCTTTTAAAGAACATGTGCAGGTGCTTTTGAAGGACATTGCACTTGCATGTCTTCCTGGTAGATTTTCAGCTGACAGCTTCTTCTTAGACTTTGTTAGAAGATTGAGTATATTCAGGCACAGCATTACCTGCCATGTGCATTGTGCCTTTTTACTTCAAGGTGCAAAGTATCAAAGTTTTGTTTCTCTGTGGAGGAAGCTGAACAAAACCTTAGAGTACAAGGAAGATTCCTGCAAAGGGATGTGTCACACAGACCTTGTGGCTGCAGTGGTAACTCTGTACCACTCCTCTGGGCTCTCGGCACCAGAGGCTAATTTGGACATTGGCTTTCATGTCCAAAGCTAATTACTTTATTGAAACTTCTTAAACATAGCCTGCACTACTGTGACTGCCCAAGGAGCATTCTGGCTATGAATCTAATGTTCTACTTTAGTGATCTCTAAAGCTTTAAGCTTTTTTTAGTGTTGGTAGTTTCTCATGTTTTTTAACTGGGTTCTTCAGCTTCTAACATAGCTGTGGTAATCTCACAATCTCGGTATCCTTTTCAAAGCTTGTTGGATGATTGAAAGCACAAAAATCTGTATATATGCCTTATAACACTGGATACTACTGGCCACAGAAGTGAGTATTTTTTGAAATAGCAAGCTAGAGGCATGGAACAAAGTAGTTATCAAACAGAAAAAGAGTTTCAGTCAGCTTCACCTTGAAGTTGTAGGGGATAACTTAGTTGCCACATCAGTAGGTAAAGATTTGACCATAACCTTGCACTGACTTTAACAGATGTTGGCAAATCAGCATTACTGTGTTCCACACATTTTGCAGAGATGCCATTTCCAGCCAATATAGAAGTACATGTTCATTTATATTTCATAATCTGAGGATGAATGATCAGCATTGCAGAGTTGTGCCTCACTGATTTTCTGAGGGACACAAAGTGTCTCATTAGTCTTGCATGGAGGCTCTGAAACATTGAATTCTGCCTGATTTTGAATACTTAACAAAGGGGCCTAATTACAGAAGCCCTTCACAAATCTTCTATTAGAAAGAGAAAAGCCCACAGAAGCCATGGATTACCCTCCAGAGATGTCCCTGTCTCCTTGTCTGGCTAATGGGGAGACGGCCATGCAAGAATCTGTTTCTTAAGCACTGACATTTTACATTTCCACGGTTCAGTGAGAGATACTCTGCTATAGGTTCCAGTTATATTTATCCATCCTAATGAATCTGATCACTCTCAAAGGAGCTTTTGAGTTCCTGTTTATTTAACAGAAGCTATATATAAGAGATGCAGGTTTTGCATCTCTACATGAATTTGAATGTAGTGTAAGGCAATTCATCATGTTGATCCTAGGCTTCATGACAGCTACATGGTATTCAGAAATAAGGATGGACAGCATTTGGTAAGCAAAGAGAAGATCTCTTAACATTTTGAGTGTTAGTCCTGCAGCTTTGGGGAGGATGAGCATAGTTAATACTATGAGCATGTGCCTGGCATTCTGCAGTGAACATCCTGAAAATAATAGAGGCATGCAGAAATAAAGCTGATAATAAAAAGAGCTGTAGAAGAATCTGAAACATGCATATTAAACGGACAGAAGGCCTTATAGAACTTAAGTTGTGGTTTTTGAGAATGTTTTAAGCTAAAGTTGTCTGTAGAGTCTTTGTGTGTAAATGCGTGCGAGAATATTTATGTATGCAAGACTTTTAATCAGTCATTAAAATTCTCTTGTTCTGGAACTCTTTTTGTTGTTTCCTCTCTAAAGCAGTTTTCTTAACATTATGAGGAGATTGCCGAAAGCCATCCAAGTACAAATGAAAACTTCATAAATCTTGCAGATATCCACCTTTAAGTCTTTAACTGCCCATGACAGATAGGGCTACTTATCAGATGCTTGCAGCTCAAGTGTGGGAGTCCCTCTGTCAGATCTCAGGTTTTTCTCTCATTAATCTCAGTAGAATGTGGGCAGGAAGTATCTCAGTCTTATCTGTGTTGTCCTGTGTTCTGTGAATGATTTTATGATTGCAAAGTTATTCTGAAATATTCTATAATATTTACTCTGTGACACATTCAGGTGTGTGTAAGATCCTGCTGAGCTGATGACAGAGAAAGCCTGTGTAGTGTTTGTATAAATAAATATTGCAAAGCTACTATTGTCAAT
The DNA here is from genome assembly GCA_013397245.1 of Thryothorus ludovicianus. NCBI lineage: Eukaryota > Metazoa > Chordata > Aves > Passeriformes > Certhiidae > Thryothorus > Thryothorus ludovicianus. The sequence continues at coordinate 310,773 of VZTB01011431.1, read as the reverse complement.
GGGATTCAAGTGTAGGAATAGTTACTCTGTTGCTAACCAAAATGATCTGAAGCTATGTCAGCATTTTCCACTCCAGTTTAATGATTGTGTTAATTTTTGGCAGTTTTTCAGTGGTGCCTTTTTGGGTTTGGTTGCCAAACTTTGTATAAAGCCAAGTCCTAAATTGGAAACTAAAACCATGTGGGCATGGAGATTTCCTTTCTGTTCAGAGAAATATATTGGTTCAAAAGAGGTAATGTAACCTCAGCTAGCAAATAAACCTTTTACATTCATTATAATTCTAATAATTCTTGTATCAAGGTGATTATTGAATCAAAGGATTATTATATTACTTGTGTTCCGCATTGTAGAAATAATTATTGTTCTAGTGTGCAGTTTCTAGACCTTTTCCTCAGAGCTAACATTTCTTACTAACCTCAATTTATTTCAGACATTGCTAACGTACCTTGTAATGCTGGTTGTGTTTTCCCTCTTTAATTGCTATATAAATCTACAAGCACAATAAAGGAATTAATTTTGTAATCTACTGAATGCACATAAATTAATGCAAGGGGAAAAAAAGCTGCAGTTATAGCAATAAGCTTAGTTGTGTGTATGGAATTTAATGTTAGCAATATTATCTTTTTAAAATGTGAACCACAGACTACTTTGTGCTTGTCTTAGCAGTCATATATGATGTTTCTTTTTAAAGGATTTAAAGCCCAGTAATATAGTAGTAAAGTCAGACTGCACTTTGAAGATTCTTGACTTTGGACTGGCCAGAACTGCAGGAACTAGTTTTATGATGACGCCTTATGTAGTGACTCGTTACTACAGAGCACCAGAGGTCATCCTAGGGATGGGATACAAAGAAAACGGTCAGCAAATATAGTCTTTCTTTGGCATAGCTTTATTTTTTTTTTGTTTGGCACACCACATTTTACATGTTAATGTTTTTTTCAAGCTGTAGAAATTTTATAAATTAGTCTCGTGACCAAAATACAGATTCTGGATACACCAATTTGTTTATTCAACTCAACCCATTAGAAAATGTTTGCATTTAATAGGAGAAGAAATCGAGGGCCTTGTTTGTTTAAAAATTGAAATTATTTCCTTGGTAGATTACATGACATCTGGGAAGAACTGGAAATATATTTTCTTAATATGTAGTATGTACTTTGATATAGCTTCATCTGACTTTATTCTTGGTGAAGATGTAAATTGTAATTCATCAATATGTGTACTAAATTCAGTGCTAAATAACTGTAGTGGGTATGGCCTTTCAGGAGGTAAGAAGCATAAAGTCTACTGAGGAACAAAGAAGCTAAGATTACCTAGTGGGGCATTACTTTTTATGAAAACCAGCCTCCTTTGAGCCTCTTGCACTAAATTATTAATGTTGGTGAAAAACTCACTAAGATACTTGGGACGAGCATAGAGAGAGTATTGTCATGATGCATCATAGATTCTTTGGGGTCCATGACAGATTCCAAGGGAATTTTACTTTGCGTGCACTTCTTCCTCACCATATTTTGTAACCAGTCTGCCTCACAGTATCTTCTACAGGAAAATAAAGATCTGTTATTTGAGGGAAACACATCATCAAGTACATGGCACCTTCAAGGAAGCAGCTAGTGGTGCCTGTTAGGAGAACAAAGTGCCCTGGCACTCCTGGCACTCCCTTGGAACAGCCTGGTTCTGCTGCCATTTCACTGCTCTGCTCTCCCTGGTTTCACTTGTCGGCACCTCAGTGCCCACAGGTCACCCTGGGCATTTCAAACTCTGCTGGCCAGGCCTCCAGGAAGCCCTGAGCTGTCTCCTGGGATGTGAGGTGTTGCTCCTCACCTCCTGACACAACTGGGGCTTGCTCTGCCTTTCACCATTACTAATACAGTCTGCAAACCTGCCTGCCAACTGCATACCTTCGCAGCAAGTGACTTCAGGCTGTGTGTGAATGGGGATAGCAATGAAAGAAGCCAGCTCAAAGGAATAAGAGTGGATCTTTATTGCAAGACTGGGATTTTTATTTGTTTGGATTGTTAGTGTGCATGAGAGGAGGTACATTTCTTCAAATGTCCTCCATAGCTGATTGTTTTTCCTGTAATTTAGGAGTCACAGGCTGAGTAGAGCAAGTTAGTTATTTCTTTTAATTCCTGAAGTTTTCTAGATTTGCAAATTTGTCTTTTTTTCTCCAAGACTTTATATTGGCTGTTTAAGGGACATCAAAGAAAAGTACCTAAAACTGTACTAGTGAGTCATGCAGCTGACTTACAGAAGGAATTGATTAAATGAAAGTCACAAGTTTTCTGACTCAGCTTGCCCAGTTTAAATTTTTCTCTTAAGTAGAAAGTAATTTTGGGTTGCAAAAGTGTGAAACATTCTTTCCACTACTGGAGTTTAGGTAGATTGTGTTCTAGAGTATCCTGTCAAGCTTGTAACAATCCTGTTCCTTATGGAAGCGTGAGTTGTGTTGTGCATCATAAATAATAATTTACTTTCATTTGAAAAGCTATCACGTTTTCCCAAAGCCAAATACATGGTCATTGAAATGAGGGTGGCACTTCTGGAGAATGTAAATGTATGAAGTGAGTCCAAAGACAATTGCATTTCCACACATACTGCTCTCATTAAAAGGCACTTCACCTGAGCTGCTAAGTCTTCTCAGCCAAGGAGTTGGTGGAGCTGCCATGACAGGGAGATGGGTATCACTGGGAACCAGGGGCTGTCCAGGAGCCTCACCTGTTACTATTGATACCTTCTATAGCCCATTACACCCACAGTTAAATTAACTGTGAACTTTTTTAATGTGGAGTTAAATATTGAAGGTTGACAGTTAACTAATGGTTACAGGGTTGTCTGGCAGTTTCCTACAGTTTGTGCCCTGCTGAACTTGTGGAGGATTGAAATATAGATTTTGATGACTGAGATAATGTACTGCAGAGTAACATTTTTTTGGTGCTATACTACACAGGTACAAAATCTTCAATTGTTTTAAAACCAGGGAGCCCAAACAAATACATTGAGTTAATTTTTGTGTAGGGTTTGTTACCAAAGGATGTTTGGGGGCATCACATAAGGAAACCAACTAAAGGACACCAGAACTGTACCTGCACGTGCTCTTTAACAGATTTATGCACTGTTATGTCCATGATTATCAGGAAGGAAACACTGAAAAACAAGGAAAGCCCTGAAACAACTACTTTTACAATTCCTTCTAGGTAGATTGGGTTTAAACATTATTTTTATGTAGTATTTTTTTTCCTCCTAGAGTTATAAAAATTGGTAAGTTCACTTCACAGGCTTATTAAGAATAAAATCGACTCCTTATGAAAGCAATAGGTTTTTTAAAAGTATTTTTCAAATCTGTTATGAGATTTTAGTCTTCTGTAAAAGTATTCACTAGTAGCATTAGTTCAGCTGGCTACAAAACTTAGAGACCTGTAATTAGACAGGTTTTTGTTTGATTTAATGAAAGCAGCAAATCAAAACACAACAAAATATCTCAAGTTTGGTTTTGTAGGGATACCAGAAGAATGGTCACTCTGTCATGTTTGACACAAGCTAATTACAAGAGATTTGGTTATATTTTGGGTTGTAATGGCAGCAGATTGTTTAGCAGATCAAAAAGTCAATGTTCAGAGTGTTATTTAAAAAGTCAGATGCAAAACTTGGCTTCTTTAAGTCTCTAAGCTGAAGAATATGTACTTAAGTATTTGGAAAAAAAGTTTTTGAAGGAAAAAGAGCACTAAAGTAAGGTGTTGACAATATTTTTTTAAATGAGCAAGGCCCTTAATTTTGACCTATTAACATGCACGACTATGATTTCCTATCATGTTATCTAGATACTATTTTAGAGGAACTTAAAAATATTGAAGAAGGAATATTGAAAAATAAGAAGCAATATTGTTTGCTTGACACTGTTGAGCTCCTTCAGAATATTTACATTTAATTCTTACTATACAGTTGTTGTCACTTAAATCCCCCTCTATCTGCTTAATTGAAATTCCAGTGTCATATTTGACATAAAAGTATTTATAATAATAAAATCTCATTGTTATGACTTCAAGAAAGCTTTTGCATATGGAATTAACAATACCTCTGAAAGTAACTGCAAAAGAAATTGGCTTACCTGTACAAAGTAAACTCGTGCATCTTTATGTCTTGTGAGTGATTTATTTTAAGGTAATGTAGAAAATGTGTATTTCACTTTTAAAAAATTATTTGTGAGTTTTTCTTTTGTGTAAAATGTTATTTCAGCGTAACTGGAGAAATATTTTAAAACAAATGATTTGAACTGAAAATCTAGGAGCATACTAACATTGTCATTAACTGATCCTCTAAAATTCTAAGTGATCTTTTACTGATTCTGTTTGCTTTTTATTTAAAGCGAGAGAGAGATGCATGATAATCTGACTTCTAGGAAATACCTGATGCCAAATTATAATTCCTATTATAATAATTAATTCTCCTAAAAAGCCTGAACTGTTTCAGTAGGCAATATTTTTACAGGTCAGTTTACTTAGTTACTTTTAGAAGTATTCCTACAGCTACAGTGGGATGCCTTTCAAGGGATCCCTCTTTCTTTGGTGCTGCAGAGGTGGCTTTGAAGCCTCCAGCCTTGGAGAAGTGCTTTCTTTACTCTGCTGGATTCGTGTCTCTCTCTCTCTGCTCAAGCTCTTGCTCTAGCACTGTATTAAACAAAAGGATGTTTTTCTGCCTTGTATTTGAGACAGTTAAAAGCTAATCCTTACACATGGTGTATGTTAAACTGTTTTCATTGATTTATACAAAGACTTGCTCTTCTTCCTGTGCTGTCTCTGCAGTTTATAGGATGCAGTCATGTTATGCTTCTTTTAATTTTAAATGACCGTTTGCTTTGCTTTTCCTTCTTTTTGTGCTACAAACATAGTGGATTTATGGTCTGTGGGGTGCATTATGGGCGAAATGGTTTGCCACAAAATCCTCTTTCCAGGAAGGGACTGTATCCTTGTGCTGCTGCAGCAGGTTGAATTAGTTAGGAAGTGATTAACCTTTTTATTGATGTTGTGTCTTGAAGATGCATATTGTACAATTTTTTTTTTTATTAAACGAACATGGATTTTTCTTGTGATACACTTAAAAAAAATCATTTATATTCAGGCTGCACCTAGCAGTAGGACATAGTCTCTGCTGGTCCTGTAGTTAGCATTCATTCACCTTCACTCATTTCCATTGCACATGCTTTTTATAGTCACTTCATGTGTATGTGTGTGTCTAGATATTTTTATTTATTTTATTTTAATAACTATCTTTTATGTTAATATCATTGCATTTTGTTTTCAGTTGACATTTGGTCAGTTGGGTGCATCATGGGAGAAATGATCAAAGGTGGTGTTTTATTTCCTGGTACAGATCGTATCCTTACCCTTGGCCTAGGATGTAGTTGTAAAAGGTCAAAAGATACTGCAATGATACAGTTCCAGGTTAAGGTGGTTCTAATTTTTAAAATACTGGTTTTAAACTGCCTTTTCAAATTGCAGTTTGCAAGTTCATTATATACCACTTGGGCAAACAGATTTTTTTTTTCTTTTTCTTTTTTTTCCCTCTTCTTTTCTTTTCCCAGTGTAATATAGTCCCTATCCATTACTTTTGAATGTTGTCACACTTAAGACAGACTTCTTTTTGTTTAGGTGATGTTTTCTTGGTTCACTTGCATTGGGTTTTACTTTGGAATTCATTTTTATGTAGTAATTTACTAATCCTGTTTAGTGCCTGAGCATGTTAGTAGTTACTATTCTTTGCATTTTATAGAAAATGTTTACAAAAATTCCTGACAGTCTTCATTGGTTATACTCCAGAGGTTTGTTTTTTGTATGCAAAAATGATCCTGCAAGCAGCTTTCAGAGATATCTGGCATTTCTGAATTTCTATTCTGAATTTCTATTCCATGAATGGTTTGGTGGTGTCTGTATGGGGTGTCCTGTGAACAATATTTCAGACAAAGAGTCTTCTCCAAACAAACAGAACTGAAACCTCTAGATCATTACTAAAATTAGTGCAAATAATTGGACTTTGATATCCTATTTGTTTTACTATGACTTACAGAGTGTTTTTTTAGATGCCATCAGAAATGTTTCCGGCTTTTGTTGCAGGAAACTCTTTAAAAATTGATATAGTACCATTTAGGGGTAAAAGTGGGGTGGAGATTTTTGAGCCATGGTAAGGAAATCCAGAGCATCCTTACTTTCACTCAGCTCTGTCATTGCATGAGCTGCACCATGCTTTGCTTTATGCATCTGGTTTGCTGGCATGGCTTTCCAATTTAGACTCAGTGCCATACAATGGGAATAGTTCCTTCTGTCGAGGCCTGGACTGAAGCACAGCAGAGCTTGAGAATTTCCTATAGAGATCTGCTGTTAAGATTTAAGAATATAAGAGAGGGTCTGCTTCAACCCACTGTAGATCTAGGTAGCCTGGTATCCAGTCTTTGATGGCAGCCACAAAGAAAAAGTTGGGGAGAATGTGAATTAGCGTATATAAAATTTTATTGGAGTTCTCCCCCAGTATTTAATTATCTGCAGCTAGGAGTTCCTGAGCCAAACTCTACTTTTTTTGTTTCAGTAAAATGTATTAAATTCCTCTGCCCTGAAGTGGTCAGTCTCCCCTTTACATTGTGTAAACCCCTCAGTTAAGGTGTTCCTTATGCATCCTTGAAACTCTTCATTCAAGTCCCTGACAATATTGTCACTGACCTGTGAGAGCCATGCCCTGATCCTTTGTGTCCCCTGGCGCTCAGTGTTGCACATCCTTGGTCAGAGGTTGCCCAGGACTGGTACCCAGGTCACAGTGGAGGACGAAGCTCCCACGTGGGCTCATTCCCAGGAGCACCTTGGTGTGTGGGAGCTTGACTGTGGTAGCTGTCAATGTGTGTTCACATCAGGGAGTGAGTTCTCCAGAACCCAGACAAGGACTTAAGTTACATTTGTTGTATTTAAATATTTTGTGAGTCTTTTAATACTCTGTTTCTCAGAATTATATCCTTTTCTAGGCAGTAATGCTTTTGAGTGAAATACATGTTGCCTTGACTACGCTATCATAGTCTTGCTTTGTTTCACCATTTAAGAAAGTAGTCCTAAGTCATGATGATGAACTTGATACTTTATTATAATTTCCTGTATTTTCTCTGTTGGTTATTTCATGTGTTTTAACATAACTTTCTAGCTGAAAACCAGATACAGTGTTTTTCTTAGCCGCATAACCTTAGATATTGATCAATGGAATAAAGTCATAGAGCAGCTAGGAACACCATGCCCCGAATTTATGAAGAAATTACAGCCTACAGTCCGAACTTATGTGGAGAACAGACCTAAATATGCTGGATATAGTTTTGAAAAACTCTTTCCAGATGTCCTTTTCCCAGCTGACTCTGAACACAATAAACTTAAAGGTAAGGTCTGTCTTCCGTGTGTTGTATGTTTTAAAAGTTTTAAAACTGTGATATATTAAATAGAAATGTAGCTTGGTTTTGTTCACTATAAAATCATCCTCCTAAGGTTCTAAATATTTATATCATGAGAATGGATGAATGTGCTGGCATGTGCTTGCCTCCACTTTCATATCTTCATGAGACAGCTCCTATTCTTGGAGCTGTCTTTATAAAGACAAGTAAATATCTATTTTCTCAATGACAGATGCCAACACAGTTTAGAGAAAAGTGGGGGGAGGTTGGAATAGAAGTTGTGTAGGCAGAGCTAATCTTTGTTCTCGAGGGATGAGAATAAGGGATTTATGTCCAAAAAATATAAGATACCCTGCAGTTACTTCAGTGGCTTACTGGCTCTAAAAGCCACCTACTCAGTGGAGTCACTCATGGTGTTTTCTGTGACTAAAAGCATGTGACAGAAAGGGGCAGTAAGTGCTTGCCTGCTGCTCTTCGAGACAAGGCAGCCCTGCCACCTGAACTGTTTCACATAAGGATGTCAGACCAAGGGACACTGTATGCTGGAAATGGGTAGTGAAACATGTTTGACCCCTTTCCCACCTGTGTCATTTTCTTCAGGTTTTTTTGCCTTTAAATGGACTACTCTTCTAAGCCTATTATGTGAGGGTTGCATAGACATTTAATTAGAACTTGATTACTCTGACCCTTCTCTTTAAAAGTTTGAAACATGTGTTCTATATATGGCAGTAATCAGAACAGAAAATTTTATTTTTGCAGCAAGTCAAGCAAGAGATTTGTTATCAAAAATGCTGGTTATAGATGCTTCTAAAAGAATCTCTGTGGATGAAGCCCTGCAGCATCCATACATCAATGTTTGGTATGATCCATCAGAAGCAGAAGCTGTAAGTTCTTGCTTTAGGTCTCTGCTTAGGAAGCTACTGTATAAAGCCATCTTACTGTAGTGCTTGGTACAGCTGCTTGGCAGAAGGTTGTTGCACATTTCATTAGAAGCTTAACTGAGCCATAATTGTTTTTCTTGACGTTGATAGGTATGTTTATTAGAAATAGCATCAGGAATGGGCTGAGATTCCTGTCTCTGTGTTGGTGTATAATTGCAAGTCATCTCCTGAACATGTAGTCATGCATCTGAAATCTTTTATATAGGGTTCTAACATATTGAGCTCCAGTTGTTTCGGTGTGATTTGATGGCCCTTGATGGGATTCTGAGGTATTTATTCCTGGGGAAGTGAAATACTTTCCTTAGTTGTAGGAATTGATACTATTCTTCAACTAGAAAAAAGAGTTTCGGGAAAATCTGAATATGACATCTTGAGCTTTCAGTCATTAAAACTAATGAACAAAGGGATTAATTTAATTTTTTTCCTTGAAAAATTAGTTTCAGGATAATTTCAGCTTATGAGAAAAGTATTATTTTTTTTAAAAGAAAAGTTTGGTGATGGCCACTAAGAATAGAAAAAGGCACTTGATGTAAATGGAGCAATTATAATTCTACAGCTCTGCAATAGCTAAATAGAAAATTTAGTAATTAAGATCAAGTAGCTAAAAAGAGCTGCTTGTGCTGGAGACTACTGCACTTAGGAGCTCTTCTACCAGACTGATCAGTTTCTCTGTTAATTATTACAGTAATGTAAGCAAATTTGTTAATCAGAACTCTAAAGACTATGGCAGCGTATAAAAAATAGGCTAAGTCCAAGTATGAACTGGTATATAATCATCTAAGTGTTATTTTTAAATCAGATTCGTGTTCTGAATGGTTAATTGAATTTTTAATTTATACTGGTTTTGTATCCCTTCTGATTTCTCTATGATGAGTTAGTTTTGTTTTTCAGCCTCCCCCAAAGATACCAGATAAGCAATTAGATGAGAGGGAGCACACGATAGAAGAGTGGAAAGGTAAGAAAGACATTTAAAGTATAATAAGGCTTTTGGGATTATGCTGGGCCCCAGTGATTATTGTTATTAAAGTTCTTCTGAGCAACTTCATAGTATTTACTTCATCTGCTTGGATGTCAGGGGAACAGATCAGTGCTTCACAGACTCTCAATTGTTGAGACACAAACTTTTCCTGCAAAGGAGATGAACCTTTGAAGTGAACTAAAGACCTGCTCATGTCAGTCACCTTTTGCAGTTCACAGGACAGCATTTGTAGGGATGCTAACTTCTGGACAAACTTCTACAATTGGAAAAGATGCAGGAGCTTGAGCACTGTAATGCTGAATTAGAAGGACAAGTCTTCAAATGTTCCTAGCTCTTCCGTTGAAGACTGCTGATTGAGTTTCCCTTACCAAAGAAACCTTGATAAAAACTGAATGGGTCTTAATACTCAGGTTAGCCTCAGGTCTCCAAGCAGCCTGAATGAAAGAGCCTTGGAGCACTGCCAGTGGGTTCTCAAGAGTGCCAGGCCACTGCAAGCAGGTCCAACAGAAAAGAATGTACTTTTTTTATACCACTTGCCAGTTGTTGTGTAGCCTACAACCTGTTGTTCAAAACTAATTCTGAACAGTAATAAACCTATGAAATTTAAATGGATGTTTTAATGGGAGATATATTGCTGATCTGGTCTTTGGGTTGCAAATTCATTTTTTGCCTTCCCTTCTCTGCATTTTCAGAGTTGATATACAAGGAAGTCATGGACCTGGAGGAGAGAACCAAGAACGGGGTTATACGTGGCCAACCAGCCCCTTTAGGTTGGTTACAATAAAAGCACAGTACAAGGCTCCACTGAGTTTGTAGGTCAGGAGGGAGTAAAGCTGATCAAGACATCCAAAAGTAACCTAACTCAAAAATATGGCTCCTAAATGATCTAATCTCTTGGGTTGAGACATTGGTTTTTTGAGTGGAATATACAAGGCTGACACCTTTTTATTGATGTGTTCAGTCCCCCTATGGTTGTCCCCATATAATTGATACTTCACTCATTTCAGTTTTGACAAACCATCTCTTAAGCCCCACATTAAAGACTTGTGGGTTTTATTTAATTTGACACATCTCTTCAAACTTGCCAAAACAGAGAAAAGTAACAGCCATTAGGAAGAGACAGACTAATGCAAGTACTGAACTGTGCAACTGTATCTGCAACTGATTTGCTGTTTTGTTTCTCATAGCACAGGTGCAGCAATGATCAATGGCTCTCAACACCCATCTTCATCATCATCTGTCAATGATGTGTCTTCAATGTCAACAGATCCAACATTGGCCTCTGATACAGACAGCAGTTTAGAAACCTCAGCTGGACCTCTGGGTTGCTGTAGATGACTACTTGGTCTTTTGGGGGGTGGGAGGGGGGTCCTTTTAGTCATTAATAGGGCACTTTTAAAATTTGGTGGTATTTTTGAGTGTTTTTTCAAAAATAATCATGGAATTCATCATAAAGTGCAGTAATTTCAAACTGTAAGTTGTGTTATAAGCAACCACTTTTTTGCTGTAATTAACTGTAAAATATTAAACCTGGTAATTTTTATTGTGGTTTTAAAATCTGCATATTTGCTTTACTATTATGCTGCTGATCTTTTTTTACTGAATTTGTAAATTTGTTTTATCAAAGCACATATTAATGTTGTGGTCATTACCATATGATGAATTATTTAAGATTTTATAGGTTTTCAATTTTTTTAATTAGAATTTATTCCAGATGTTTTGTTCATGATATCCTTCCAAGTTTTATGCTTGGTCATACATCTGTGTACAGGTGGAGGGGGAGAGAATTCAGTGCAGCCAGCTGTAGTTTCAGGCATACTACTGTGGGTGCTGGGTAGTGAACAAAATCCTCTTTTATTTTGGCCACTTGCCTGTAGTACTTCAGCAAAAGCAACAATTAGTGAGATTTTTTAGAGAAACAGAAAAAATCCTTTGCAAAGTTACATCCTCTGAATGGGTTTATGAACTTAAGGAAGCAAAGCATATCTTCAAAGCTGCAGAAATATCCAGCCTAGCAGAGTAATGTGATGTTTTCTGCAGAGTTGTGGCATGCCAAATCTTGTGATCACCATAAAACATGAGGATACTTCATGAATAATACATTGCAATGCCAATAAACTGTTTACTTCTAGCTCGTAGCCTGTTTTTGTACACACAAAATGAAGAGTATCCAGGATGTTTAGACTGCAAGAGGGAAAATGAATATGCTATAGCTATACTTTCATGTGAGATGTGATTCTTGGGAGTTCTGGTTCTTACTAGTTTTGTCTACTGAGGCAAGTGCTTTTTGAGTGTTTTTTGGGTCAAAGAGGGAATGACACGAATGCAATAGGGGCAAAACTTTGGCTACTCTTTCTCCACCAAAAGTAACTGACTGCTGAAAACCATGAAGTGGTAGGAGAACCTCAGGATTTCTGTAGCTAATGCATTAATTGAGCAATATATGCCATCCAAAGGAGGGAGAAGTAGTGCTGTATAAATTATTATTTATCTCTTTCATTTCACCGTGAGACCAGTGTAGCAGAAATCTTAGCAGTGGTTCATTTTCAGTCATAAATATTCAGTAGTTTTCATCAACAGAGCTCCAGGTTTCAATACACTTTTTAAACAAAAGATATATTGAGATATATAGAACAGTTACTAAATAGTCATGTAAGATGGTGCTGCTCCTCACAGAAGTATTTTAACTGTTTACATTTTATATTTACAGAATGATTTATGTATAACTGACTTAAGTTTATGTATGAGTTAAACAATCATTCAGAATTTATTTCTTTGGGAAATGCAGATTTTTAGTGAAGCTAGGCTGTATAATTGATTGCCTTGTGTAGTTGCATATTTTGTGTAGTGAATTAGAATGTGAAGAGGAATTTAAATTAGTAAAGCTCACAAAAAAATGGACATAAAAGATACAGAAGTCTTGCCAGGCGCTGAGCATAAGCAAACAATGTAACTGCCTACAGAGGTCATCCAGGAGTGACTGGTGGTCTTCAGTGTGGTTCCTTCTGCTTGTTGGGTTAAATAAGCATCTTTTTTGAAGTTTTAACTGAAAGAGGAAAATTTGTCTTTGCGGTGAGTTTCAGAAAAACGGAATGATAGTAATGTCAATATCTAACATGTCTTTTTAAAAAACATGCAGGGTTGCAAGGAATGGTAATGTCTCAAAGATAACTAAATTGATAAACTGCACAGTTGTTTTCCTGGCCTGGCTAGACTGCTGGTAAGTGCTGTGTGCGTGTAATTTTGCTTTCCTCTCTTGTATCTAATATTTCAATATTGCCTTCCTAAGCCACATTTGTTAAGGCAATTATTTTTGCAGGATCCTGCCAAAATGTATATTACCTCAGAATAGGCAGGACAAGTTTGGATTCATCTAGCACTGGAATGTAGAAAATGTTGAACAGAGACCAACAGAACAGTCTATTTTGTATTTTTTTTTATCAAAGTTTAAGCTGTGAATTAATCCAAAATTTTTTGATCAAACAGCAGTACTCCATTGTTACATAGGGTCAAATGATAGTGTGGTCAGCACGGTGTAATGAAGTTAAGACTGACAAAAGTAACGTCTGATGCCTCTCAGTGCTGTTAAAAAACAAATTGGTAAATATAGTTTCTATTTAAATTTATTTTAGACCCCACTGGATTGCAGTGATGATTAAAATATTTTGAAACTTGAAAATATTTTTGCAATCACTTTCTAGTGTCCTAAATATATAGTAACTGAACTGAGCTAAGTGCCAAGGAAATGGAGCTTTTCTTCTTTCAAGGCAAGGTTAGTGAATGTGTGGAACTGCCCACTGTGCCTGCTGCACTGTGAGCAAGCTCTCCTTAAAGGGATTGTTTCAGTAGGGTCAGAGCTTTGCCTGTGGAAACCAAGAGTTCACTTCTGGCACCATCTTCACAGGAATGTTGCTTTTTCTTTTTTTCAGTTGATTACATTTTAGGCAAATTAAAGTGATGGCAAATTTCAAAGACAAAATCATATTCAGTAATCAAATTATCACAACAGCATCCTAGTCTGAACTTGCCTTTTTATTTGTTGATTTTTTTTTTTCAGATAGATGTACATTGCCACAGATAGCAAACAAATGGGTAACTGGAATTCAGCTGTCCTTGTCTATTGTTAGATTATATGCTATCCAATACACTGTACAGTTTAAAGGTATTGTTAAGTTTTATTTTAGACTTTGATTTGGAATATTCTCAAGACAACAGGTTTCACTAAAGTGCATGCAACTCTCTAAGGCCATTCCAATCCACTGGGAGTTGATCTGGATTGAATTACCATGAGCTGTCTGATCTCTTACCTCAGGTGAGGTTCCAAACTGAGCAGTGAGGTTGGTTTGTACCTTCTCTGGGCAGAGCTGGGGCATGCAGCAAGGGAAAGCAGCTCTCTCCTTTTGTAGAAGCAGGTTGTTCAAGAATTTGAAATAAGAGATGAGGGGGGTATTAGTACCCTTAGGGTGTACTGGGATGCTGTGCTGGGAAGTCTTTTGTTGGTGCAAGTGTGTGGGTCATGGCTGATGTGTCTGTGTGTGTAAGCACAACTCCCTGGAAGAACACGCTCAGCCCTGGGTCACTGCTCAGCTCAGCAGACGAGGCACTTTGCCCTGCCCAAGGTTGGGCTTTTAGCTTTGAAAACTCTTCCTGTGTGAGATGCAGCAGCATCTTTTGGGCAGCAATTGCAGCTCGACAGCATCAGCAGCAGTGGTGTGCTGGGAGTGTCGTGTGTGTGTGTCCCCAGCCTGAGCTGTGCCACTAGGGCCCTGCTGCCTGGTGAGGCTGGGCTCTGTGGGGATGGATGGATGGATGGAGCATTCAGCTCAGCAGTGCATTAAGAAAAGTTTCAAAAACCTCCTACAGGAGCATGGTCCTACCCAGCCAGTAATCTGCAGTGTATGACAGTAAATGTTTCTTGATAAAGATATGGGTGAAAGGGGAGAAGGTTCAGCTTATACTTGGTCTTACTCTTTCAAGTTGCTGAAGGGAGTGAATTACAGTTTCCAGATCTGTTTTTATTTGCTGGCAGCAGCTTGTCCATGCTGTTACATTTTATTTTCTTGTCAGTGGTTTGGTGCAGTTGAAGGAGAGCCTGTCTGTATTTTTCAGTAGGATTAGAAAGAGGTTTATTGAAGCAGTGTGATAAGACTCTACTGCCTACCCAGATTGTCAATTAATTTAATTTATTCTTAGTTAAGGGCACTGGATAAAAGTGGTTTTTTTAAGTGGTCCCTCTCACTCCCTTCTCTGTGTATGTCTGTGTTACAGAAATGTGTTATGAATCAGATCACATTGTGTTTCTACTTCTGCAGTTCAAAATTTAAGCTAGGTTTTCTTGAACTACCTCACACAAACTTTCTACATTTCTTAACTAAGCAAAGCTAACCCTTGCTATTGGAACTACACTGAATGTGAATAGAAAATACACCTCCTTTAGAAAAAAAAAAACCTATTGGCCAATGTTGAGACAATATCAGTATGTTTCTTATCTCTTTCACGTAAGATGTTCACGTGTAATATATAGCTTGTGTACAGTAATGTACATCTAGATTATTGTGTTAGCTGTAAATTGGTGATTTTATTATTGTAGTCTGGTTTTGTAGGGTAAAAATAGCTTACTAGTAATGTCAGCTCATCCTTTACATTTTACAAAAGGAATAATTCTTGGTAAGCTTTGCATACAGATGAATTACTTTTGTAGGCCCAATATCTAGTCTATTTTTGAGAGTTCTTTAACTTTTATTACTAAAGTTGAGAAAAAAAAATCCCACCCCAATTATTGTGATCATTCCTTCTGCCCTTTTTGAAGTATATTCTTAATTTTATTATGTCCCAAGAAATATGAAGGGGAAGCTATACCATTAAAAATACTGGGGAAAATAATTTTTTTTTCTTCCCCTCATTTGGTACCTTTTCCTGCTTTTCTTTTATTTCCTCCAAATAAGCTGTTGGTGGGCATTACTGAGAACATTGTGGGGTTTTTTTAACTCATTCATGCCATAGGTCGTTACATGTGCACCACTGGAATGTATACATTGTTATCTAGTATGTCAGTTGGTTATAATGATATTTTAAATAAAAAAGAAAAAAAAAAAGTTTGACCACCAAGCATTTAGTGTTTCTTCATTGCCAAGCTGGGTTTCATATGGATTGCATAATAGGGCTGCACTTGAAATCTTATTAGCAAGAGTCCTTCCCAAGAACTCATCTGTTTTTTAATGGTAGTGTCCTGTCTTGTGTGTGAGCTCACTTGTGGGCAAAGTGACTTTTTTTTCCATTTCTCCATTCCCATGGACTTCGGATGTGCCACAGATTATTAACAGCCACACATTCGGTGTCTTTGCAACCAGTGGGAATCCATTCTTGCTGCCAGCTCCAGCCACCTTAATTCCTGGAAATACAGCTGCTGAAAGAGGTAAGCCATGGGCTGCCTAGTGCATGGCAGGATCAAAACTGCATCATGGAGAAACTGAAGGATCTGACTTCTGGAGAGCTGCCTTGGATGCCTGGAGCACTCACAGCACTGGCACTTGTCCCACAGGTAAGTGCCAGCATAAAGCGTTTGATTGCCTTCACTTCCAGCAGGGTTTCAGTGCATCCTCAGCAGCTGCAGCTGCCCTTGGGCTGTGCTGGTGGTGCCTTTGTGACAAGTTTCAAGGGAAAGGGACTGTGACCACAGTCCAGCCAGCTCTGTTTATCTGGGCCAGAAGGTGGGATGCTCTTCTTAGGAATGAGGCGGGACTCAGAAATGCTCTTCTTTATTTGGATAGGTCAGCATAAAGTGCTGCCAGTTTCCAGTGATACATTATTACAGAGCAAGGCCAGAGGGTTGTAGCTCTGCCCAGGAATTGCCTGGTGGCTCAGGACTGAAAGACTCCGTAATGTTGCTGGCCTCAGTGGAACTCTCTTGTGAATGTAGATAAGTCATTAAACTATTTCTGTTCATTTTCCTTTTTGTGTTAGAAATGCCATGACCTACCAAAGTTTTCTCTGTTACTCTGAAGTGTTGCTGTTTTGTTTTTTTTAGAAGCACATGCTTGTTTTATTTTTCCACTGAAATGTGTGTACTGGTATTTTTTTTGCCTGCATAATATTGGAAGAGATATTCCAGGCTGGGAAGATGGCATAGGTGAAGCTGTGGTAAAAGTTTATCTATTCCAGGAGCCTTCTGTCACATTAAGTTAATGACAATCAAACCTGCATATTTGTAAATACTTGCAAAGAATTACAGAGCAGTCTCCAGTGCTTGCTTTGGGAAAATGCTTTGGTGGTGAAGAGTATGGAAACAGGAGTTACAGCTAGGAAAGGGTTTATCATCTTCCTCACATAAGGGCGAGTGTTCTTTGAAGCTGTGTACAAGTGGATCTCATTTCTTGCATAACTGCCCATATCAGGAATTTAGCATTATGGTCCTATTGCTGCACTTGAGGTTAACATCCCACTGTGGTGCATTTTAGTGTGAACTGGGTTGTTTGCAGCTTCTTGCCAGGTTTATTTACTGCAGTGGCTCATCTACAAAAGCAGCTGAAATTTATTCCTCATGAACAAGAGCCATAGATGTTGCTGGAAATACAGCCAACAGCACAACAGCCAGTCTGGAACTGGTTTGTTTCACTCCTCATCTTGAGTAGAGTTTCTTTGTGTATTTAAAAATATATTTTTATCTTGGATACCTGATTATGTAGTGCTATAGATCTCATGATCCTATCCTGGATCTGCAGGTTTGGGATAAATGGAGTTTGTTAGCAATTATCTATGTTTAAATACTTAGGAGAGTTAACCAGCAGTGCTGCTTGTCTGGTGTGTTTGGTGTTTAGTCTCCCAGTCAGCAGGGCTCAGTTTCAGAGTTTGTACTGTGAACTAAAGGGAGCAGTCTGCACTTGATACATACAGGAGATAATGCAATATAAATAGTATAAGGGAGGTGTGGGCTGTCAGGTTTGAGACAGTGAAAGGCTTCTATGTTTTGGGTAGAAATAAAAGAAGGCATTAAAATACCCTTCTTCCTACTAGTGCTTGGATTGAATGTTGCTTTTTATCTGTCCTGGTGTTCTACTTACAATCTGGTTCAGACCACTCTCCAATATTAAGGTTTATTTTGTGATGAGTGACCTGGTACCTCCAGCTACCTGACACACTGTGCTCTTCCAGTTCAGTCACTGTTACTGCTTCTCTCTCACATTATGCATCTGATGACGCTGTTTTAAATGGCCATTTTATTCCTTAAAGGATCACTTGTAACCATTGGTAATGAATCCAAGGCAGAAAAAAAGGAAAAGGGGGAAAAAAAAGATGAGGATGATGCTCACGCCTGCAGGTGGCAGGCAGCTGCTGCTGAAGATGCAGGCACCGGCCTCATGCCAGGGCAGTAAGGAATCCAGGGAGAGCCTGGGAAGTAGGGAACAGGTTTTGAAGTAACTGAATGAACCTATCCACATGACTTACTGCACCACCTCACTTGACGTTTCTTATCCAGGAAAGATTAGGTTAAAATTCTGCTTTTTGCTCGCTTTAAATGGTTTACATTTTTTACATTTCTATAGGAAGGAGAAGTGTTACAATGCAGTAGAAACAAGTTAACACCCAGATGTTTTAAATAGTGCAATGCCTTGATATCTGTGAGATGATGAGGAGAAAGAATATCTTTCAGTATTGACTATCTCCTGGTATGTCAAAAAACTCATTCTAAGGTTATTTCCAGACTGTGAGTCATAGTCTTCTCTAGTAAGAAATGAGATTCAGGGCACTTTTTCAAAATACTTAAAATAAAGCAATTTTCTTCATTACAGTCTATACTTTTCCTTTAGCCAGTTCACGTTGTGGCACTTTTTTGTTAAAATTCTTTCTCTTTAGAGACTCCCAAGCTACCTCAGGATGTCAAAGGTAGAGTGCCAAGACAGAACAAACGATGCTGGGCTCGCAGGTGGAATTCAAGCTGAATCTGGTGAAACAATTTTCTTTGTGCAGGCTCTGCATGGCTCAGGGTGTTACAAATGCTATGCAGAACATCTTGAAATCACTTGGAAGGGAAGTCAGCCCTGGCAGCAAACTACCAGAACTTACAGCTTCACTCTAATGATTTTTCCTTAGCAGAAGTAAGGAACTTGGAATGATGGCTTGTTTGCAGTGTTCTTCCTGTCCCCTCATCTCCCTGTAAGAACTAACAACAAAAATATCAACTGGTATCATGAGAAATGGTACAAGGCAGGTAAGTGTACACTGTCCAGGAAAGGTTAAGGATAGAACCCCATCCTCCCCTCTTTACCACCCCGACACCCCCATACCTCAATTGCACTAATTCCTCTTACCATAAGTTTTGCTATTAAAGTTTGGATGTGTTTTGATGATAAGAATCTTCCATCTTCTACTTTAATACATATTTCGACCCAGGAGATCTTTTTTTCCTTGCAGCTAATACTGCTCTATTTTTGGCTCAGAAAAATCCTCAGATACCTAGGGCAAAATGTGCATTTTTAAAGTTCCACAGAGTTTGTGTAGCCAATCTGATTATTAATCACAGTTTAATTTAAAGCTGTATCTTTGTGAGACACTGAAACCATTCGGTGGGTAAGGGACAATTTTTAGTGAATTGTCAAGATTTTGATATCTTCAGCATGTTTGCAGACCTTATTTTCACAATGCCTTCATAAAACAATACCACTGTAGGAATTTTAACAAACTTTATGGAGGGAGTGGGGCAAAAACCACCTCATTAAATCTGGCAAAGCTCCCGGCTGTGGTGACAGACTGGAACTGCCACCTTCCCAAGTGCAGGAATCCCTCGGCTCCAGGCTCAGCTTGTCTGTTGGTTCTGGCCATCCACCCCCTCTGCAGGACCTTCCACTGTCCTTGAGCCAGCAAAAGGATGGTGCAGTTGAGTCCAAAGATGGCAGCAGGACCCTCTGGAGAAGAGTATCTTATGTTCTGTGGATACAGAGGAGACCCACTCTTTCTTGGCAATCTGACACTAAATTTTCAAGCTTTATGGTCAAAAGTCTTTCCCAGCTGGCCCAAATACAATAGCACATGTAAAGACAACAGGGCAAGTGTCACTGAGAGCACAATCACTATAGAATTACTCATGATACATGAGTATACCAGAACAAAATATGCATTTTCACTCGTTTTATCAGGAACAGGATTTTCTATACTTGTTCTACTTGGGGACTTTAGCACTTTGACTCCCAACAGTTAAACACCCTAATGTTGAAAAAAATTCTTCCATTTCCTTCTGCAGGAGGTAATTTCTCTTCTCAGCATCTTCACGAGCACGTTCAGAATTCCTCAGCTTTATCTCCAGCATCGTGTATTTCTTTCGCTCTTGGTCCAGTTCTTCTTCTAACCTAACCACCTGGTTCCTCAGGTCTGCACTTGTTTCTTCAATTCTTAAAACCAATAGAGAGAAGAAAAAAAAAAAAAAAAGGCTTTTTAAAGTGGCTGGGTAAATACAGCTGATAACAATAAAAACTCTAAGAGGAACAACTTAAATTTAACATATTCTAAGAAGAAGTTTTAAAGAAGAGAACTAAATGCCATTTCAATACTGTTGAATTTAAGGGCAGAGTTTCCTTGAAAGCTGGAACTTCCTTTTTTTGAATCTTGAGAAAAATGCTCAAATGTTAGAGAACAATGCTTTTCCAGCACCAGACTGCCTGGCTAAGGAGATAATGTATTAACTCCTCAGTTAGGCAGCGTTCAAGTATATAATACCAAAATAATCTTTTAACCTCTGTTTTTATCCTGATACTGTTTTTCCTTATATGGATATATATAGTACAAGGAGCATCATTAGGGATAATGACAGGAATGAGATCACAGTCTTTCCTCATCCTCCATTTGATGGTATTTTCTATAAAGTTTATCACTGACATTGGGCTGGGGTACAAGATTTTATGAAACCCAACCTTTCCTATGAGGAAGAATCAGAAGAACAGTTCTTAAATGTATCTGGGCACAAAGCTCTGAAGCAAAATTCAGAGCTTTTAACTCAGGAGGTCAAAGAACAAGGTTTTGTGATTTCAAAGAAGCACAGAAGACACAGAGCTTGATGTTCTCCTTGTGTTTCCCAATCACAAGACCAAGTACTGAGGGAGGAATATTTTCAGATAGGAATTACTGATTACTAGAATATGAATTTAAAAATTAGGCTTTTACAATGAAAAATGCCCCTCCTCTAAATAAAAATAAATACAACCTTAAAAATAATTTCATACACAAAACCACCCCCACGTCTCCTATGAGTCCCATACTCAACTTTGAAGCTGGGGTGTGGCATCCCAGTGGAAGTGTGAATGGGTTATTTTTAGTCAGCATAACTGATTAACTACTGTCACCATAACAAAACAAAAATGAAAAAAAGGGGCCTTGGGCAGTCCCAGAAGGGTCTCAATTCCACTTTATGACCATGAGGCAGTGCAAGATGTCACCCTAAACTTAATCTTCCTGTCCCTTTATATACAGCTAAAGATGGCAGTTTAATTATTGTCACAGTTTTCACAATGAATCAAAGTCACAGGTGCACCGACCTGCACCAAGTCCAGCAGAAAGCAGCCCCTGTGGATGAAGGCAGACCTTTATCTCCAGCCAGCTGTCAGCTGGAATATGACACACTTCTGAAGCTGGGATGCTTCCCCACACACAAATAACAGCTCTGAGCTACCAATTAAATTTTCTACCACTAAGTTGAGGGTCAACTACAGCAGCCTGGACTGAATTACACAGGGTCACAATTCTTACAGCACTTTGACATTCATAACAGTCTTCTCCAAATACTTATACTTTTTCTTAAGAGTCCCAGGTGATAAACATGAATTACTGAACACAGAATGTCTTATAATTATATTAACCTTGAGGGAGAAATGCTCTGGAACAGAGTGGTTACAGGAAGGCCATAAAACTTGCCTCCCTCTGACTAAGAGAGAGAAAATGAGCACTTGATGAGAAATAACAGCTTTTCCATCAGCAAGTGTTCCTTACCTCTGCCCCAGGCAGGTACTCACTCTGTTTTCCCTTTGCTTATATATGTGCCAACAAAAAAGCTCATATTCTTTCATTAAAACATGTCCTGCTAGATACACACAGTTCTGCAAACCACACAAGCACATGTACAATTTTGAGGAACTAAATTATCTTCAATAAAATAGAGCTGGTGAGGCATTCTAAATCTTTCATTCTAAGCTGCCTCCCTTTGCTAGTTAGCTCCTGTCTTTCTATAGTAGCAGACTTTCATGCAGTCTGAAAAGGAATACACTTCTGCACCCATAAATTGCTGCAGATCAGTAAAAACATTGCAAAATTTTTGAGAGCTGAAAAACTTGGCTTGAAATTCTTAGACTTGACAGCACAGTCCTTGAGGCTGTAACCCTGAACAGCTGGAGTCATTCTATTTAATACAAAAAGGCAGTCATTGCATCTTGCCTGGTTTTATGAAACTCTTTAGTTCATTAGGCATTTTCCTCTCAGCTACTTTTCCCTGTGAGACCTGGCCAATTTAGAGTCCTCCCCTCAAGCCACAGGCAGTCTGTCCTGTCCAGCTGCAGGGGAAAGGCAGGTGTTGGAGCTGAAGCAGCTCAACAGCTGGAATGAAGAACAGGTCTTCCTGGATGCCCCTGATGTCATCACCTTAAAGCCCCATTGAAACAGTTTTACTGATAAGAGTAAGGAAACTATCTCTTCCCCCAGGCAGCAGGCAAGAATGTGCAGCTACGCATTTCTAGGTTCTGCAGCCTGATATTTCTGTTTATTAACCCTTATCCCTGCAACAAGGCTTGCCAGGGCAGCTCTGCACAATTAAATGTAAGGCAGATACCTCCACCTCCCTCCTATTCTGCATCAGTAGGGCATCTGAAAAAAAAACCAATGTAAGCCATGAACTTCCACCCTCATTCACAGACCCTTCTCAACATCCCATGCTAGCAACTGCTGATGTTTCATGAACTTTTACACCTGAAAGGCAACAAGGCGGGGCTTTTCTCCCACTCGGTGGTGTTAGGGGGGAACTGAAGCTGCTGCACAGCCAGATTTTCCTCCCAGCTCCACACAGCAAAGCACTGCAGTGCAAGAGGCAGTAACACAACAGAGACTGGCAAACACTACCAGAGGAAATCATAAAATAAAGCAGGAAGATAGCAAGAGGAATTCCTACCTTAACTGGCCCATGGGAAGAGATCACAGTTCAGATACATGTTTAAGAAACTACCTTACCAAGAAAAAAGTGCCAAAAAACACAGCCTAAAGCTGTGCTTTACAATCTCAACAGTCTTACGTGCTTTTGGTACCATGTTTGGAAGACTGGCAGTATTTTCATACTTCAATTTCCCATCTGAGTTGTAATAACTGAAGGAGTATTACAGTAACACCTTAACACAAAAAAATCCCAAGCCCTGAGAACTCAACTCTTTGTAAGAAATGGGACTACAGCCTTCTTCAGTGCAGAGTACTTGTGCTGCAGAGCAGCATGTATTATAATATGATGTGCAATTTTGCATATGGTTGTATATTAAAGTACATCTATTTCCTTTAAGCATCAATATTCATGTGCCTATTTCCCTGAATGTGTTCCTAAACTTTCTATCACATACACTCATAAACCATAATATACTCACATTATTATCCCTTGTTATTAATACTTTTACCTCCTACAGCCCCAGCCCTAGACACAGCTCTCCTGAAAACTGAAAGGAATTTTTCTGAGCTCAGATGGAAAGTACAGCACCAGCAGTTGTGCAAGGGAACAGCAGCTGGCAAATGACACAGTTCACGCTGCTCCTCCAAGCTAGGCTGCCCCATCAGCCAAGGACCACTCTCTACATCAGAAACCAAAAGTGAGGATTTTAGACGTTCAGCACAAAAGGGCTGCTGAAAATATTACAGCTGAGATGCAGTCCCAATGCCACCACCCAAAAAAAAAAAAAAAGCTGTGGAAATTAGTCAAGAGCATTTTCCTCAACAATGCTGCTGTTGGGAAAAGAACAAGAAGCCCTCGGTTTCAGACTGGTCTGGTACAAGTATCAGTACCTGCACAGATCATCCTTCCTGAGGCCTGACCATCCTGGGTCGCAGTTCCTCCCTATAAAATGTTTGCTTTGCTATCTCTCTGAGGACACTAAGAGCAGACTTTGGCATTACCTGTGCAGTTCTCCTTTACAGTGAAAATACAGAATATGAAGTAATCGATTTCCCTGTGTCATAGAAATCCCCCTTTGTTTTCTTTTTTATGCTCTCTTAAATTAGAGAAAGCAAAGTTGAATTCAGAGAGTAGCACGTAAAAGAAGTAGAACCAACTCTGCTGTTACCCAACCCCAAACTTCAGGGCTGAGAACCCGATAGCCTTGGTAGCCCACACCCATGTTCAGACAGGGAGAATGCTGACAGATGATTTCCTTGTACCCCCTGTAGAGATGACATTACCTTTTGATACTAGTCTCATACTCAGTCCTCTGTTTGCTCAGTTCTGTCTTGAGCTCCACCACCAAGCTCTGTAAGGCCCTGGAGCATTGGACAGAGTCTCGGGAAGCTGCAGCCGGGTCACTCTGTTCACTGCTGCTGCTGCAGGCTTCAAACCTGTCCATGCTGTTCTCCAGATCTGCTGTCTTCACCTCGCTCTGAGACAGCGAGCCCTGAGTTACCCACTCGGTTTTTAGGGAACTTAAAGTAGAAGAGTCACTGGCCCGGCAGGCTGGGCAGCTGCTCACCGAGTCCATCACGGAGATCTCACAGGATGATGTAGACCAGGTGGTGCTGGCCATGCTGTGTGTGCTGAGGGACAGGCTGGAGGAAGGGACATTATCATAAGTGGAGAGTCTCTGGGAGGAACAGGAGTCTTTCACTCGTTCCCCAGAGGCTGTCCGGCGATGGCCCCGGAGCGAGTACAGGCCGTTCATCAGCCAGTTGCCGCTGGAGGAGAGGTTGGGGATATCTAAGGATGAGCTGCCCAGCTTCGGGCTCACAGACCGTGCTCCCTGCTGGCGGAAGGAGTATTTCCACGGAGGCAGCGTCTGCACTCTTTTACTGGGGCTGGTGGCGGGCTGAGTCGATTTGCCACTGTGCTCTGGAGGAGTGATTTTCACTGCAGGTCCGGGAGCGGCCTCCAGAGCCACAGCATTGCCAGAAGGCAGATCAGCGGGGCTGGCAGCACTGTTCTGGGACCTGCTGTCCTCCCCGTCCTCCTCGGAGATCCACTCGACAGTGCTGCGCTGGCGCAGGGGTCTCACTTCCAGCTGGCTGCCTGGCACATCGGCCGGGGGAACAGCAAAGATCCGGCCCTGCTCGCTGATCAGTACTGTCATCAGGTGCTGAACCAGCGACGTGCCTGGGGAGGGAACACAAAGGAAGGCAGGTGGGACATGGAACACCTCTGCGAGTCCCCCCAGCCTGTTTGCATGACTAGGCTGCACCCAGTTTCTTGGTCTGAACGGGCCCAGAGCTACTGCTTGTTGAAAAAACACAAATTTCAGCTCAGGCCTTCTGCTGCACTCAGTGTATAGAGAAACTTGCAGAAGTATGAGATCTGCATTATACATGCACTTAGAGAGGGTGTACAGCAAGTGCAGAAAGTGCTTGTAATTATTTAAATCCACAGAAATGTGCTGCCACTGTTTTCCAGGAGTGGAGCAGATCATTATGAACTAATGGAGAGCACCACTTACCAAACCTAATACAAAGCACTTCTTACAAAAGAGGAAAAACCTTTAAAAGGGCAAATAAGCAATTCAATTTTTAAACATTGCCCAAAACAGAGAATAAGGCAAACATACTCAGGGTTCAAGGCAAGAGCCTGATTTTATTGATGAATTTCTGACCTAATAGCAAGATGTAGTGAGCTCACCTGGCACTTCTATTTTATGTCTGTGGATGCAAGAAGAGAACTAAAATGTCTTGAAGGTAAGGGCATTCCTAACAATTTAGCTGTCAAACTTTGGGTATTTCTATTTGAAATGCATGGGCTACATTTGAAGAGAGACACAATTAGAGTGCTTTATTTTTTAAGACCTCATTATCAGTTTATTTAGGAGATTCAAACTATCTTGAAGCAAAAAAAATAAAATGAATCTTTCCACTTCTGTAACTTTTATCTAACCAACCTCAATTGAATTCTCATCTCAGTTTTTGTACAGTTCAGACCTGTGGCAATGGAGAATTCCAGATCAGATCACTGTAGTGTTTTTATATGCCCATTAGGAGTGACCTGTGCACCTGCACGTGTGCACCTACACACAGTACAGGCACCTCTGCCATCGGATGAGTTGCAGAATGAAATGTCTGAGGTGATCTGGACCCAAACTTGTCCCCTGTGCCAGCTGAGCAGAGGGCACGCTGCTGGCCAAGGCAGTGAGAGCCGTCCCAGCGCTGGCCCGGTGGCCACTAGGGGAAGTCCCAGCATCACACACAGGCTGATTCAGCTGTCCCCACTCCAATACGGAAAAACAAGCACTGCTCCCTCATTCCCTTCTCCTCCTCGATGTTTGTACCTTCAGCACCTCCAGGGAAAGGTAGCAAATTTAGCCTTAATAATATGGCTTACATCTCTCCGGTAGGCTTTGAGTCCCCAAACTACTACAATACATCAGGTACTGAAGTTTTCCTGGTGCCTCCCAGTGAGTTGCCATTGTGGGGGACACATCTGCACATGACCTGTGAAGAGCTAAAGGCACTGCTGCTGCTAAGGAATGACAACACTGGCCTTCTGTGAAGGATTTGCATCACACAGAATACCATGCCAGCTGTCCCCTGCACCTAGGGAGCAGAACCAGAGCCAAGTTCAGGCATCCTGGGCACAGCATCTCCATCTGTGCCTAATTAATCATCAATTCTTTTTGCAGGCTTGCCAAAATTCTACAAAACTTTATGCAAAAACCTTGCTAAAACTTACACCACAGTAGTTGTGTTTCGATGCAGCCTGGGAGAAGAGCTGTATCCCAGCCCTGATGTCAGCCTACTTGATTCATATAGAAGCAAATAATTTTAAAGCTTCAGAATTTTTTACATCCAATATTAACTGATTTTCAAGGGGTTTTTTTTGTTTGTTTGTTTGTTTTGGTTTTTTTTATTCTGTGAAGTTTTGGTCTATATAGTCTCCTTAGAAGATGATACTTTTAGTTATAGCCACTGTGACGCAGCCAGAGCTACAGCCTTCTCCTCATGGCCCAGATGTTCTCTACAGGGAGCTGTATAACCACCAAAATGCACCAATAATTGAGCACAGTCCTTCTGATAAAACAGCTGAGCTTTCATTTTAGCAGTAGGTTCAAAAAGGGTTTCTGGGTCATGGAGACATCTCCACACGGTGGAGAGGAGAGACACACCCAGTCCAGTGGTGAGTGGGATAAGATGCCACTGGAATGTCTCTGAGGAAAGGGATAGCTTGGCTTGTTCTGACTGTGCAGACAACTGGTACAGCTGCCAAGGAATGCATGGCTTTCACTTACAGCTCCCAACACAGCTGCTGTGCCACCCCAGCAGAGCAGCATCCTACCATCCATCCTACCTTCCATCATGGTCACTGGATCCTCCATTTTGGGCCGCAGGATGTTTGGTCCAAACACTGTAGCCAGGTTCTGGACACTCATCTTGTTAATGCTGGAGTGAGCCTGAACTTCATCAAGGAACCTGGAAAAGCCCCCCAAGAAAAATCAAAGGAGGAGGAAATTCATTAGTAAGTCACTTCTCAGGCTCTAAGCATTTGGTTTTGTCCTGTTTTCATAGAACCCTGACAACTGAAATGATTCAAGGAACTACTGCAGCTTAGATATTCAGTATAACCCCAGATCCCTCCTAGTGTATGAACCAGAGAAGACAGGATGTTTTCTGCCAGAAGTACCCACCTAGCAGGGACCCATCCATCTACTGGGTCTGAAAGGACAGATTCTTACATTTTTAAAGGAATTATCAAATTACATGGATTGAGTTTGGTGAATTTTCACTTACAGATATAACAGAAGTAATAAGTCATCTCCTCATCCAAGAACTAGCAGCCTGTGGAAAGAGCTTTGTAGCTTGACTTGAATCTAACAAAACACAGATCACAGAATCATAGAATGGTTGGAGTTGGAAGTAGCCTTTAAAAATCATCTCCTTCCAGTCCCCACATAAAGAGGCAGCCCAAAAACTGGGAAAAACAGTAGAGATGGAAGAAGGCAAGGCTGTGGGGGTCCCTGGTAATCCAAGAGGAAGCCACTACTAACCCCACTTCCAAACCAGAACAAATGCCAGACTGGCTATTCTGACAGCATCTGCTACTCAGCTTGTGTCATAAATCATCCAAGTGTGCAGTATCTGGATTAAATGTCTATCTTTAGTGGTCTGTAGGTGCTTCTGAAATAAACAATATAATGTATTAGTATCATTCATGCCTGCTGCCAAGGCTGCAGGTGGCAGCAATTTGCTTGGCTGATCCTCTTGGATAAACCAAGAGCTTCCTTCAGGCAGGCTGCCTTCACCTCCACGTTTTTTAAAGGAGTTGTAACTTACACTTGAGTGGTTTTTGAATATTCATACGTTCAGAGTATATTATTTGCATATAAGACAGCCTCACAAAACTTAGAGACTTTTCCAAGTGTTAATTAATTTCACTTACTTGCATATATATTTGAGGAGGTTGTAATTGGCTTGGGGCAAATTCTTCACCTGCTTAACCAGTTCCTGGGTACCCTGAGGGACAGAGAAAACAAGAAGCAGAGCTATTAATGTAAATGCTGCAAAGTAGATGAGACTTTCCTTTAGGAAAAAAAAAAAGTCCTCCTTCCACAGTCAAATGCTGAACAACAGATGATATCACAAAGAGGCTTTGCTTTAGAAGAGGCGAAGTCCAGTGTGTTGTGCCTTACCAAAAACCCAATGTCCAGAACTCAGTTCAGGTGTTCAGGTCTCAGTGGAAATCCTCTGGTTAATGGTTGACAGAGAAGCCTTCATTTAGTGAGGCCTGCCACCCATTAAAGCCTGCCCACTGGCATTGGTATCAGTGTACCAGCACATGTGCCTTTGCCTTTTTGAAACTTGGAGGCACTGACTGCAGTACAAATACATTGTAGAAATGCTCAGTTGAGAAGAGGAAAGAGGTTTTCTTAAAAAAGCTGAATGAGTCTAATTCAACTGCCTCCTTTTTTTGATTACATCCTTCCATTTGCAGTCATTCTGACCTGGGACATACTTACTCACAAAATTTCTGTCTTAAAATGTAAGATGACACATCAGCTGAAGGAATGACTTAAACTCCCGAAGCTACTTAAATCATCCAATGAAAACCTCTGCCTCAGGAGGCCATTGTCCTGCCACAATCCCAAGTATCACTTGCTTGTTCCTGTCAATGCTGCTGTTGCCCTGGAGATTTGCTTATTTTTGGAGACAACTAAACCTCTTGTGGAAAAATAGATTCCAAAGCACATTTAAGGAGAGTGATAGCTGCTAATGATGAAGAAATTCCAGAAGCAAATGGTTCCAAAAAAGCCCAGCTGAACACTCATTTCAAACTCTCCTTGGATTTTTAAGGACTTTTAAGAAGGGAATTCTGCTGGCCAAACTCTTGCAATGTATTCCTTATTTCTCCCATCCAGACAAGTCAGAAAGATCCATAGAGCAGTGCCTAGTCCTGTCTTCCTCCTTATTACCTTAAATATACAGGTACTTTTTTTATTCTGTACATCCCAGAAAAAAAGTTCTCTAATAAAAACCTGAAACTTAAAATTCTTAAAAGCAGTAACCTCTTTATAATTCCTTAGCTTAAACACTATGCTGGTTCAATGTTGACACCCATGGAGATATCATTAAAAGACCAGTCTCTTCTGAAAATCTCAATCTTATTTTTAAACTTCTAAAATTTTTTCAATAAAGGACAGCTGCTACTGATGTGAAGGTTAAGGTCAATTGTTCAGGTCAACCAACTTTCAAGTAAGTGACAAGTCTGAACCAGAACTAGGTGAGCTAACAGACCTAATTCCCTCTTGAATTTTGCTCTATAACCCAATTTATTTCAAATAGGGAAATCAGGATGGTATTTGGCACTGTATTTAAAGTGCTCTGAATTAAAATGACATTGGCTCCACCGGATGTAAGAGAAAACTTTGGAACAGAAACTTGGGCAGCTGAGAACAGTAGGAAACATGACCTAAAGGTGAAAGATGCTACCTAAAAGAAAAAATGGTTCTAAGAATTTTCAACAAGGAATCTGAGGCACAGTATTACACTGAGAGTATCTTTATATTCATCAAAGTACCAAAACCAAACAGGCAAAAAAGAAGCTCTCTCTCCTACTGCAGCATTTACCAGCTCTGCCAGATTTGTCCTTACCAAGGGCTGGCCAACAGGAGGCAGAGGCTTAGCCTGGGAACACCACAGCGACAGCACCGAGGAAAGCACAAGCTTGAAACCTCTGTAGTAACAAACAGCGCTGATCATTGCCCATGGCTGCAGCCCAGCAAGCAACAGAAGCACTGTACTGTTAATTATCATGGGATTTTGCAGAAATAACTCTTACCTCCTTGAAAATCTGCTTTCCAATGAACGATCCCAAACCCAAGGATATTGTCATGTGCGTAAAGATCAGCACCAATTCAGAGCTTCTAGTTTGACTGGAACACTAACAACACTTTAGATATTCATTAAAAAATCAGATGCCTCTTTAAAAAAAGTCTTGAAGCCCTGTGTTCAATCCACTGAACTGCTGTGTGCATCTCTAGAGTACAGGTAGCATGTACCATGTCAAAGCAGCTCAGACTCAAGGAAGTTTTTAGGCTTTTGAAGATCCCTCTTGCTCTAAATTTTCAAACTCTTTCCAGTCAGTTGGGATCAGAATCAAATCTCTTTTAATGCTGCAGTCCTACTGAAATACCTGGGGACCTCAGCATCACCCAAAGTCTCTGTTATGACCCTGTTTGCATTCAAACACCTCAGATCAGCTAGGTGCAGAATGAAGATGAAAAGCAATTTGAATCAAAAACTTAGGGCAGTACTGGAGTTAGGCCAGGTTAATAATCACCACAATAATTCCTATCCATAGTCACAGTGTAGCAGCATGAGGTGCCAACAATTTCATCCAAAAGGCTTTTTTGCCATAAGCAATTCTGGTTTTTTGGGTGTGAGGTGACGGTGGCCACACAAAACAAAAATTATACTGAGAGTCCAAAAGTCTCATTCAAAACTTTCAAGTAAAAAATTAAACCAGTACTTCAAATTAAACCAGTACAATTACATTGTTTCAAAATACTTTAACAAAATAAAACGTTTGATTTTTAAATTCCCTGCTTACCATTACGTGTTAAAAATCATGGTTTCGATAAAACCATGTTTCTGAGCAGGGGGATTTTCCAAGTGGGAGGCGAGTCAGGCCCCACAGGCTAGGTATGACTTTGTGCTGCACTCTGCTCCATGTGCTACCGTGCACGTAGAGCCTCTCCACCCTCCTTTCTGAAAGGGTAAACAGCCCACGTTGCTGTTCCAGGTTCCCCTGACAAAACCAAAATTACTTATGTTTACAACATCACCTTAACAAAACAACTCTGTGCTGTGTATTTTTTAAGTGTTCATTTTGGCTACCTAGTGCTCCCCACTGCCTTTCCAATCTAACGAGAATTGTGCTCTACAAGTCATTTGAGTCTGACCTTGCTCACACAGATGTTGCTTCCCAAACTGCTGCAGCCTGTGCAGACAAAATCGGGCAAACAACGTAGTTAATAAGCTGAGCAGTGATGTACAATTATGTTTGCCCAATTTGGCAGTGTCTCTACTCTTGTGCAATAGTGCTTAATGGATCCAAAGCTTCCCAGTCTGCACATCTTACGACCAAAATCAAACCAGCTCCACTGCCTTAGAAATGCCGCTGCTTCTTGTGGAATAACCACTGTGGGGTCTGTAACATGGCACCCTGCAGAGATGCCTGAGGTCACTAAGGAACAGGCAGAAAATGAGCACGTTTTAGAGGGAGTAGACACACACTTCTACCTAAAATACAAGACTAGTGCACTGGCACCCTGATGTGGCCGTGTCCAGAATGCAAGTACATATCCAGATGTGGTAACATGCTGTGTCATGCACAGAAATTTGCTTTCTCACAGTTGACTAGAGGTTACATTATTTGAGTGTTATTTGCCTTTTAACCATAAAAAAATCATATTGCCACATATGATACATTTGATGCATGCAAACAAGCATTTTCCTGTGGGTATCATAAAGGGCAATCTCCACACACCCTTCTGCCACTTGAACTGAAAGTGAACCCCAGACTCACAGTGAAGAACAGCTTTCACAAATCCTGCCAGAGACAAAGACAGGACCACACACAGAAAAGGGACAGAACTATGGACCACAACTTCCAAGCCCTCAGGTCTTTGCTTCTTTAGAAAAGACAAATGTAACAACTCTTGCAACTTCTTTAAATTTCTGTTCTAGAAGGTGGCACCCACATCAGAGCAGATCTAACACGCCTCTGCAATCTGCAAAGCACTAAAGAAGCACCACAATATGGATGAAACAGATCAGTCAAACATATTGCAAATTATCCTGTTCCATGACTGCCATGGTAGTTTTTGTCAGACCCTTTCCTTGCCTGGAAACCAAAGAGAAGAACATTGTAAGAAGGTTCTGGCAAAGTATTTACAGCACTATTTTCCCCCCCATTCTAGGATAATATCATAGCCTGCCTTCTCTCTTCCTTTCCTCTAAGAAATACAAAGACCACTGATCAATGTATCATCCACCAAAATCTTTGGGAAGGAGAATATACTGTTCTGATATGAAAAATGGAAAACACAGACAAAGGGAGTGACTCTACAGCTTGTTAGTGAGTGAACAGCAAAGCTGGGAAAGGAACCCAGATTTCCTCCTACCTTGCATCTCTTGCCAATTATGCTACACAAGAGCTTTTCCCAGAAGAAAGAAGCACCAGGCTACAAGACTGACTTTTTATTAAGCAGTAGCCTGTGATAACAGTACCCAATTCACAGCTTCAGGAAAGTTCAGGGAAAAGTTCCCAGGGACTCCGTTGATTTAAATCAAGTTTGAAAAGATGAGGAAAAAACCTGTACTAATTTGATTCTTGGAACATCCTCTGAGGAGGCAGATTAGAAGGATCACTAACCTCTCCCTCATCTTTTGAGAGTAGCTGTCCACAAGAAAGAAAGTCTTCGTATTTGGCAAAGGGGATGACAGGCTCTGGCAGCTCTCGAAGGTAAAGCTTCAGGAGGGACGCCACAGTGTGAACATCTGTGTTGCTGCAACAGAGAAGAGGGAAGGAAATTTAGAGACTTACACTACCTCAAAGCTTGATGCCTTTTGTTGGGGGTGTATCAAGGTCCCTCTTAGGGACAGGGACAAAGTAGGCACATGGAAGGAAGCTCTTCTGCCAGTCATTAGCACTAGACAGGAAGGTCTGCCTGGGAACAAGGGAAATCTCCATTCTGGCAAGATAGAAATGCACCTCAGGTAACACAGGCAGCAGAAGGGATGTGCCCATGATACTGCTTAAGGCAGGGTGACACTGTGGTTCCTCTGCCAGTGTGGACCAGGAATGTGAGGAACGTCCAGGAAAGTGCACAGTGATTGCACAGCATTGACAACAGAATTCTGCATCCCTATCCTGTGACACATAACCTCTGAGCCTCTCACTGATCCTTCCTGATACTCTCCCCAGCCAGCACACACAGACAGCTGGTGGGCTGGGCTCCCACGTGCCCTGGCCAATCATTCAGAAAAGATGGAGGAAGCTGTATTTCCTCCAGGTCCTCTATTGCCCTTTGGTATGGCTGCCTGGCTTGTGGTATCTGGCATTTCCTAGCCCATCTGTTATGATAGGATATCAGCTTTTATTTTCTCTCCCAATCCAGGAACTTCTTTCTCCTTTGCTTTAAAGTTGAGGTTGAGGTGACAGATCCCATGATGAACTCTTTTTGCTACCCAGCTTCTAGTGTATGGTGATACCTCTCCCTCATCCCAATTTTCCTGTGGTACAACATTGTTAATCATTGCAGATGACCTCCTCAAAGGTTTTGACTGTTGGAAGTCAAAACAGATTCTGTCACCAGCTCCTCCCTACCCACCATTGCCCAGACACTCTTTAAAGAATTCTGAGAAAAACATATCAGTGAACATTGGGCAAGAGAGCTTCAAATCCTCTCTTCTCTCCAAAACCTAAATCTCTCCTACTTAGTATGTTTCTTTCTTGGAACACATGGCTAAAACAAAACTGGAAGAACTACAACAGGAAACTATCAGCAGATACCACTTACTCCTAATCCTGCTAATGCTATTCCTATTAAACAGTTCCATCATATTTGAGAATATCAGTTTCACACAGTGGTTTTCTTCAGTTGATTACAGTGTTTTACAAATGAGATCAGTTCTCTTATTGTTTTTTTTTTCCCTCAGTGTGGAGTTTCAGGCATGGTGGGTCTGACTATCACTGAGAAGCAGAGCTTTTCAGGGCCACTGGCTGCAGTAACTGTTTCACCCACGCTCCTCCACAAAATACAGACTTCCAGTGGCACAAAAGTGCAACAGGAGCAGACTGCTATAGGTACTTCCAAAACAGCAACACCTGGCCTTTCATAAGAACACTGGAAAACAAAACAAAAAAAAACTTTTAAAAATAAATATTTTAATTGTCAGTCATCATAAAGGTTTGATCCACCATGGGGAAGGCAGGCTATAAGCACCTGGGATGTCACTGTAGTTACAAAAGATGTCTAAAAGCACTGATTGCAGCTGGGAAAAATAAAGGTTATTCCTTTCACTGCACCTGATTTGGAAAGAAGGATAAGGATTTCACACTTCTGCTGCTGACATATCCCAGGCCATACAGAGATAAGTTATAGTTACACATAGAGAAAATTATGGTTGCTGGGAGGAGGAGCATTTCATTTATCGAGAGAGGAACTTATTGCTGTCTGGACTGTTTGTATACTGGGGACATGGTGGAAAGAGCAAAAGGCAATAACTGGGACACCCTCCACTTCCCACTGCTCAGGTACTCCAGGCTTGCTTCCTTTGACTCAGCACTGAACCTTCGGTTAGTGCATTACACACTGACTATCCAAAAGGCAAGCACTCCTTCCTGGAGGTCCTTAGAGCCTCTCTTAAAGGGGAGACAGCACAGATTTATTTAACCAGTGCAAATGCCTGTGGAAATAAAGGTGCTTTCTGCACCTGAGGTGGTGAGGCACAGGAAGAGGTTGCCCAGAGAAGCTGTGGATGCCTCATCCCTGGAAGTGTTCAAAGCAAGGCTGAATGGGCTCTGAGCAACCTGATCTAGTGGCAGGTATCCCTGCCCATGGCAGGGGGCTGGAAGGAGGTGAACTTTCCTTCCAATCTAAACCATTGTACAATTGTTTTTTGCTTTAAAATAGCTGGGTGGAGGCTTGATTTATCCACATAACAATGAAGTTAGATAAGGCAAAAATAAAAGATGAAACCGAAACTTTCACTCCTAGCTCATTCCTTCCCTAGATACTCTTGTTCCAGAGTGTAAGCACTGAATTAAGATAATTCTAATTCTGAACTAGAGCACCCAGACCATTCAGTTAAAAATACAAAGGTTTTGTTTAAGAAAAGATTAACTGAGACAATTTGATGATTTCAAACTTATTTTTCCATGAAAATATTTCTAAATGTTTGACACTTCCATTTAGGGAGCAAATAGTGTTTGTGGTTAGGAATCAAAGAAAGGAGGATGGGTGGTCTGGGAAGCTGAGGGAAGGGAAGAATTAGAAAAATGTTCCAAATAAACTCTGAAGATATACTTCCCAAGATGAGACCAAACACTGTGTCTGCCCACACAGGAGACAGTGCTAGCTCCTCCTGCAGTGGTGGGCAGGGAACTATTGGCAATGTTGAGACTGGCAGCAGGTCCAGGGGAAATGATCCCCCAAGGTTCATGAGTTGGTAACACACCAGATGCCACTGGCATCACCTGGAAAAACAGGCTAGTGAGTTCCAGCAAGAAATGTCCTCCAAGACACTGGAGGAATCCTCTTGGAGTCCTCCTGTCCTCCAAGACAAGATCCCAGATCTGATCTCATTTACCGACCTGTGATAGAGATCAGACCAGATCTACACAATGCTCTTGGACCCAAATATCCCTGAAGTTCAAGGTCTCTGTTAGGGTCAAGCCCTATTTCACAAAGGGCTATTAAGCTTTGCACAATGCTGACCTTCACTCCAGGCAGGATGTACAGAGGGGGTGAAATGTTAGTTACAGGGTAAGGGCAGAATTTGGCTGGAAGGGCCTTGACAGCATCCACCTTTCTGCTCACCTGACTGCCTGAGCTCCAATGCAGAGAGAGCAGAGCTGAGAGCTGCCCCTTCCCTCACTGCCCTCGGATGGAGCACTCAGAGACAGGGCTGACACTTCCCATGGGATGTGATATGCTGAGCATCTACAAAACAACTGCTGGCATAACAGCCAGGTGAAACATGTCAGGTTCTGGTGACTGTTCTAGAATTTGGTGACAAAGTCCCTGCCAAGATGTTGCTCCAGAATGCAACAGATGTTGCTGCTGGAAGAATGCAACATCAGAAAGCAGTACATCACATAGTTCACCTGTCATACCCCTTTCTGTGATGGGATCCCACCAACTGCTCAGATTGCTGCTCCCAAACCTAGCAATACTTTTCATTCAATATGTGCTTAAGCTGGAAACACTGGAGGAGCCCCACACAGAGCAATGAGCTCTGGTCCACCACTGAGCTGAATAAAGGCCTCCACAGTCACCAGCATGCAGTACAAAGCTCCATGAATGTTCTCAAAAAAAGAATGATGGTGTTCAAAGAACGTGTAAGCTTGGACTGCCACTGCATGGACATTCCTGGCAGATTTTACACGACACACACACACCAGCCTGAACTGGTGATGTCAACTCACCTGTCAAAAAGGGGTTTCTCTCCACAATCAAAAGAATCCTGCAGATCTTTGACAAGGTTGGCTTGTCCAGGCATCCGAAAGAGCCCCTCCTCTGTGAGGCCTCGCTCGCGAATAAAATCCACGCACTGCTCCACCAGCAGCGGCGCCAAGCGCTGGCCATACTTGCGCTCGTACTGCACCGTGTCCTCCAGGCGCTGCCCAAAGATCCCTGACAGCAGAGAGCAAGAGAGACAGCTGGGGGTCAGCTTAAACTCCTCCTGGGCTGCTCCTGGGGCACACAAGGTGGGAAGCTTTCACATGGAGGGGGCAGCCTTTGTGAAGGTCCAGTTTCTAACAGACTCTGAAGAATAAAGCTATTTTAAAAAACAAGAATTACACGATGAACTTTTCTTTTTTTTCTGCTTAACAGTTCTTCACACTATCCTCTGCCCTAAGCTGGTTTATTTCTCATATACAAGGAAGGTGGGCTTAAGGCTATGTTTATGGTTATCCACAGCTTTACAGGGTTTAGATTAAGTAATTACACTTTCATTGCATCTCCCATCCCAAGAAGACCAAAACAAAGGCTACATTGACTTTATGGGACATTTCCTTCCACTGCTTAGGCTGTCACACAGCTGCCCTCCACTAGTCTGCAGCTGGCCAGCCCAACAGGCTGCAATCCCACTAGGAGGGGACTGCTAACACACCAGAGAACAGCTGTCAACATTAAAACAGGATATTGTGAGAAACTTCCACCATCCTGGGAGACCCTTTCTATTTCTTTTCCTTTAATTAAACTTGCTGAATAAAAATTAAAAATAATAAAAAAACTCAAAACAGTAAATTGCATGCAAAATCCATTGCCCTTCCTACTAAAAAATGTGTGCTGTACTTTTTGCATCTTGAAAATATCAGAAGCACCATATTCTGTAAAAGCAGACTGGCCTAGGTTAATTCTTTAGTCAAATCTACTGTAGATGCATATCATTATGAAGTACTGTCTGTTTCTTAGGGGAGTATGGAGTTCCTGGCCAATATCAGCTGCTGAGTGCCACTACTGGCATCAGATCTTTTGGCAACACAGAAGAAGCTCAGGCTGTAAGAGGCAGAGGTCTCAGTTCAATCCCTGCCACCAGGAGACTGCTCCATCTAAAAGAACTCCCATGGAGTTGAGTTCTGAAACTTTAATTCTAGCACCTTACAAATGTTTGGTGGAGTAAAGGAGCATAGTATCCAAATTAATCATGTTTTGGCAATAAAAATTCAGTAAGTGCAGGAATTCCAGAATCTACTCCCAGAATTTCAGCATCCACTCTCAGAATTTCAGATGATACCAGATCAGAGCAGGTAGGAAATCCTATTCAGGGATTTCTCAAAGCTACAAAAAGTTTTCTACAGATATCAAGGATCTTTAGATCATTCATTCAGCACTCAGTTAAACCTGCAGGTCTGAAAAAAACAACAAAAAAAAAACCAAAAACACAGCGAGCAATATTGGAGTCACACTGTTTCACACCCAAGAGCCTGAAGCTGTGCTTAATACTTGCACATAGGTGCTCATACCAGGCCAGGGAATTTGGTCATTTCTGAAGGCTCCACTTACCTTCCCCCACTAGTGACCATGTCTTCCTTTTTTTTTATTTTAGTGCTACATTCATGACAGGCTGATAACTCCTGGCAGGACATTCCCTAACCACCAATCACTGTTCTTCATAAGAGACACCATGTCAAACCATACCTGCTTTCTACATTCACTCCAACCCTGCTGAATCCTAGGTGAAACAAAACTCTCATTATCAGTTTCGACTCATTGAACAAAAGCTGCAAGAGGAATCCTGAAGTCCAATTTCCTTTCCCTGTCTGTTTGTTTTACATCAGAAGACAGAAACTTTCCTTACACCACAGCCTACACAAAAGCATTACAGTATCAAAGTCAGAGGGCCATGAAAATTCTCAAAGGAAATTCCCTCATCCTGGCAGGAGGGCATGCCCTGGAGCATGGGAGCACCTTATCTTTATCACTGTATAAATTGGGTTGATTGCAGAGTAAAGGTTTTACTAGTTCTTTTTTCTAATCTCTTTGAATTTTCACTGAGTTGGGTGTCTCTGAAGTCAGTTTCAGGGATAGGGAATCTCTTTCTGCTTTCACACAGATTGCTTTATAATCTCATCATGTAATCCCTGCTGTCATGGTGGGGCATATCTATTTCCTTAAAATGATACACGTTGTCCATTTTTTTAGATGCAAGACATAAATCCAGGAAGGTCAGGACGTGCCTGGGCAATAGCAGCCCTCTTTTCTCAAATCCCTGCTTGCTGGATCTGCTTCCTAAAGGGTCTGTCCAGAGAAAACTCTGGGAAAGAAGTAAACGCTCTGTGTTCCCCAGGCATAAAGCACATACACAATGTTCTTCTATCAGTTCACACTCTGATGTTCACCCTTAACTCAGACCAAGGACAAAGGCAGTGTCAGACACACACATGAGCAAGCACACACAGAAGAGCTGTATGCATAATCTCCCCTGAAGAGAATCTACTTTTGCCCAGCCTTGACTGCTCTGTGCTCAGCAACATCTCTAACACATTTCAGGCAATGTCAGTCCTTGCCTTCACAGGCAACTTGGATCACAACTGCAGTAGCTTTCTGTAGGTGATATCTACCTGTGAGTGATTTCTGGAGAGAAGGGGACTACATTCAAACAGAGACCATTGGCACAGAGATTAAGGACTGTGATGCTAAGGCAGCAGAGATAGAAGGGTGATCTCCTTTGAGACTCAGATGGAGCAGCAGATGGACCCTTCACAAACACAGTATCACCATTCCTGTGGGTGTCTCCTGCACAGCCAGATGCTGGGAATCCCATCGTTCCTCCTCACATATTGAGGTCAGTAACATTTTTCTCCTTAATGAAAAAAACCACCTTTGGAGGAAATAAAAGCACTGAAATATTCTTATACTGCAGTATTCCTTGCCTCCCTCCAGCCCATTTCCAATAAGTAACAAGAAAAACTAGGCATGCAACCAAACAGGACTGAGGAAGATGATCTACCCATCACAGGATGAGTGAAAGGAGCTGGCATAAATACGGGTTTCTTCTTGTGTGACAGTGTCTGCTGAAGGGCTGTGCTAGTGAGATCAGACAGTCTGCACAGGTCATTTTTTGGTGGGAGGAGGACTCGAAGCATTGCCAGGGTGAACGACTTCTTGCAGCCCAGCTCTCTCAGCTGCCTCCACCCTGGCTTTGCAGCCCCACTCCAATCCATCACCAGTTGCAGATCTATGCCTTTCTCTCTCCCTTGAACCCTGATTTTCCAGGATCATCAAATATTGCTCAGACAAAATACTTCACCCAAGCTAAGTCTTTTGCTAACTACAACTTCCCCTTTATTATATTTTTCAGTTACACTGGAGCTCCATGCTTTTTCTTGCTCTCTGCACTACCCTTTTTTGCTGAGCCATAGACAAGAGTCACCACAGATGCTGCCCAGAAGGAAGACTGCACCCAGGCCAAGTCTTTTGGCAGTGAGAGCATTATGGTTGGTGTTAAGAGAGAAAAAGCACAAGAGCTGCAGTTAGTGGGACTGGAAAGTTGGCCTTGGAGAAATTTTTCATCTGTGCAGTGGCTGCAGAACTTGCCCACAGCTTAGAAAAGAAAAATAGTTTTAAGGTTCATAGAAAGAGCAAGCTAAGAGCTATTTATGGAGTGGGGCTAGAAAGGGACTGTCAAAGGGAAGTTTGAGATGCTGACAGTTCCAGGCTTGCAGAAATCTTTCATCTGGGCATCTGCTGGGGGACCTTGATGAAGCTCAGGAGAATTATCACTTGGGCCCTCTCAGTCACACTGGCAACAGACGAAGCAGATGTGCATACTTCAGTGTCCCAGAGCCACACAGGGAAAACTGAAGAACTGGTGTCCTGTGGCTCTGCATCATTCATCTCATTTCTGTCAGGTCTCAGAGCTTGTAAAAGTGATGCAGTAAAACGTCCCTGAAACTCCCAGTATATGACAACATGTCCTGTTTGGACAGGGACTGCCCTGCCTTGCGAGGAGAAGCAATGTGGAGCCAGTCACACACAGCCTCATCTGCTGGCTCCTCAAGGCACAGGCCTGTTTTTAATCACTGGGCCCTGCAGCTCAGACTGAACTTGGCAGTGCTTCACTCCATTTGATGATCCCACTGGAAGACATTAAAGTCTTTTTCTTCATTCTAAAGAAGGGGAGCCAGTGCCATCCAGTCACACTCCAGACAGAGTTAAGCTGGAAATAAAGCCATGCATTTACTAGCCACCTAAGGGTTAATTTTCTTTGTCATACCCTTATCTATAGCTAGGCCCTTTTGTTTGGTTTCAAAGCAGAAAAAAACTCCAGCATGCCTGGAACCACATCCTTAATCTCAGAAAGATTCAAGAGATACTAAAAAAATGAGCTAGCAGAGCTACAGAATTTCTTCCCTCTACTCCAACAAGCTGCCTCTGTTCTTTAAAGATTTAGGTGACTCTTTGTGGAAAAAGCAAGCCAGGAATGATGTACTGACTAAGACACAGACAGGCTCTCTGTCCTGGCCTGAACAGCTCACCCACCAGCTCCAGGCATACAAAGCCTATACATTCAGCATTGCTGTCCAGACATGCAGTGGGCAGGAAAATATATGCTCTCTGCTACATTTTTCCTCGTCAGAGGCTCTGAGTACAACCAAAATAAACTAAAGACAGAGATAAAGTCAGTTTTTGAGTAGATTTTCTTCATACAGAGGACTACGGACTCTGCATCTGCTTAAAGTGCGAAAAGTCCAGGCACACCTACGTCAGCTGTACGTGCAGCTTATTCCACACCCGTTAAAAGATGTGTGGGAAGATAATCAGGCTTACACCTGGATGCTGCCATACAACAGCACATCCACCCGCGCACGCGTGTGCTGCCTCACAGACAGGCAGTTTATGGATAGAAAGATTGTGTACGTGCTCACCTGCACAGGTAAGCGCCAGCTTTTACCATCCCACTTTCATGCTTAAGTTCCCCATTTATCTGTCCCTCTCACACATGAAAGCAGTGAGAAAAAATCATGGGCAGACATTCAGAAATGCATATGCTTCCATAGCACAAAACACACACAGATCTTTAACTTGCTTCCCCTCCCCTAGCCCACCCAAGCACAGACTATGTGAGTTGTGAATTACTGCAGCAGCAAGAGAAAAAGGAGTTTCATGGCAGAAGCCATAAGTANAATTGACCACACAACTTTCTCAGAGTCACACAAATGGATCTGTGGTACAACTTGGTGTCTTCTGACCCTGTTCTCAGGAAGAATATACTGTCCAAATACTAGAAGCTGATTGCTCTCATCCATATATTAAACAGTCTCTGCATCTGCAAAGAGAAACACCTCTCCCCAGAACTATCTCTATATGCTAGCTTGATATTCAGTAGTATTTTTGGCCACAGACCGTGTCCTTCCCACTCCTTCCCCCTTTGTAAAGTCAGCTCCTATTTTAGATTCTTAGCCTCTGTCTGAGGCTACACTTAAACATCTGCTTCTCCTCCAGCAAAAGGAGGAATCTAACAAATCTAAACTCTGGAAGATCATCTCCTACCTCTCGTCCTTGTGCAGCACTCTGCTACATGACAGGCACTGAGCTTCAAGCAGAATCCAGGCAGTGTCAGGCAGCAGGAGCGGCAGAGAAAGAAAGTCCTGACTTCAGGCATCAGACACATTCTGAGTCCCGGCACTGGCAGCTTTCCATTCACCCGGCGCTACAGAGCACAGAGCAGCCGATCTGCCCTGGGAGATAATCTCGGCAGCACATCTGGTCTTAGCTCCACAACTCAGCATTAATTATGACTTGTGCAGAAAGCATTTGAAATATCCAATGGGATGCAGAGCTCGCCGGCTGGCTCCGCACAGCGAAGGAGAGAGGAGAAAGACAGGCAGGTAGGGTCTTGCCCACCCTCGAAGCAGCCGCCAATGTAAACAGCAGCTAAGTATGGGTCACAAGTTTTAACAAAGGCATCCCCCATAGGCTCTGTAATATATTCATGCTCTAATTGCTTGTCAGATCTATTCTAGATAGCTGGAAAAGCTGAGCAACAGTTGCTGTCTGCATGCCACACTTTGGATCCTTCCTGATACAGGCAATATTACTGTGCTGCAGGCTACCTGGTGCCCTGGTCTGGCCTCCCACCTGCTTTCAAAGCACCAGAAGCAGAAATGTTGTTTTGGAGGGGAACATTTTCCCATA
The DNA here is from genome assembly GCA_013397245.1 of Thryothorus ludovicianus. Classification (NCBI taxonomy): domain Eukaryota; kingdom Metazoa; phylum Chordata; class Aves; order Passeriformes; family Certhiidae; genus Thryothorus; species Thryothorus ludovicianus. The sequence continues at coordinate 268,371 of VZTB01011431.1, read as the reverse complement.
GTAGCCTTAGCATGCTCTTAGATTACCTCCACAACTTTGGGACATGTTGCAAAGTGTAACAAAGCTTAGGAAAAGCTACACTCCTTGACCTGTACTGGTTTTTTGGTGCTTACTGCCTCTGCTTTAGCTCTTTACAGAGAAACTGCTAGAATTAATAGCTCAGCTGAATAACTGGTAGAGGAAGGGACTACAGCTCCTTACCTGTGAACCAACACCCAGGCACTTCACATGCAGGAGAACATTGACCCCCTCAGCTGCTGCTCTCAGGGTAAGAAGCATGTCATTAACAAAAATGCTTACCTTGCAATGGCCTGTGCAGCTACACAGAGGTCAGGCCTCCATCCCATTCACAAAATGCACTCATGTGACTGCAGATCTGCAGTAGCCACCATGCAAAACCCTCACACCAGGCTTCTGAGTAATTTTATCACTATTAGCTAAGTTTTCTCCCTCTGTAGGGAAAAAAACAACCAAAAAACCCCTGTCTGCAGCTGCTCATCTGCTTCAGCTGTTAAAATGTCTGTGGTCACTCTATATAGCACATTCACCTGGACTTAGTGGCCCACCCCTTGCTTAGCTGCACTGTGGCTCAGTTTGAACACACATGTCCAAGAAGATACTGACACAGCAGACAAGCTATGAGATTCTTGTCAGTGAGATAGTGTTGTCTCACAACAAACTTTTCTATATTCTCTCTTTTAACCGAAAGCTCCGGAGGAAAAGAGTGCCTCTCACCATAAGTGATGAAAAGCTTCAGTTCTTAAATATGGTGCAATTCTTGGAATTGTTGTGTGCAGGGCCAGAAGTTGGAACTTTAATGATCCCTTCCAAATTAAAATACTCTATGGTCCTGCACAGCTAGACACCAGAAGCCCAGTCAATACACTAGACAGTATTTAAAGCACACTAATGATTATTTACAAAGTGATGGAAATCCTTAAACCAAAGGTACAAATGAGGTCCTGAGTACTCTTCACCCTTTTGTTATCCTATTTCCTTGTGGTGAACAAAGCAGGCTGCAAGTTAGAGAGAGCCTGCCCACAATGCTAACTGGTGAGCAGGAGAAACCTGCTTTAAATGGCTGGGACACCACCAGAATTTCTGGCACTACAAATTGTGTCACATCTGCTAATAACATCATGAAGCCTAGGACTCAGAGTCTGGGATGGGAACACAGGAGATAGCAAACGCAGACTTTTATTCTTCCATTCACTTCTTGAATTCTGTTTTCCATCTCTCAACACAGAAACAAGGAGATATCCAATGAAATAAAAAGTCGTGCTGCTTAACATGGATATTGTTATACCCAAATCCTAATTAACCTGTGAAATCCACAGCCTCTCTGTGCCCAAGGACACAGTATGACTCAAAGCATGATCAGACTTCAGCAGAACTTACAAGGCTTTGAGATGATGGAGATCATGCAAGCTCTTCTCCAAAGAGGAAACACAGCTCTCTGGTGAGAGGAAAGAGCTGGAGCACAAGCTCACTCACATCAGCACCAGAACTAAAGCAGAAATTGGCAGCTGCTTCAGTGTCCCCTGCAGCTACAGGTGTCCTGTGACAGCAACAGTGTGCTACACACTCCACAAGTAGCATCTGTCTTCTTATATGGAACTCTCAACTCTTTTAAAAACATGTGTCAAAATTCATGACTTAGACTATGGAATATGATGAGACTGGAATAAAAATCACTATATATATAAATATAAAATTTTTCTTCTGTGTTTTTAATTTGCACATCACACTTGGATCCCGCTTTCTCTGTTATCCACATTTGTCAAAAATGAAATCCAAGGTTCACACATAATCACTGGACTGCAGGGGCTGCAGACTCCAGAAGTATACCTGATGCTGCAAGAATAGAAATATAATGCAAATAATCTGTCACACTGCACATAAAATACCACTGAAGTTTTCATCTGGAGATCTCCCTATGCACATATGCCAAGGACAGAATGAGTAATGGAGACTGAACTTCCTCTTTCCCCACTGGTATGAAGTTGTTTAACTGTAAAAAAGTTTAGCAGCTTTTATTTTCTAAAAAACAACTTAGGATTATAAAATTGCTCAAACCTTACACCTCCCACGAACTTGCTGCTGGGGAGCTGGAGGCATTTTCTTTCCCAGTGTCCTTGCAGGGAGAGAGCCCCAGCACTGCTCTCATGAGCAAGCACCACTGCAGTCATTCTGTTGCAGCTACCAGAACAGGTAGAAAGCATCTTGCCTTTACACATCACTACAAGCCTCCAGACTGGCTGGAAAGTTCACTACAGCTCACACAACCTCTGAAAATCCAGGTGTGTTTCAGGCTTGGCACCCAACTCAGGTGAAATTCAGTCCTCAGTCTGGTTGCAACAGACAGGAATGGTGAACCTGCATGAACTCAGAGTATTTCTCCTCATCTCTGTGAGCAAACCTGTTGGCTTGCACAGCTCTAGCAAGTGCCCATGGGGTGTGTGTATTTTTAGATGCTGGCTTAGAGGATTAGCTAATATACAGGTACACTCAAGTAGATCTGAGGGAGCTCAGATCTAGGAAATTGCTCTATTTGTACAGAAAGGACTTAGTATCAAAGTTAGAACCATAGCTGAAGTTCTCTATTTTTCAAAAAGGTTGAGCCTTGTACAGACTCATTTTTTAACCCAAGTAAACCTCGGCATTCAAACATCTTTTATCTGCTGAAAGCTGGCCATGAACTGGCTAGAGGTGATCAGCCACAGAGCTGAACCTAGCAGAAAAACTTCAGCACTAGTGTCTTCTGTACAGAAATTTTCCCATTTCCCCCCTCTCCAAAAACTTTGGTCAGATGCTTCTCTGAACAAAATTATGCCCTAACATTCCCCACCTGCTCTGGGCTTGGGGTCTCAACCTTTACTGGTGAAATTAAATCTTGAGGATAAACAGGCTTCTGTTTACTGACTGATAAAAGAGTTCACTCTGGGTTAAAGATTTGCAAATAGCTATGCTCACCTTTCTACCACAGTAGATTCTTCTTAACCTGTGTGATGTGTCTTCCCATCTCACTAAAATATGCCAGGAAAGGAACTGACTAAGCAGCACCGTAGATTACCCAGTGATGGCCTGACCAGTTTGTGTTCCAAACGGAGACTGTAACTGTGCTCACAGAGAAAAGATGATAAACAGACCTAAAAATCACTTAACCACAGCATTTTGAATCCACAGCCAACCCCCTGTGTTTATTGCTCTTTTTCTCTCTAAACAAAGACAAGAGCATTTAGAGAACAAAAGAGGAAGAGCAGTAAAAAATGTCTTTTAGCAAGCTATGATCTCGACCAATGAGCCCTGGACAACTTCTTTCTCCCCACAACCTAAGATCATATTTTACAGAATTTTTTACTTATTGACTCTTGCATATGCCTCTCTATGTTTACAAGACAGCTTCCATACAATTATCTGAAGCCATGTCTGAATGTACCCGATCAGCAGCTCACCTCTTTCAAGTGGCAGTGCTTGTTGATGCCCCCACTGCACACAAAAGCTTTACAAAAAATCAGGGTGTTGGAAAGTAAGAAACAGTTATGACATAGTGTAATTGTTGCCACCAGTGTATTGCCACTAGAGATGAATGACAATTCCAGCTGTGGGTTCAAATGAGAAGATCTTAGAGTCTGAAACCTCTACTAAAAAATAAAATTATTCACCTGGATTTCTGGCCATCCAGGAACCTGGCAGGGACTATGATCCAGACTCAGCTAAAATTTAGAACATCAGGAACTTTTATCCATTCAGAAAGCCAAACAAACTTGTGTCCTGAAGCTTTTACATGTCCCAGGCCTTCTCAGATCCCAGGGTTGATAAGCTAAGCACAATCATTCACTGAGATGCAGACAGGATCAACACTAATAAACAAGGATGTTTATCCAAATCAAACTTCACCATAAATACCTCAGTAAGTCTCTAATTTCCAATTGTTAAACTGGCTACCAGGTCAATGGTATATGGTTTCACTTTGTTGCATCCTCAACTGAATCCAAATCTGTTACTTGATTGCCATATATTTATCTTTATCCTCCACTGTCCAGCTAAAATCCTCACCACCCAAGCAATAAGGTCATTATCTAAGTTCCAGCAACAGCTGAACCTGACCAGCTGTGCTTGGGAAAGCATTTAGCTCCTATTTGTAAAATAGGTAAAACACTCCAGTGAATTTGTGAACCTTTACAGAACACTTCTAGAGCTGAATGTACCGTTCTCTAACCTGCAGCTGAGAGGACATGAAGGGGAAATTGCACATCCAATTACATGATGATGAAGTAGAAGAAAAAAGGAGCAACTGTGGATGGGAGAAGGGAAACATTAGGAAGAAAATAGGAAAAGAGAGAAAGGGTGATTTCATTTCTTCTCAACTCCTAAACGGTTAAAATTGCAACTTTGAAGGAGCTGGCTTCCATTCCCTTTCATTCAGTAATCACATACTCTCATAACATTCATCAAAGGACTAATACACAGAAATTAAAATACTTGCCTGCAAGCTGAGAAATACCACAGGAACACATTTGTCCCATTAATACACTGCAGGATGTGCAGTGAGAACCACCAGTGTTTTAAAGACTGTCAGCTCTCCAATGTCAAACCTGAATGTAATGATTGCAGGAACAGTCTCACTGAGAAACCACCAGTGCAGGGGTGGTACTGGTCAGACTGTGCTACAGGCAGTAGCCACCAACAATACCACAAATGCACAGCCACTCTCAACTCCATGGTACACAGCAGCTGAAGAGAGAGGACAGCAAACACAAGCCCCATCACATTTTATTTAAAGCTGAACTGCTCTTTGTAAAATGGGCATATTAAGCTAGTGACTACCTCCAGAAATCTTTCTTGACTGCCCAGGTAGACTTATCTTCTATGAACACATCTAATTTTACTTTTAATCCATTCATTCTTTTTATTTCTGCATCCTGTGGCAATGAGTTTCACAATTCAATTGTGCACTGCATGAAACACAGTTTTTTTTCTTGGTGTAAACCTCATGACTGTGCAACTGTTCAAGTTCTCCTTAGATGTGTCATTTTATCCATCATATCTTCCTGCCATCTTCTCTTTTCCCAGGATCTTTTCAAAGTAATTTTTTTTTTTTGAGGAAAGGGCTTCAGATGGATTTTACATCTTAACTGCTTATACAACCTCTGGAATACAAGAACATCTTGGGGCATAGTTGTGTTAAAATTTCTACCCTGAGCTCAAATAACCTTTCCTAGCACAAGCTTCATTCAAATGAAAACATACTCATATAATTTTTCATTTTATCAAATCAACATTTCCCAAACAAAGGAAGTTCCATCAAGCAAATCCCAGAAAAGCTTTACCCTGTTCACCTGCAAACAGAACAGTGGTGACTTCTGTTTGTAGTTTGTCCTCTATCATGGTCTCCACTCAGAGCCCAGACCAGCCTGGGCACTAATACTGAACGTCACTGAAAGCCTTGGGCCAGCAGCTTTAGAGGTGAAATACATGCAAGGAGCAGGGGACCAGGATCTGACTTCTAGAGGTAAGATCTTTAAAAGTCAGTTAGGAACCCCTTGACATGCTTTAGTTTTTATTTGAGTTTTAGACCCTTTCATTGAGTATTTCTACACACTACGCACCAACCTTGATCAGAACTACTCTGACCCTTCTCTTCTTCAGGCTAAACAACCCAAGCCTCCTCAGCTGCTCTTAGCACTTTCTTGCATGATCCTTTAATCATTTTAGTGGCCTTTCACTTGACTCACTTCAGCAATCCCATGGCCTTCTTATCCCAGGCAGACCAGAACTGGACAAAGAACAAAAGATGTTGAATTACAAGTGCTGAGGTGAAGGCTCACCTCCCTGAACCTGCTGGCAATGCTCTCTCTAAAGCAGTCTAGGAATTTGCTGGCCACAAAGTGCATTGCTGGCTCATGTTCAACTTCTCCAAGAGCATCCCAGTTCTTCTCTGCAAAGATGCTCTCCAGTCAGTCAGCTCCCTGTGTGTGCTGCTGCCTACATTCCTCACCTGCAGGTGCAAGAGCATTGCTCTCTGTTGAACTTCACTGGGTTCCTGTTCACTTCTTTCTTCACCCTGTTGAGACCCCTCTAAATGATGACACAATCATCTGATGCACCAATCAGTCCATCTGCAAGCTTGCTGAGGGTGTACTCTGTCCCATTACTCAGCTCATTAATAAAGCTATTAAACAATTTTGGCCCTGGCTCTGCCCTACACATCCCTTGTCAGATTCAACTCCAGGTTGCCTTAGCCTTCCTAAGTCCACTCCTACATGCTCAGGAATTGCTCTGTATTCCTCCTTTCAGGTCACCTGTCCCTGCTCCCGCTTTTATGCTTCCCTTTTAGCTAATGAGCTTTGTCACAAGCATCTTGTTCATCCATTCAATCTCTGCCACTTTTGCTCGGTTTCCTGCACAAGGAAGAGGACTGTTCCCGAGATTGAAGGAAGTAACCACTGAAAATCCACAAGATCTCCTGGTCCCCTCTCCTCTCTGGGATCATATCCCACAGCATCCTTTCAAATACATGCCTATAGTCAAGGTCCATGGGTGTAATCTTTCTATGTGCCTTGCAGAACGATGCCATCAGAGAGGTTCTTTTACAGTCACTGTCACCTCAGGCAAGTCTGATTGTTCAATATTTCAGATCCCTCCTTAACAAAATATGAGGACAATTGCCTTTCTCTACCTCAAGGCTGCAATGTGATGGTAAAATATGTCGGTAATAAAGCAGTAATAGAAGTCCCAGATATATCTGACAGAGATACATTAGAAAAAAAAGGAACTTAATCAGGTCTCAGAAATAGATCTTAAAACATTCTCTGTTGCAAACAGTTCTGGCAGCAAGATCCACTCCCAGCTTACTTTAGTGACTGTATCTGACTGATGTGTAGGTTCCACATCTACAGGTGTACCATTTGTGACACTTCTGCCTGGGGGCAAGGCTAACCCAGCACCTCCTTGCAGCTGAGACGACTCAGGCATCTCCTAGTCCTGGGCAGATGCCTGACCTCATAACCCCCACCATCTCTCTCTTCCTCTTCCCCTGGCTGAGCCCATCTCCCAGCATTAGACAACAGCAAGAGCAAACACTGATAAGCTGCACTGGGCGCCAGCTATCTCAGTGCAGAGATAACAGCAGGTATCAGGCACAACAAACACCCAGTGCCACTCCCCTCACACCTGGGGGAGCCTGCACAAAGGAAGCCCACCCTGACACTTCCTGAAGGGGCTCCTCCTGACCCAGCCAGGAATCCTACTTGAGGTGTCACTCTGCGGGAGCCCACAAACATGAAAGGGAGTAGAAACCACCTCTCTATCTTCAGACTGGGCAAATAACAGAAGTCACCTCCCTCCTCCATTACCTCTTCAGTGGTATTTTAGCACCTTAAATTCACTGACATAGCTCTAGGTTTATGCTGCTCTTACTGGAAAATTCCCATCTTACAGGTGAAAAAGTTAAAAGTCAAGACTCCCCAAAACTTAATGTTGTATCCTATCTGCTAAATAGTTTGGCATCCTGGTGGGTATGCATCTCTTATCCATATCTGACCCTTCAAAACATTCGTGTTTGCTCTCATGCAGATGTTATCTCAAAGACATTTACTCATCTAAAACAGGATCCCTGATTACCCTATGCAGGACTAGTCTTCCATTAGCCATAAGGACATTGAGACAGGAATTAAATTGCACCTTGGACACTCTGTCCCACATCTTCCAGCCCTCCCCTAATACAAGACATAATTTCAAAGGGCCCTGGTTCCCAAGAAAACCCATTCTCTGCACTGTTTGCTGGCAGCAGAATAAGAATCTACACATCATGGTTTATCTGTATGGGAAGGATGTCTGGAATTAACAACAGTAGAACAGCTTCCTCAGTGGACATTTCTTCAGATCTCATCAGTTTAACAGTGACTATTCCTCCTGAGTAGAAAAACTATTCATGAAGTTCTGGCAACATAATTACTTTGTCATAGGGTAAAGCTCTTCACGTTTGCCTAAGGGAAGCACATCCCTTCCAACTGCTTCATCTCCCTTCCATCACAAGTCACTGATGAAAGCTTGGGATGAAGAGGAGGGGAAATTAGGATAAAGTCATAGAGAAAGAAAGGGGCTGAGACATGTATTTCTGGCAGAGAAGCGAGGAACTGTTCATGGAAAAACAGAATACATAAACAGAAGAAAACAAACACAAACATAAATCAAGATTAACACAGAATGATTCTGTCCCCATGCTGTGTTGGTTGTATGCTGAGCTGTGAGAGAATTATGCCACCTGGCATTCAACTCAGGCACCAAAAGGCTTAGGTTTTGTATCTCATGGCCAGAAATCAGTCCTAGACAAACTCTGTTTTACAGCTGATGTAAGACAGAAATGAGGAAGGCACATGAAAAGGAACTTCCTTGCAGTGGCTGTACCTCCTCAGACTAGAAGTCCAGACCCACCACATTTGTACAGACCAAGACCTCCTCTCTCCCCCAGCTACATCAAACACTTCCAGTGCATCCAGCTTGGGAAGGCAAGAGCAAGGTCACTCCCACCCAAGCCTGTGGCCACAAACACTTTGATTTAGCACTCTGGAACTGCTACAAGCACTTCACCTGAATGAGCAGCCACTGAACAGCACAACTGTAGGACACAGAGGGACTCTTCAGATAAGCTTTTAGTGGTGTAAACTTGGAGAAAAATTTGTCGCAGAGGTAAGAAGGATCACAGAAAATAGTTTCAATCACCCTCTGTCAGAAAGTGCTCCAAAACTCACTTTTATCAAGCCACTGTGACAAACTTCTTTCTTAAACACAATCAAAATGTATGGAACACTCTCAAATCTCAGTTTACAAAATCTTCTGCTCTAAATGAGATGTACTAGACTCAAGAATTCAGGAGCCTGAAACTCAAGGAAATTTGTTAGAGATTATTTTCCCTATAAACAAGACAGCTCTTCTTCAAAAGACTTAGGAACTCTACGATTTTATTTTAAGGCCACATTTGAAGAGTATTTCAAAGAACACATTCCATGTGGTTTTTAAACCTGACTGTGTTTTCTATCAGTAATTTGTGATCCTCGGCAGCTTTGGGGAGTTTTCTGTTTTACTTTAAGAAGCCTTTGCTGTTCACCTTTAAGCACAGTTCATATACCCGCATCAACACATAAGAAGGTACCCTCAACCTTTTTTTATGTTTCTTCAATGCACCAGCAAAGATTAAAGTGTGGTTAAGCCTCCCCTTTTATCTTGGCATAATTCATTTTTATACCATATCAACCTTCTCCAGGGCTGGATATTTGCATATTAATAATAAAGGCTGCTTTTTAACTCCTCCCTTTAGCTTAATATATTAAAGAGTGTTGATAGATAAGACTTGGCTCTCAAATTAGTAGTGGTGGCAAAGCAGAGTTAAAATTATTCCATTAAAACAGAGACAGCTATGTTTACTGTCCTCCCACATTTGAGTTAACGTGTAATTTCACTCAGACAAACTGTCCTGCTCTGTGGATTATGATGGAGAAGGTGTAGGTTTGATCATTTCCCCAAACTGGCTAAAAAAACGTTTAGGAACAATGGTGTGAATATCTTTACTGTTTCCCAGTTATTGGCATTCCTATGCATTCTTTCTGAAGTGCAGCTCCATGGTTTCTTTAAGCCAATTTATGTGTGGGCTGCAGTCAGAATGGAGAAGCCTGCCCCTCTCCACATCATCCTATCTCCCCATTGCCCACGCTGTGCTGGAATTACTGGTCTTGCAGCTGCATGGTTAGCAGGACCAAGGAATCCATCTACCTACAAACTCATCCTCCCCCCTCCTTTTATCTCCTGCCAAGTCATTTCCTACAGCCCAACTCACAGCCACCCTCTCAGCAGAATGAAGTGTGGTGGAACACACGGTGCTGGGGGTAGGAGACCACTCCTGACAGTGGCTGGCACTTCACCAGCTCAGAGAAGTGCCCAGGGCACAGGAATCTGCTCCTGCAGCTTGGACTGGCAGGGCAGGCACAGCCAAGCTAGCTTTAGGCTGATGCATTTGAGAATTAGGGCAGAGAGCTCAGGCTCGACTCACTGCCCAGCATGTACCCATGTCCTTGGCCAGTTTTTACCCACAGACAGAGAAAAAAAAAATGATACACAACTGCAATTCTTTCCAGCTCTGCAAACACCACTGCTTCTCTTCTACAGTGCTTAAGCTGGCTCTCACCAACAGCCAAAGCAGCCTTTACTGACTTTGATCACTGAACCAGATCAAGTCTACAGGATGTGAAAATAGCAACAAGCAGAAGCTGCTGTATTCCCCCTTGCACTTCTCTAATCCTCCCGGTGATGCCTTGCTTCCACATTCTCATTATTTCATTTTATGCTTTTTGATGTCTCATAAAGCTCCAGTTCCTGGAATCAGAGTAAGAGTACCTGCCTCATTTAAAGAAAATATCAAATATTATCTGGCCACTTTGCAGAGAAATTCAAAGGTAAAGAAATGTCACCAATTAATTAGGACGTTACTAGCCCCACAGAGAAACAAACCAAAAAAAAAAAAAAAAAAAAGGAAATCCATCACTTCCTCTGTGCCACTCTCATGCTTCTGTTTTTAAAATAATAGGATTTCAAATTATTTATTATTTTAATACTTAAAGATGTTTGTTTTGAAACTACTTCAAGAGACTGACAAAACACAAGCAAATCAAGAGAAACCAAACTTGCACTGCTACCAGCAGTGCTGACAATATCATGTCCTAAAGATGGCAATTACTAGAGAATGCACTCTTTGTCATGACTGAATGTCTCCTTTTTCCTCAGAGTGTTTCTTGAATGTACATTGCAAAGTTATAAAATACACACCACAAGGTCAATTCCAAACAGCTACAGAAATACCAGCTCTGAGATTCTGAGACTTTTGATGGAGGATCTGCACTGACCTCAGTCTAAAAGACCCTTCACTGTGGACTGGAATTCAGAAGGGAATCAAAAGAAGCACATACTCATGTTTGAGGAGGAGTTCTGGTAGAACAGTTTCCTAGTACTAGCAAAGAAGGATTTTTCTGCCCACAGTACAACAGCATCACAGGCAACCTCAGATCAGACACAAGCTAACTTTTGTACCTATACCCTCTCTGCTAAGTGAAAGGACTTTGGAAAGAATTGCACCAGTAGAGATTGTATCTCCTCCAGACAAACCAAGTGCTGCTACCCAGACTCCAAATTTCAAGAGTCACTTGAAACAAAACAAAACAAAAAATCCAAAAAACAAACCCAGGAAAAAAGTGACTAACACTGAGTCTTCTTAGTATATCAAGGTCACTTTTTCCCCCCTAGATCCAGGAAAACCAGCAACTTCATTTCAGCAAGAGTAATTGTATTACCTAAGTCTTATCTGGCACTTTTTTATCTGTATGTCTCAGAAGAGGTTGACAGCACTATCTGCATGTGATACCACTATTTGCATGAGCTCCATCAAGTCACTTCAAAGCACAGTGTCCAGTAACAGGCCAGTAGCTGCTGCCACCAACACCAAACCCAGAAGCAAACATCTGTGAGTCCTTGCTCTATGCTAAACCAGAAAAACAACTCCTATCTAATCTGACTTGAGAATTCAAAGATTGTGGTATAATATAAACAACGAAAGTCTGGATGTTTTGTTCATTTTGACTACAGGGATTGTCAGCAGCTGTGTTACCCTACAGGTGTTCACTCAGCCTGACCCTGTTCTTCCTCAGGCTACACACCCGTTGAAGCCAGTGGAAACTTTGCCTTCTCAACTGGGCCCTTTATTAACTAAATTAAGTTTTGCTGTCTCTGGCTGTATGGATGTTCAAAATGGGCATCTGCCCTTATGGAAGAAAATTGAGATAACTGGACAGAATCCTTCATTCCCATGAGGTCCACAGAATATCTTTCTGTAAAGAACTGAATGCTGACAACTGTGGTATGTTTGTTACTACCACCCATTTTTGACTGATACAGTTATACACTGTCAATGTGCACTCCTGTTTCATTCCTGTCCACCCTTTAGTACAAAAAAAACCCAAAAACAACCCCATCCCTTGCTTCAAAACACTTCAGACAATCAAGAGCTTATCTAGACATCTCAGTGATTTTACAGAGTTACACATATCCTAGTATCACAAGAATATGTTTTACCTTGAGGCAAATGTTTTAATTTATGTGCATGTGAGCTATTTGCAATACCTCCACCAAATGGAGCCCATATAACCCGTCGGATGGCTTTCACCCAATCTTCCATTTCATTCTGGGAATTAGCCATGAGCAGGAAAGCCTCATGATTGACAGGCATCTTATCCCGGTCCCCTGCACCACCTGAAAGACAGAATACAAATTATCTTTTAGTATCCAGTTCAGAAGAGAGCAATCAAAGTTTAACACATCCAAAAGTCTCAGTCAAAATAATCAAATTCTTATTTTAATTGAGCAGTTTTACAGACAATTCCTGCTGATGTGCTGCGGCATCCACAGAGCACAGGTGGATAGAAGATCAAAGCAGAAGTGCAAAATGTGCATTTCCAGAGTGGGAAACCTGGAAATGTTGTATCTGCTGTCACAGAAATAAGAAAAGCAAAAGTACAGGCTGTAAGACTCTAAAGGAAAAGGAAGAAATTAATTCCACATACCTGTGCTGAGGTACTGAGAGATCTTTACCCAAAAGAGTAACTAAGTGAAGTGTAAGACATTTTAAAATGCTTCAGATGCAGAAGTCACAAGATCATCCACTTTCTCCAAGTCTCTAGGATATTTATAGTCTCAATACACAGAAAAAGACCCATTCTGATTTTGTATCCAATTCAGAAGAAAGTTAAGAGCTGGGGATATGATTCTGACTCTTCCACTTGACAGAAAAACTTTAGGAACCATTAATGTTGGTGTGAAACATCTCAGAAAAGCAAAAACCAGAATACCAAATTACTCAAGCTGTCACAAAAAACTGTCCCTTGTGGATACTCCAATACTTGAAACATTTTGACCCTGCTTTTCCTGTTTCATTTTTAGGTCAGCCCCCACTCCAATAATTTAAATCTTCCCCTCACCCTTCATTTTATTTTTCAGGGCTGGATACAACCTAGTGAGTGCCACAGAAACACACAAAAGCTTTATTAGAACAGCCTCTGCATGAAAAGGCTACTGATCCTGTCCAATTCAGCAGCTGCATCCCCAGTGGCCTGGAGCTTCTCCATCACCATGGAAACTGCCTTTGGCTTCGCTATGGAGATAACATCTGAGCCGTGTGTCACTGTCATTTCCACGCTTACATGGCTTTCAGCACCTACTGGCAAGCTAAAGCTGCCAGCCAGTGCTGAGCGCTGAGATTTCCTGCCCGTGGAATTCAGAGATAAGAGCAGGATGATGGTATGCTGTGGTTTCTGCAGAGCTGATTTAGCACACACAGAACATGTGCTTCTTAAATCCTTATTAATCTGGGGAAAGAAGCAAGCTGGGAGCAGCTTGCAAGCCAAGGAAGTACTTTTTCTTGCTATTAATTGTTTTCTTGCCTTGACACACTCATAGAACATTTATTGATTTGCAAAGCAGGAGTGGTAAATGAGATGCATTGGGAAGTATTTTGTGGTTCTCCGAGAAGCAATTCACTAAACTGGGAAACTGAGGCAGTCTTTCAGTAAAAAGGAGAAACAACAGCCACCAGGGATACTTGTACAGGCTAAGAAACAAAAGCCATGATGCTTTTTCCCCACATGTGCCCAAATCCTATTGGACAGTCTCCTGTTTTTTAGTTTACTGAATTATTCATATTCATTAAGGTATACAAGGAGAACAGCTCTCTAGCTCAAGGCTAGGATGCAGACATCTGAACAGATCAATGTCCCAACATATTCCACTGCAAGGATGACATACTTCATCCTTTGCATACAAAACTGTCTGCCCAGGAAACTGCAGTCTGTGAAATTCCTGTCACTGCCTAAATCTTTTTTACCAGCATACTCAGCCTCACACTGAGAGCAGAGATCATGAAGCGTAATTCTTGCACCTTACCCAGCAGACCTACTGACATGCCCTTTTTCACAATCCAATGTTTCACTGGAGATATGATTGAAAGAGGCTTTCCACAGCCCTCAATACACATCAGAAATTGGTTTCAGGTGGCATTTGGCAGATAGATGGTCTGAGCTCAAGCTAGGCCATCATTCTTCAAAGGAATGAAACAGCCTCAAAAAGACATTTACTGTATGGGTCTCACCACCAACAAACAACTGAGTTTGGTCAAGGTAAAAATACATCTTGTTCTTAAGTTCAAAGGGATCAGCTGAGATCTTGCCCATCCAAGCCACAAAGGGCAAGAAGAGACCAGAATATTGTCTTAGAATTAATCACAAACTGTAAATTTATGGAATTAGCCGCACTAACCTCTGCAAAGATTACTATAAGCACAATAAGCAGAGGATAAAGGTGACTTACTGGACTTCTGCAAAATTGGCATTAGCATCTTCCCAAGAAATCACTGTACCAGAGGGACCTGACTACAAGTCCCCTTCCTCTAAGATGATACTTTGGACCAGCCAGCTGCTTTCTAAACCTTCACAGACAGTTTTCATGGAAGCATAGGGTGAAAAAAATCTACTTCTATTTCAGTCTGCAAAAAAAAAAAAAAATGGATGGGAAAAAATATTGCCGTACACACAGGCCCGAGATTCTGCCAAATGCTACACATAGTTCCTCCATGTTTGGCTTTCCTCACTAAAATCTGAAATAGGAGCAAGGTCAAGACCCTACAATCTGCCTGTGGGAGAGTCAGAAGTGACTAGACATGTAAGTACAAGCCAATGAAGGCAACTCCACACAGAAAGGCCAGCTTAGAAATAAGAATATAGCACAATGTGACTATGCAATGGCAGAGCACGGACACCCACCTGTAAACATTTTTCTTTTTAAATAATCTTTTACTCATATTTCTTTGTACACTTGGCTGGTTCCTTCCACTACATCCTTGAGGCATCAAGCAGAAAAATTAGGGGTTACTAAAAGGCACAGTTCAGATGCATCTTTCTACATTGTGGGGACATTCGACAGCTTTTCAGTCTTGGAAGTCACAAGAATGAGAAACAGTGGAATTCAAACACCTAGATCTTCTTAAAAAAAAAAGCAAAAAACCCAACGACCTCCACAAATAAACAAACCAGCAAATATCCCAAGGAAACAATGTCACAAGAAACTTCTTAGAAGTCTAGAATTTTACCTGAAATTCACTAATGATTTCTTTTACAGGCTCAGACACAAAGCAGGATCCTATCAGGATTTCAGGTTTGAGTTGGAAACACAACACTGTATCAACTCAAACACACTAGACTTTAGGAATTGCTTTAGGAAAACAATTTCAAAGCTTCCTACCCAGCCACATTTGGAGACAGAATTTTAGTCTTGCCTCTCACAGCAGGATAAAGTTCATATTCAGCTCCTGAATTTATATCCCTTCTCTGCCATAGTAAGGGAGCTCCAGCCCTTACTATGGTTAATGTTAAGCTCTAACCCTAACACAAGCCCTACTTCTACTGCATGAATGAAACAGGATGTCTGGCTACTCAGCACCATGATGGAGAAGAAACTCTGTCAATGATTTTAAACACAGACAAGGGTTTTTCATCCCCTTGAAAAGAATTTTTCAGTCATCTTTAATCAAGCTTCCATATAAATAAGACTGGGCCTGAGATACAAACCCTGTGTAGCTCAGGATTGCCACGGGCATACATTCCCATGCTTTTGCTCAAAGTTCTTTTCATCTCCATACCAGAGACAAAATAAAACTGTCTGCAAACACAGAGTGAAAGTATCTCAAAAGATGTGGCAGGAATGGGGGCTTAACTCTGGAGATGCATAATCCATCTGCTTTGGCATCAGCCTATGACCAGGGGATCCTGTATTCAGTTGCCTGCCGCAGACCTCCTCAGTGTGCTGGACAAGATGCACCGGATTTCATCCTTGTCCATGAAGTAAGTTGGCAGCTCCATTTGCCTCTCACCCAAAGCTGCTGTTGGGTTCTGAAGTTGGCAGCTTAGGTAACTTCTTTTACTCCCACCTCTCCTCTTCTGGTTTGCCTTTCACCCATTTCTTACATCACTCTGATGTGCTTGTGTATTGTCCATACAGGAGCCTGCTGAGAAGTTACACTACAACAGTAACTTGTGTACGTGTTTACATTGATGTGCCTGTGTGCACTGCTCACAAACAGTGGTGTGGAGGGCAGCTGCAGTGCTTGCAGGGAGGGTGAGACCCAGCTGGCCGTGGCGGGCGGCAGCCGGTGGCTCGGGGCTGGGCTGGGGAAGGGAGCCCCGTGGGAAACACAGGGCCCAGCTGACGTGTGTGCCCTCCCTGCTACAGCAAGTAGGGACAGGAAGCCTTTGCCTGCAGACAAGCGGCAACAAAGACCTTGATAAATGGTCAAAAACTCACCGCTGAAAAGAACAATTGCAATGTTTCATCTTCCCTGACCCGGGATTTAGGATTGACTTTAAGGTGAGTATCAGAATTCGGGGCTCACAGATCTCCCTGATACGGAAGGAAGGTGAAAAATGAAGTCTGTCAAGAGTAAGGACAGCTCTGTTAGAGGGAATCTTTCCTTGCACAGCAGGAAAAAAACCCCAATGAAAATTAGTCTTGGTCTTTGGATCAAGAGATGAAAGCAATATCAGTGAGTAAGCAAAAGTTCATTAAGAATGCTTTGAATAGACACTTGAAACCTAATTCCATTTCTTCAGTCTTCTTACCTTTGATTCCAGCTAATGCTGAACCTCCACTCTGAGCACTTTCCACCCCAACCCAAGGTTTTCAGGAGCCTGAATGCTGGACATCGACCCTGTCTATTACAGTTGAATCCTCAGTTAACCTGCTATCAGCATCAGTTTAAACTTCTCTGCTTTTTACCCTGGGTTTCTTTTTTCTAAATCATTCTTGAATATAAGGGGAAATTTGCTGTGAATATGAAATTAATCTTGAAATGGTCCACTTAGGCTGCCTGAGAACAGAAAAAACAGCAAGCAGTAGTCAAGGAGTGGGATAAAAATAAGGAAAACTGGGAGTTTCCCAGTATGAGTATGGTTTGTGAGGCATTAAACACTACAGTAAACAGTGATGTGTGCTTGCCATGCTTTTTTGTTTGTATCTGTCCATCTATCCCCACCCACCCATCTATCTATATATGGAATATATGAGTTGGAAGCTGGTTTGGAGCTGAGTAAATGTATGTTGTATTTTAAAAGGCACACAAGGTTAAGAAAAACAAGGCACTATAATTTAGTATCATGTGGAGTGCAAATGAAAGAAACAAGCTTTGACTCAATAAACTTTCACTGTGTCACAGTTCCAATGGACAACATCACTGCATTTTTTCCTAAAGAAACAGGCACCTTTGTAGGTGAAAGGTGTTTCATTTCCACAGTTTGGAAGGAGCTTAGGGGGTTTTAGCATTCAATATTCATTTGGTTGGGTCAGTGAGAAAAAGGAAATCTTAAATACCTTTTATTGTAATGAAGAAGTTCAGCTCAAACTGATAAAGTTCACATTTTCTTAGGGCAGGATTTACAATCATACACTAAAATCTCATTGACTTCTCATTCAAATATTAAATGTCTTATTTCCTTAAGCACTTTTTATTTCACTGAGTTCCATGGCAGTAGAAGTTGATCAAATTTTCCACTGCAGAGGATTTTGATGAGTCTGTGAATGGCTTTTTGATACTGTATCTTAGACCTCATCCCAGAGAATAAAGCAAAAGCAGGCAAACACTCTAAATCTACTGCCATTTATTAAGCAATCCAAAAGCCCTGTGATCTCTTCTCCCCTCCCATGCCTTCTGTGGTTTCAGAAGCCATTAAACTGCTTTAAAATTGCACCAACAAAGAGATGAGACCTCAGAACTGTGGTTTCTTATGCAAAAACATCTGACAAGATTTAACATGAACAGTCTCTAATAAAGCTTCTCTACACTGGTACATGGACTACAGAAAACCCTTATAAACCTAAGGCCAGTGATCTGTGTCAGTTGTCAGGATCCAGTGTAGGATTACTAAAACTATATGAAAGAAATGAAGATTAAACTACATCTTTGGCCTGTTATACATAAAACCTATGTCTGGCTACCTTGACTCTCCTGCCTGGAGACGTCTTTCTTGATAATGCATGTGACCTTACTACTCTGGACTTTTATCTATTAATTAAAGTGAAGAACTATTTATGACTACCAACCACTTCAAATAAAGCAGTGCCTTGGAAATAAACAAAACCCAAGCAGTGCCTTGGAAATAAACAAAACCCATATTCCAGGTAGGCCAAATGCTAGTAAGTGATGTCACACTCAAGGAAACATGGCAAGCAGGAAAAAAAAGATGCAGGATAAGAGGAAGGGAGAAAACTTCAAGTAACTTCCTTTCTTCAAGAAAAAGTAGGTGGAATTGCACACAAGCTTCACCTTGAACTTCTGCTTGTACAACCTGCTTACATGAGTTCAGTGCTGAGTCATGTTTGAGTCTAATTGAGCCGATTTTTCCTTAATGTGCTTTGTCTGCTCTTCTCAAAGTTTCAGTAAAAAAGGCTCAGTCATTTTTAAATTATACTTTTGGCATTAAAAATGTATTTACAATACTAGTACACCCATGCTCTCGCATCTCCCTGTTTTCAGTTATTTGCAATTTTAGAGAAAAGACTACTGCTATGCTGTTTGGGATGTGCTGCTTACTGTGGCCATGAAGTACAGCTTAATTTGGCTGAAGTGACTTCACAGTGGGGGAAAGGCCACTTCTACTGCATCAGCCCAATATTCAGAGATCAGATGAGCCCAGGCATACTAAACACACTTTTTTCAAGGACACAGCATCTCCCTTGTACCAGCACAGCTCAGGCACCAGCCCCTCCACCTTCTGGCCATAATTACTTTGCTCCATAAAAGGAAGAGACATTAACAATGACCACACTGCCTCCCCAAATACAGAAGTTTCAGGAGCTTGTGAAATGTGCCCCCAACGCTGTACAGTACCCCTATAAACGAGTTGTATTTTAACTGCTTTGTTATCAGCTTCTACTAGCCAGCAGCAAGGGATGAAATCTTTTCAACACTGCCACAGCTAGTTTAGGAGGCCAGCAAGGAGGATTGCAAAGAGGAGTCAATTAACAATAATTAACATGAGGAACAACTACTACACGAGCAATTTCCAGGAGCTGCACAACACCACTTCACCTTTGTTGCAACTTGCATGTTTCATCCCAAGTGTGAATTCCAGAGTACCAATATTCTAATCATGTCCAAAGATGCCTCAGGAGTTAGACTACTTTAAACCCTTCTGGCTCTTGACTCAAATAATGTTTCCTGATAGGAGGTTACTGTAGAGATTGAGCATGTTCAATTCAAAGCCTGCAGCATAACAGAGGCTTCTTAGGTGGAGCTCTCACTGTGCAATGGCACATTCACTGCCTCTTACAGCAGGATCTACTGACAAAGCAGACAAATTTAGGGTACAGTGTTGTCTCTGCCAATGTTAACACAGTTTTCCTCGCCAGAGCTTCTAATAGAAAAGAACCTGAATGCTGGGAGCCTAGGTTCCCTATAGCCATATATATATGTTATAAATATATATGGCTGTATATATATAACTATATAGCCATAGTTGCAGCTCAGCCTCTTCCATTTACACACACTTGTGCTCCAGAACGTGCAAACCTTTCCTTTAGAATCTGTCTGACATGTCACCAGCTCTCAGGGAGCTGTTCACCTCATGATGTGTCTGTCTTAGAATAACAAAAGGACAACTTCTACCCCTCTCTACAGGTGTGCTGGGGGAGCAAGGGAAGAAAGAGGTAATTTCATCCTCTCATGGAAGAAGATCTGGTGAAGGCAAGTGCAGATGACAAGGGAGAGCAAGAAATATTTTTTTCCCCAGTACTTTCTGCAGACAGCCCCATACCAACAGAAGACTGCTTTCCCTTACCCTCCTTTCTTCCACTCCAGAAAATTAACCTTCACTGTCTTTCCTCAGTATATTTCAGATCTAGAGAGTTACAAAGAGCCCAGGCCTTTACTGTGATGGTGTGGAACTGCCTGGGCTGTGTGCCTACAGTCGTTTCATTAACCTCTGATTGAAAGGAGAGGAAATGATTTTTTTCTCAGGCCAGCAGAAGCCACACACTCACAAGGAGGCAATTTAGGCCAGCTGGCAGGAGCTCTGTGTCTGTCCCTACACGGCACATTGCAGGAGGCATCTAAGTTAAGGCAACTTATTTTGAGGGTACAAAAAAGAAGTTACAAATATATGTATGAAAGACTCAGAAAATAGTAGCAGAGCTGTGCAAAACAGGCCATATGTTCAACGTGGTTCTCCAAAACAGCAAGTGCTCAACACTTCTGAAGGATGTACCAAATTATATATTCTAACTGTGGTTATGTTTACATGCTATTATAGGGGAGGAAATTCCTTCCTGACCAAAGATGATGATACTTCATGCTTTGAAAAATCTGAATGAAAATGACTGGATAATTTTTATGCATTACCATGCAACCACAAGTAATTTTCTAATTCTCATAAATTTCTTCAAACCTTTCACATCAAAAACAAAAGTTGAGGAAAATTTTATATTCTGACAAGAAATTACCACACCACCAGAATAGTGAATTCTTATCTATTTTTCTTAAATAATTTAATATTGGAGAGATAATATCCAACTTCTGCACTCTTTCCTAACTGTTGTGCCCACATTTGCCAGGTCTGCTCCATGACAAGAATGAAGTGGTTCATGCCTTCTGAATACATCTCTCTACAACCACCTTCTCCCCTCCACCTTGCCCCTCATAAGTCTGTTTTTTTTCTCTCTCCTGCATTTAATCCACCATGAAATCAAAGACATCCTCACTGTATTTTTAAAAGACTACATGTCTCCCATCTTAGCCAGTGCTCTAAACCTTGAACTAAGGAGAATGGAAAAGGAGCCATCCACTGGTAAAGCTTAGGCTGCAGATGCCAGAGTTTTAGCTGAGCCTGTAAAGACTGATTCTCTGTAGACTGAATACAGAGCACTGCAGAAATTCAAGCCAACCAATTACGAACATTATTATCTTCTTTAGTAAAGTAACTGAAGCTTTACAAGCACAGTTTTGGCAGCTGCAAATTAATGGACTATCATTAAGGACTCAACAGTTGTAGACTTTGTTTTTACAAAAAAAGAAGCCATTTGTCACATTAACACAGAAAAAGGACTGAAACGTGAAAGCATATATACTGTAGGCCTTTGGCAAAACGTTGACAAGTTTGAGGAAACCCTTGCCAATACTAATGATGAGACAATGCAGATGGAAGTACTGCTGATCCACATCCAAACTTAAGAGCTCAGGGATATTCTGATCCAAGTCAGTAGCCTTGTTACAGTTTGCACAGACTAACAGTTTTACAGCAGTCTCCTCCAGGATCTGGCTACGCTTTGAGTTATCAATAAACCTTCTAAACACGACTGTGTAGCATGCAGCATTCTTCACTGTCACAACAACGCTCCTTGGGAAAAAATGGGAAGTGCATATTTGTCACCCGGGCCAAGCACTGCAGCTGCTCAGAACACAACTGTGGATGGCTAAAGGACTCCAGGCTGGGCAATGAAAAAAGCTGGGCTTCAATTCTTTGTGCTTTAGGACAACTGTCAGTGAACTGCTACCAGACCAATGCTTAGAAACATCAATTCTGATTCTGTCCACTCGCTGGCAATGAACAAACTCGTCCCAGTTAACAGTATTATCAGAACACCCACAGAAGTTCCTTTGAAGTGCTTAATTATTAGCTGATATAACCTCACTTTACAGAAATATGCTGGTTTAGATCAGATTTAAACAAGAAATGAAAACACCTGTTAGGTAAACAACAACTCATCCTGAGAAATGTCTTCAGCTGGTGACCTTGTTCCCACTGAAATTCAAGGGAATGTTGCACAGAATGCTTCTGACTCCGGATTTCCCAGTGGAAGTTCTTTCTTGCAACATTCACTGCCAATATTACACACACAAGCACCTTCTACTGCACCCCATGCTGACAGTTGTGTGTCTCCATCATAGGCAAAAGGCTTGCACACAGGTACTGTCTCATCTGACAAAGTCACCTTGGAGTTGTAGAGGCAGAGAGTAAAGCTCAGATGCAAAACCTTAGAGATCACAGTTCAGGCAGGCTGCATATAGAAGCACAATTTAGGGTTTGGGATTATTCACAACGTCCATCCTGCACAGCAGAATTACCTCAAGTGTTACTGTGCCAGCTTCCACTCCCACAGTGCACAAAGTTCACCAGCACCAGGGCCATCAGCCACAACAGCTTCTGAGCTGGTACAGCATTCCTACCTGGACATCTCCATACTCGTGGGCTAGGGCAAACCCCAGTGAAGTGACATCCTTCCCACAGAAATCCTTCAACTTTCGCTGCTCTTCCCAGATCTACAAGGCACTATAGTCTATGTGTTCTGTCCTGATAGTGCTCATCCAGAACGATTAGCGGGCAAAAGGGAAATCCTTGCATCTGAAAACCTGGCTCAGCAACCTCCTCTCCACTACACCAGCACTCACAATCTCTTAGCAAAGCACACTGACACTTACTGAGGGCTACATCATGTTTCCAAAACATCCTCTAAAAATTTTATGTTATTTGAACGTTTACAAGTCTGTCATCTTTCAAGCAAAGGCTACTGATCAAACCTAGGTTACAGTTCTAGAAAGACACAGTCTTTTTACTAATAAGAGAAACTAAAGGAATTTCCACAGAGGAACACAGAAAGGAGACAAATCTTCAAGAGAGATTATAATTCACAAGAACCTGCCCCAAAAGTCCTGAAGGCTAACACAGGTATGTACAGCAACCAAGGGTAATAGAGCAACTTTCTCCTGGTGTGAGAGCATATTTGCTGCATGGATGACCACACTGGGCAGCCAAACTCTGTAACTGCACCCCAGTCATCTCTAGAGCAAGAAAAATTCCACATGAAGTTTACATATGGCCATTTTAAGACCCACATATTCTGGGGAAACCCAGCCACCAACGTATTTTATCACGTTCAAATACAGAAAATGAAGTTCTTATCCCAAAGAACTAAGACGCCTTGCTCAATGCTCATTGTGATACTACTTGAATGGAAATGCCAGCTCTGCCATTTGAGCTGATTCTGCCAGTGATATGAACATAAATTAAACCTAATCACACAGATTTAGGCCACAGAGAACTAGAACTTGCATGAGAAGAGAAGAATATCACCCTCACTATCTAGAATGCCCTCTTATAGGCAATATATTGGTGTATTTTTATGCTTATAGAAGCAGAAAGCCCATTCTGAAAATGCTGACATAAGTTGGGCTGCTGCAGAGATTCACTGAACCCAGCTGGTCCACTAAGAAAATACCAGGAGGAAACAGGGCACATGTATCAATCACCTTGTCAGCCTCCTCTCTGTCCTCACCCTGATCCTTTCTCAAGAGCACAGATATGTATGCACCCATTGCAGGCAGAACGTGTCATAAGAATTTGCCTTTTTAGTCAAAGGCAGAATAACAGCCAGAAACCAGGATCTGTTCAGAGCCAATCACAGGGCATGCATTAAAAAGCCTTCCAGCTTCTGTTTCAAAACAAAGAAATCTTGATAAGCCTAAAGGCAGCAGCTGCTGCCAGCAGCATGCTGCCTTCCTTACCTTGGGGACACCTGCTGAGCTGCTGCCTGTTTAATATTACATTAAAACAGCAGCTCTCCAAATAATGAATTATGTATCTACAATGAAGCTGCAGTACACAGGGGGCTGTGAGGACATGGTTCGGAAATCGAAGAACCATTTGGGTTAATGGTCTGCAAGGCTGGAAAAAAAATTACTGATGGCTTCATGATTTGTCAGAGCCCCAGTCAGGTAAAAGAGGGAATGAGGGGAGCATAGCAAGTGCCTCCTACTCTTCCTTTCCACATTTTTTAAATTAAGAGCAATCAGATGAATTTGAAAGTTCATAGAAGGGGATACAAATCTAAAACATAGGGAAAAATAAGGGCTATAAGCTTGTATGGCTTGTGACTGCAGGTAGCTTCAGTGCTCTAGCATTAAAAACATAGAAGGTTCCATTGTATCATGTTCTTTATTTAAATGGTTCATACTGTCAAAGCAGAAATCCAGGACAGAAGTAAACTACTGTCTTCAAAGTCTGGTCTCTGCCAGTTACCTCCAACTGGAAACTCAGCTCATGGTCTCTGAAGGAAACCTGCAAGCACTTGTCAAACACACACAGCTTCTCCAGCATTCCAGAGAGGGTTTAATTCCCTTGCCTTGTTTAATTTAAGATCACCAGATAGACAGTCTGGATACCTAATCATGAAAGCATTACATGCTTGTAATGATCAAAATGAAGGAGCATATTTCTAAATGCACAGTCAAGCACTTAAAACCCTCAAATGCTTCTGTCTATATGAGTCTAAATTTGAGGAAGGCTGATTCTTAGGAAGTCAACAGCAAAACGCTTTATACCATATTCCTTACCCTAAGATCAGTTTCATCTAGTCCAGTTCTGTTACTGCTCTGTTCAATTAAAAACATCCAGCACAGCTTGGATGGCCTTTTTCAAATATGGAATAGTCACACAACAGTAACTGCAAACCAATACTACAAGTATATGAAAATAGAAGTGATTTCAGTGTATGCTTTAGCTATAAATTAAAAGAATTTAAAAAAAAAATTCTCTATTGTTAGAACATGCCTTTCACATAGAATTAAACATAAGGGTTTTGGGAGAACAGGCAAAGAGACTGAAACTACTTTCCAAGGTTATACTGTGCATCAGTGGAGAAATGCCTTCTCTGTATTTAACAAAAAAATCCTTTGAATGTCACAATCAGAAATTCCTATATACCAGTGGAAAACTGAGATACAGAGCCACTCCATGATTTCCAGTTTGATACTGGCTATCAGGAGGCAGAGTCAGAATGAAAAACACAACAATCACATCTAGGCAACCTGGATTAATCAAACTTCAATTCACACAAAGCAAGGAATACTGTTTAGCGGGTTGGTTGTGTGGAACTGCAAAGGCAGTGCCATCCCTAGAAAGCAGAAAGCAAAGAATGAAAGAAAAGAAAGCTGAACAGCATGAAGATTGTTCTCCCAGCACAGGATGGAAGAGGATAGGAGGTCGTTTTCTCATCAAAGCAGTGCTCTCGCTCTCAAAACAGGAAAGCCACACCAGAAATTAGGAGTGTACTGTCTCACAAAGCTGCTCCTTTGCTCAGCAGCTCCAGAGGTTGCCTGGCACCTCCTCTGGAGATCTTGAACTGGTGAGCAGAAGTCACCACTCCCTCAGCAGTGTGCACATGGGTCACTGAGAGGCAGCGCAGTGTTGGCCAACTCTGCCTCTAGGGCACTGTGATCCTTGGCAGCACGGGCCTCTCTGGCTGCTGAATCTCAGAGCCCTGTGGAGGCAGTGGCCCAGATCCCACAAAAGCCTAGATACTGACTGGATAAAGCCCCAGTTCCACTCACATTTTAATACTGATGAGGGAGATTTGCACCAGAGCCACATGGCTTTGCAAGTCGTTTACTGTGACACAGACAAGCCTCTGTGGTGTCCTGCCAGCTCCTTTCATATCTCCCAGCCCATGGAGTCCAGCACACCATTTCCTGGAGGTTCCAACAACTCGAAGCAGTCAAGTGTACAGTCACTTGACTCAGACCCAGACTATCTGTGGACTTATCCTCTACAGCCAAGCACCTTGCTTTGATCTCCGATACCAAGGGGCATCACCATTGCATGTCTGCACCTTGCTGCATCCCAAACCTATGGAATGAATTTATATGCAGTGATTTTTAAGACTGATTTGTAGCCAAGGAAACAGTCCTAGTAAACAACATACCAGTTCAAGAAGAATTATCCAGGCCCTTTCCTGCCTCATCATGAGGCTTTTGCTCTACTTTCTGAACTGCAGCATCCCCCAGGTAAGTGCAATAAGGAGTTTAATAAAACACACAGGGTTAGGTCACATTTCTTGGGCTCCAGACACACACCACCACAGTTTCCATGTCCATCTAATGATGAACCCATCTAGCTCCTTTTTTCCCTCTGCTAACCCCACTATATGGAACTGGAGATGTATAGTTGGGTTAGCTGCACAAATCATTAACAGAAGAGCAAAATCACAGAGGCCCTTTTTAAACATGACTGCCATAGATGCAGAGAATTCTGTCCCATATCCCCCTCGAATCATAGGGCTGTGTGATTGAATGCTTCCTTTCATCAGGACAGCCTTTCTCAACTTTCAAAATGTGTATAAAACCATCCACTCTGTGAGCATGTCAGAGGAGGAAAACAATCAGATACAGACAAAACGAAGCAGGGGAGGTAACAGAGCTCAGGCTCAAATCCTGCCTATAGCATGACCAGCCTTGGAGGCCCCACGAGATAGAAACTTTGAGAATATTAAAAGCAAAGTTGAAAGTCTTGTAGGTCGACATCATGCAAAATGACCTAATTGTCAAATATCCCGAGGTTGCTGGGTGTGGGTTGTTCTCAGGCAGCAGCCAGCAGACCCCTCCCAGGAGTAGCAGCCACATCACTTGTCTGCTGCACATGGCATTTTCCACAGCAGTTCCATTTGCTGAACACAAAGGGTGAGCCCACAACATTAAAG
The DNA here is from genome assembly GCA_013397245.1 of Thryothorus ludovicianus. Classification (NCBI taxonomy): domain Eukaryota; kingdom Metazoa; phylum Chordata; class Aves; order Passeriformes; family Certhiidae; genus Thryothorus; species Thryothorus ludovicianus. The sequence continues at coordinate 241,758 of VZTB01011431.1, read as the reverse complement.
AACACTCCCCTCCTTTGAAGTTTAGATTGTTTGGCTTGCCTGGCTACCAACTAAAACTGCACCTTAATCATCCAGCTTTGAAGTCCTGTAAATCTACAGCTGAAGAAAAGTAAGGACCACTTGGCAATAAAACATTCATTATTAAATTCTTTTGAATTAATATGGAAAAAGCTTTCCTGAAACTGAAATTTTCTTTTTTGCCCACTAGAAATGAAGACATATGTGAAAAATTGACAATGACTTGCCAGATCAGAGAAAATTATGACTATACAACATTTTACAGTTTTGAATAGTATTGAGCCAGTGCTCAGGGAATGGCCAAAGAAAACAACAAAAAAAAAAATATTGGAAAAAGACATGAGAAAACTGAAGGTTTTAACAACAGGCTGAAGAGGTTAATAAATTGTTTCACTCTTTGGATGCCTTATTTAAGGTGTGTGCGTGGATGTAACTGATGGGTGCTTGATGGAGGCTAGAACTGATAAAAGGAAAAATAAAGGAATTTTAGAATCCAGAATCTGTCATTGCAGCCTGTTTAACAGAGGGTATGAGTAGGGTAAGGATCACCAAACGAGATCTAAAGAAGTCTCTTTGGGCCCAACAGTCTGCATAGCAAAGGATATACAGCAAGAGAAAACACTGTTCTTTGGCTTGGTTGTTTCATTTCAGGCATGTCTGGAGACTCTTGCAGCCTCCACAAAAACAAATAGAGAATTAATTCAAAACACAGTGTGGCCTGGCCTGGAATACTAGCGAGGAGATAAAATGGTGCATTGTGAGAATAAATCTCACTTGGAAAGAAACAGGCTTCAGCTACAACCTGGTACAAAAGAGCTAAGACAAAATCCTGCACTTCCTGGGATTTCAGGTTATAAGACACTGGAGAATCAGTTTCCAGTTCACATCTCTGCTGACCACTTCCTGTACTAACCTGGCCAAGTTCCCTCTCAAGGCTGAACCAGGAGCATTTACCTGGGAGTTTTTTTCCCATTCAACCAACATTTCTGGTCATGAACTTGTTCAAAGCCCAGCTTCTGTCCCTAGACCATCTGAACATGTGGGCAAGAGACCACAGATCACACACTAATCTCACTGCTCCTGATGGCTTGCTCCTTCCCTGCTCAGGGACACAGAGAACAAGCAAGGTCAGATCCACTGGAGCCTGTAGCTACCACAGTTTTTATGCAACCACATTTTTGATGCTATGCCTAAGGCACTCTAATCATTTAATGCCTTTGAACAACCACATTTACTTACTGGGAAGGATGTCCTTATTCCGATGACAGTAAAACCCACTGCAAATTAAGTGCTTTCTGAAAGGGAGTTAAAGGGGATTGCCTTAAGTAACTGGATAGGAAGTGGCTCAAAAGCTGTCAGGAGTCCAGCTTCTTCAAAGCAAGATTAGTGACAGACTGATAGTGAACAGCTCATGGAGGAGCTCAGCTACCTCAGCACTTCCCACTCAGACAGCTCTAGCACTGCCCTCCTGGGCTGTCCTGGAAGCAAGAAGAGAAAGGACAGCACACAGCAGAGAGGGCACCAGGAGGAATCAGCATCCCTACCCTGCCAGTGGGCCTGATTCAGGAGAGATTCTGGACAGTTTGACGGATTTCACAGATCAGATAGATTTTGGCAGAAACAGGCTCCAAGAGGAAACATCCTCAGTTCAGTTGGCTGACAATTTTCCTGTTGGTAGTGTCTCACTAAGAGTACCACTGGCTGCTCTTCCCTGAATACGCCTCAGTTGTCCTTTAAGCGCCCAGCCTTGCCTCTCCTGGCTGCACCATCAGCCCCTCCCTGCAGGGCAGACACAGGGAAGGCAGGCACCTTTCCTCAGCCCCTAGAAACACACTGCTGCTGTGGCACATACTGTAAGGGAATGAAGCACTGGACAGCTGGGTGTCCCCAGGAGATGAGCAAAAATCATTCTATGCCCCCTTGTAAGGAGGCATTTATACGTATACACATACAACAAAACTCTAAAAAATAATTTAACACAAGCAAATTAATAATCCAGTTAAAATGTTTTTCCTTCTTTCTAATAAAAGCTTTACTGACATGATTCTATCCTCAGAAATTTCTGAATTATTGTGTAAATTTGTGTACACATTTCATTCAACAAAATACCAAATAGCTGGAACCAGCATCTACAGGTGAGCTTAACTAAAATATCGTATCTCAACTGCTAGTTCTTGTGCAATCCCATTTTAAAACAGAAACTGAGAAGAAAACACAAAGGTAATGCAAATAAGTTTTCTTTAATTTTTTTCCAAAGCATTCTCCTCAACTTTACACAGCAATGCAAACCTATACAATACCCATTTGCATGTGCCCCTTAGAAAAAATTTCTATTCAAACAAGGAGTTAGAGAAATGCACATATTAAGTAAACACATACATACATAATTGCCAAGTAATATATATAAAACTAGCCAGGTGAGCAAGTCAGATACCTCAGATCCTCTGGAACTAATGCATGTCCCAGACACACAAATTCACTGCCATTTGCCTTTGTGCAAACCCCACATCTGGCTAAACAACAAATGTCACAATGAAGACATATGCAAAGAAAGAAAATATTTTACAATCAATGTGTGTACTAGGAGTTTACTACACTGTCAATTTTTACAATGCCAGAGGCAGATTGCTCTCCTGAGGAGTTTTGTATGTACCTGGAGAAAAATCAGTATTTCCTGAAAAAGCTCACAAAGCAATTCACCAAGTGAACCTCACAACAGCAAGATGAAAAGATCTGTGGAGTTGTGCACTCAGGTACCCTACACAGGAAAGATGCTAAGAGGAAATACGCTCTTCCTTCACCAGGTATCATATATTTTATTATTTCAGGGTAGATTGAAAATAAAATGCTCCAGTTGTACAAAATAGTCAAAAAATAGTGGACCACTACTCAGCTGTCTACCTAAACTTATCTGTCAGAACAAACACACATTCTCTGTTGCTGTTTTGTTCTTCATCAGGGATTCCATCCCTGTGTAAAACATATGCTCCATGTTTAAAGAGTTAAACATCCTCTCGCTTAGTCGGCTTTTCTGAATGTAACATGCAAGATAATAACATGCACTGTATCTTGAACCAAAACTGCACACAGCATAACAAAACCCCCAGTGCTAAACGACAAGCAGTGTGAATAGATCCATTTCCACTGCTTGTTAATTCAATATAAATCCTTTACTGATTTAAAGCAAAACAGACAACACTAAACACACCAAAAATATCATGACTTACCCTTTCGGAGACACTTGCTTTTCTTAAGATATTTGGCAGTAAAAAACGGCATGGCTGCAACACTAAGGTTTCAGCCAAAGCTGACCTTTTATTATCAAGTGCTAAGAGCAAAATGAACAGACCAAAGAGAGAAAGCAAATTATTATACCAGTTCTTTAAAATGCTCAGAGATGAGCAAAGGGAATTCAGAGTGGAATAAAGTATGTCAAGTTGCACGGTGGGGATTGCAGATATCTTTCTGCTCATTAGCACTGCTGTTCGAGTTATTTAAAGTGTGCTCGGGGGAAATGAGGACAATTTCCATGACAATATGTACAGTATCATATAAGGAGGAAGCATTTTTTCAGGCAGAACTTCTGCATTACTCAGCTGCTACAGCAACATATGTTGAGAAGAAAAAAAAACACAACAGGTTTGGATAACGTAAAAAAACCTGATTCTATTAACCAGTTCTTGTCTTGAGTGGAAAATGTAGCACTATAAATCTCCTGTCATGCCACTGGGTTATCTCTTCCTTTCCTCCTTAGGCACTTCTGACTATCTCCTCATTTCCACTTAGGCACAAGAAAACTTGATTCAGGATGTTTTGACTCAGACAGCCATCACATTGCCCCATGCCTCAGTTTCCCTGTTTTACAAATGGGGTAAAAGTATGACAGTCCTTTAATTAAAAAAAAAAAAAAAATCTTCAAGACTCCTGGGCAGTAGGTAATAGGAGAAGAACCAGGGCTTAACCCCATTGCTTTGTCCTACATTATTACAGCTGTTTATTTCCCCTTAGTCCACTGTTGGGGGCTGGGTCATCCACCATGTTGGCTTTTAGGTTTCCTAAAAATCTTCTGCTTTCATTCAACCAAAATGACCTGATTTTGAAATTCAGTCTTATTCTTGTCACTTCTGCTGCCTCTCTGAAGAGTTTAAGGCAGTTTGGTACTGACTCCATATCTTTTCCAATTCCATGTAGCTGGGACAGTACATTTAATGGCAATGACATTTATGTGTGTTTGCCTCCTTCTAGTCACCTACCTCTAATTCACTCAACCACAACATATTGGTTGGGCACGCAGCACCTCATTCCTTGGACTATAAAGGACAATGCCAGAAATTTGACTACCCAGTCTTGGGCATACTAATGTTTCTATGCTTCAAGTCCTTCCATGTGTAACGACACAAAGATGGAATTCATCCTTTTAAAGGTTCATGGATTTATGGAAAACAAATAAATGCAAATAATCTGTACTTCCAGTGGTGCTTTAGCTCTTGGTTTTACTGACTCCAGTTTTTGGGGTACTGCCAAGTCATCAGTGCACTAAGACCCAAGAAAGCAGCTATTTGTCAGCAAGGGAAAACATTTATACTCTATGCCCATTAATCCACTGACTGGATTTGAAGCCAGCTTTCCAGACTGGCAAAGGAACTGATCCAAAGGAAACCAACACTACTCTTATAAGGTAAAAGAATATACAATGCTTTAACGAAGACTGTAAAAAGCAGGGCTGCACTTCACAAGATATGAAGTTCATAGCCTTTTCCTGAACCATTGGTTGTCAGTATGGAAATAAATATCACTTTTTTTGGGAAAGACAAATTTTATGCTCAAGGAAAATCCATTTCAGCCATCTGAAAAACTTCACCATGGTTTAGAATTTGTAAGTCTCACAATATTCAATAGGATGTCATTGTTCTTGTGTCTGTACCATTATACAAAAAGAACCTGAACCAAACAACCCAACAACTGTCTGCTCTTTCATTACGTAGTTTTGAAATCAGCTGACAAGCTTTCAGGCATAAATAATTCTTCCACAGCACACCTCAAGCTAAGGTCAGGTTAACTTGATATTGTAAAATCCTATTTGGTTCTTAAGCATATATGGAGCAGAGAGGAACAGTAGAAACGAAAGAGATGAGAAAAGAGTCCCTATGAGTCAGTGATACAGGCAACTGCCATCTGTGAACCACTGCAGGCTGTGGGTTTGACTTGGGGAATGTACAGTATCATAAAAGGAGGAATAATTTTTTCAGGTAGAACTTCTGCATTGCTCAGCTGCTACAGCAACACATCACCTTGGAATGGGGGCCCAAGCTTGCTACTGCTCTTCCTTGGAGAAGGCCCAATCTACGCTGTATTTAATCTGGGAACACTGCCTCATCTTGTGTCATCCAAAAAAAAAACCTTCACACATTCTCTCAGATTTAACATAATTTATGGCTTTGCAAATCTTTCCATGGATATCTGGAAATGTTTGGGGGTGTGTGTCCCTTCCACCACTCCTAATTCCTTCCAGCAGACCCTAAAAGATTTTCTCTAGAATCTGGTTATTTTAAAGAAGTTCAGCAGTCAGGAAAACCTCTGAGCTCATCCCTGAACCTCATGACACTTCCTCGTGCTATCATCGTGTGGTACATGGGAAAAGATACCATGCCCAAAGAGCCCTCAAAACACCAGCTTCCTCTTTGCCAGCAGACATGTCCCACACTCAGTGACACACCAGGCTGGAGTTCCTGATGAACTAAGTCTGCCTTTTTGCACTCAGTAAATTAAAAAAAAAAAATCCAAAGAAACAAAAAACAAAACAAAAACCCAGGAAAAACCACAGCACAACCACAAGGGAACTCCCTTCTCTGCCAGTTTAACACAGGGTCAAATACAGACTAATGCAGTAATCCCTCCCAGCTGCCTAAGATTCTGGCCTTTTAATGACCTTGCACAAAACCCTAGTGCTTTTAACTCCAGTACCCCATATTCTGCCTCATTTCCAGCTCACTCTGCCCTTGGAGCTAAAAAGAGAGGTTGCCCTCCTGTTAGACTTGCAATTTCCAGGGAGAACTTTGAACTTATGTAAACAAACATTTGTATCTCTCATCCAGGGCAATGAAACACAGGATCTCTATCCCTCCCCACCTTCTACCACCACAGCCTACTTTGAGAAACCCTAATACCTTGTATCTTCATGATGAGAGAACTGTTTATTCTTTACCCCCTGGTATTCTTCTGTTGCTCAGGCATAAGTCTCCTTAATCCGTTGTCCAAACAGACTGAAATCAGGTAAAAATTTCCATCCTGACAAAAATCTGCAGACACCAAGAACGCAAACCATCAAAACCCATTATCATTTATCCACTGTTGCTTCCTTTGGTAATGCTTTTAGAAAGGGCTAGATACAACTGAGACAGCAAGAAATCTAAATTTTTCTGTTATGTATCATTATGCCAAAACCACATTAACATACAATTAGTGGGTTTCTCCTCTTTTATTCATCCTCCTTCCTCCAACTTCAGATCCCAGTTTAGAGAGACTGACTTGGGAGTGCACAGAACACAACCTTTACTATTAGCAGCAGGCTGAGTAGCATGGAGAAAAGCACTCATGAGTCTTCTTTACTGCATTTTCTGTAACAAATTTCAGTATCAGGTTTCAAAACACTTTACTGAAAGACAGCATCATCTTCTCCATTTTACACATGAGACCTAGAGAAAGGGATAGTGACTTCTGTATATCCACTACATGATTAAAAAAGGGAAAAACAGGGAGAATTTTCTGATACGTAAGTGAGCAGCACATAGCTTTTTGGTTCCTCTTCTCTCTCCTGTGGCCCAAGAGGATTTTACCATCTTAGATGAACAATGAAATGAATGACGACAAATATGAAAACTCCAGATTTCCGTTAAAAGTCACTAGTTGTTTGAAATTTTCCCCTGGATTACAGCCTTGGGGGATTTTCTGCTGTTATTTCCCAGTCAGCATGAAGCTCTGTGATCAGACTGTGTGGCTCCCACAGCCCGTGGGTGCAGCGGGTGGTGGGCAGGAGGGCTGGGGGTGCCCCCCACCACGCAGTACCACGGTGCTCCAGAATGGCAGCTGACAGCAGCAGGGGCTCCCTCCCCGACTCCAGCTCCGTGTCCAGGCTGGAAAGGGACCAAGGCCCTGCAGCCCAGCGTGGTGAATGAGCAGGCAGGTGGCTGTCAGAGGATGGCACCGCAGTGTGCCAGGCAAAAGCTGCTGTGCAAGCCCAGACACAGCAGTGGTACCAGATGACTGCAGCAATCCCCACCTCAGCCTGCTTCCATAGCCCCAACTCCTGTTTTAGCAGATGAAAAGAGCACGCACTCAAGGTACCAATTTAAAAAGATTTCTCCCCCCTACAAAGTGACCAGGAGAGATTTCTATCTGTTGCTGATTGAGCTGATAAAAGCAGTCTTTTTTTTTTTTCCTTTCAGCAGTTTAGAACTAAGCCTGCTGTAGAACAAGTAGGGTCATTTTAGTCTGTGACCACATACATAAATTGTATCTGCAGAACAAAGGAATTTCAGGTCAATTAAAAAGATCCTGTGGCTATAATATTCTTCTGGGAAGATGCCATCTACATATGCTTATTACAGCCACATAAATCCCACCCCCTCATTTGCCTCAAGCAAAGTAATTGTCTTTAAAAGCAAGCAAAATAATTATTTTTCCAACATACTTGTCATCATTAATTATGGCCAGAATAGCCAAGTAGGAGCTCATGCCCAGGCTTTTAAATGCTTGTAGCTAGTTAGCATGGCTGCCTGTAACTTTTCAGCTTTTTCTGCAGTGTTAACATTAACATACTGTGGCTTCATTAAATCAAGGCACCCACTGATGAGCTAAGTACGACTCATCCCAGAACACTGAGACCCTTCATGCTTATATGTCCCTTTGCAAGGATGGGGTTTAATTTATGCCAATGTATATTTGTGCACTGCTGGCTGTGTTCCTAATGTCACATTCAGGCAAACACATTCTAATGAAGAATAGATTTTTTTAAACATAGCTACTGGAAGTTGCAGGAATTAAATGGGAGAAGTCCACTGAGTTGAAGGCATTTCATGGGCCACTTTTGCAAAGCTACGCAGCATTAATCTGCAAACATGGAATACTAGCTTCTGAAAAACCAAAATGAAAACTTTGGCCTGGGTCCTGTACTCCTCCCTGAGCCAAGTTTCCCACTGAAGTTGATGGGACTTTCCCTGCATAAAGGCTACAGAGTTTGCCCTACTTTTCTCTTTTTATTTTTTTCCTAGTTTAACAGGACAGGCAGTGGTAGGGAAAGAGATGCTGTTTCCCTACTACAGGGAGGGTAGATAGATGTGCTGGGTAGATGTGATGTGATCAGAGCCCACCTGGTTCAGAAGATTACAGTGCAGTGGGAAGGCCACAGACAGTTTCCAGAAAGCATTTTTATCTTTACTGATTTTTGAATGACATATTTTTAAAGTAACAGTGACTTTTGTTGGTCAACCAGCCTGAACACAATCTGGCTTCTGAATCATTGCCACTCCAGGCATTCATAAAGATCAGGTCAGCCCACCAAAATCAGGAGACGGGTTTCCAACCAATGGGAATTTTTCATTATTATCTATCTTTGGGTTTCTGAGCCTTTGCAGGTATCTATTTGATATCTTCATTTTAAATCCATAAGCATTAAGAGACTTGTTCTTTATTGATGAAAGCTGAAAGTTTTACATAATCATAGTATTTAGAATTAGGGTTTTCAAAGGAAAAGCACATACACAATGAGACAGCATATGACTTCAGGCCTGTATATTCTTAACAGAAAATCTTAGAGCCTTGTCACATTTTTCTTAATCCATTTTGGAAATTAAATACATTATTCAGGTACTTAAAACAAGATGAGGACAAACATATCTACAGCACTTACAAAGCAGAGCAAGACAAGGTGGTAAATCTACAGAGCTTAGTTAAGAGATAGTGATACAATAAACTGATTGGTTACACATTTTTACTGCTTCAACTGGGTGCAAAGCGTGGCTTTTAGTGACAAGTAGGTAAACCACAACAGAATAAATCACTAAACCCATAAGCGTTGTGAGAGTGGGGAAGGAGCCTCTGCTTACAGCCTCAGCACAGGAAATAGATGAAATTCTGTTCCTGGCCCTACTAGCAAGAAGTTTAGCACACACATGTACTCTTCACCCTGAATAGAATCATGGAAATTGAGACAAAGCAGAGCTGCTGGTCAGAAGTCCCAGACAAGCCCCCCCAGGCACCTCTTGCTGGATTCTCCACTCAGAGCATCACAACTTTGCCCCACATGCACAACTGAGAGGAGGAAAGGCCCTGGGCAGCAGTTAAGGGAAAAAAGTTTTTTTTTTCTCTACAGAGTAAGCTCCAATTTTCATCCTCATTACACAATTGCCACTCTACAGTCCCTCAAGCATAGATAATGCAGCACAGCAATGCCAGTCTCACCATGCAAACCTCCCCAGGCTTTCACAGGGGAAGGGGAAAGAAGAATAAAATAATAAAATGCAAATCAGTCACATACTGAATTTCAAAGCTGCGTTTAATTACAATTTCTTCCTGTTTCCCTGGATGTTTGCAGCACTGCTCTAAGCAAGCCAAACTGATAAACAGAGTCCTGATCATCTTATTAAACTCATTCAAGCATATAACATCTGCCTTGGCAAGTCACTGGCTTTGAACAGAATCTGAATTCTATGCTACAGTCAAGCAGAAGAATCAAGGTACTATACTTCAGTATTTCTATTTTCACATCCCTCCATTGGGCAGAGACTGAGACAGAACTTCTCTTTCATGCACAAATGTGAGGAAACAGAGACAGCACAGGTTCCTAAATAAGAATCCTAAATAAGAATGCATCTTCTTTAAAGGTTACACCACTGCTTTCCTTCTTTTTGAATGATGCCTCCTCATGGCAGAAACTTGACAGTGAGCTTTCTATTTTCCCTCTGCCTCTACCAGAGATGGCAGCAGGCAAACACCTTCTCTTCAGAACTGACAATTACAACAGTAATTATCCCAGCTAGAAAATAGGCTTATTCAATGCAGCAAAAGCTGCCTGTATTGCAAGGTACAGCAGGAGAAATAAATACAGCCATGACACTGGGCCAAATTCTCAATCAGCAATAATGATGTCAGCATAGCCTGATTTATCCTCAGCTGAGCAATCTTACCCCACTTCCTTCCAGGAAAACCACAGCTGGGAGCTTTAGGCCTGTTCACTGAGCTTCCAGATTTATACCAGGAGATTTTCCAGTGGTGCCAACAGGGGTAGAAGGCTGAAGCATCATCCCAGTACACCATCAGCTTAGACTAATGGAGCTGCAGATCTGCTTCCATAGTGCATCCTGCAGTCCATGCTGACAACACCCTCATGTAAAGACAGGTAATGGATATTTAACTGCACTGGCAATGTCTGCCAAGCCAGATGGGCTCATCAGAGAGGGCATCTATTTTCACCCTTGACCATTAAAGAGAGTATAATGTACATTCAGCTTCAGACTGGTACACCTAGAGTAATTTAAGTACCTTTATTCACAGAAGTATCCTCACAACAGAACAGAGACAGAAGAAATGAAAGCGTATTTCAAGGAGATCAGAACAGTTTTTAATTCAGTGCAAATGAGTTTGGCCTAAATTAGAACCTCTCAAGACATTACATTTTGCAGAAAATATTTAGTGTCTTTATTGATAAATATGCTTCTTATCTAAAAGCTGATCTACAACAGAAGAAAAGCTCAGACAACAACAATCACTACAAAAATTAGCTAAAAACATTTGAAAGACAGTTTGCTGTCTTGGGATAACACAAAATGAATTTTTTGCTTTGCTGAAAAGTAATTTCAACATCTCTGTCATCTGATTTTCCCCAGGATGCCTTAACTGATATCTTTCTCTGGATTTCTTACTCTGAGATGATCACTTTCATAGGAAAAAAAATGTAGGCAAGTAATAAAAAAAAATTTAAAGAAAAATAGAACCCCAAAACAAAGCCCTAACCCCCCCCAAAACAACAACCAAACAACCAAAACCACAAACCTCTCCCCAAACAAACCAAAAAACACTTTTACTTTTCTCCAGTCGTATCTAGATTTAGCCCTAAAAGCTCTCTTTGTTCAGAAAAGGCCCTGCAGGTGAGTGTTACAGGGGCTCAGACAGCTCCTTTCCCAGTGGAGTAGCAAAGAGGGCAGGGGACACTTGCACTGAACATCCTGTGCTCAAAGTGCTTTGATCCATCAACAACCCCAGCTAAACACTTCACACCCCCTGCCTCACTGATAAGGACTGTCAGCATCTTCATCACTCTTCTACTGCACACAGGTCCACAGCCCACAGGTGTCACTTCTCAGAGCCTGAATTACTTTGCTTTATCCATTTGTCCTTATGGAGTAAAACAGTCTCTCCACCTTTCATACTGAATATATAGATGTGAGGCTTGATGTACTATGCAAATTCATCATCATTCTGCTTTAAATTGCACTCTGGCTCCTCCCCTCCAAGTTTCTTTCCCCCACTGCACAGCAGGAAAATATCTCAACACACTTGAAGCCAATGCAGTGATACACACTTGAACATCTGAAGACCCAGAAATTGAGACGTTAACTCTAAAACCCACTGGTGGGGAGGAAAATATCCTCCTATAACAGGTTAAGATTATTTACTGCTAATTACTTGCACACAAACACCCAGGTAACACACTTGGCCCCCCTCATCACCATGCACAATCACAATCTCAATTTTAGAGCTGGGGACAACTGCTCCCTACAGCTGACAAAAATTATGTTTTTCCATCATGGTACTACTTCAAAAGACAGAATTAAATATTTGAACAGAAAAATTATTGATTAGATTTGATAACAAGGGATCAATGACTTACATCACGTACATAATGCAGTCCCAGGATGGGAAGAGAAGGGGATGAGGTCTCAGGATGGAAGAAGGATCAGATCAGGGGTATTCAAAAGCCTCATATGTTTTAGGCTCAAAAGAGTTGGATCCCACAGGCTGATTTAAGAATCTGGAAAATGAAGCAGCCTGGAACTTCTTCACAAGTTCTAGGCCCCAAGTATCAACAGTAAATAAATTGCTTACTTCAGGATAACTATATACTCCTCAATGCTGCTAGCTGAAACAAGTTTCAGAATGTCACAAAAACTTGAGCCTTTAATTAAAACAAAGAAACTGATGCTGTCCCCAGGACACCAGCATCTTGTTGATGTGGTGGCAAAGGGAAACAACATGTTTCCCTATCTAATTTTTTTGCTTTGCTGTTTCTTCCTCATTCCTGCAATGTACGTGTACAGTGTGGCTCCACAGCATGGCAGTGGGATGTGTACGTTTAAAGTCCCAGCACTCATGCCTTTGATCCATGGGGGGCTGTATTTAGGGCTTCTGGACAGGCTGCTGCAGTCAGTTTGAGAACCCTTTCTGGAGCTGTCTTATCTCCTTAGATCTTTTCTGATACACTAATTAGTGAGCAGTACCTTACCTAGAATGCCTCATACTTTTCCTGTTTTGAAGCACACTGCAGAGGATTCCTCACAGTGCAGCAATGAGAGTGCACAAGAGACAGGGTGCTGAGCACTGTCAGTCAGCTATCCATGGACAAGGAGCCTTTCTGAGCCACTGCTCAGCTGAAGTCACCTCTCCCAGCACTGCATCCACAGCACTGCCACCAAAAGGACAGGCTGGATCAGACCAGCTAGCCTAAGCAATCTCATCACAACAATCCACTGAGCAAGATAAGTGGGGTTAAAAACTGAAATTGTCCACATTTTGTTCAACTCTTGATTAAATGAAGCATTTTGTGTTATTACCCAGCACTAGGCATTGTAAGAATCCTTCAGCCACCTGTAACACAGCTGTTTTCCACAGGTGTACTTGTGCCTGGCATGCTGGGCAGCTCATCCTGGGCAGAAAGGGTTGCATGGTCCAGGATGGATCTGCCCCTCCAGCCTGGTACTGACAGCTGTCGAAGTCTTTCTGTCCTGGTGGAAAGGAGTCAAGTAAATTCTGCTAAGAGTCTGACTGGGTCTCCTAGAAAGGGGACCTGGGATGGGAGAGCATCTCTGAAATTGGTTCTTCTGAGACAGAGCCTTCTCACCTGCCACTCCTTCTGAATCAGCTTTTGAGTCTTTCCTGCTGTGCTCTAAAGCACTACCTTTTTCCTCAGCACTTTCCTCTCCAGATCTTTTTCCAGGCTGATTTCCCAAGGCCAGTGAGTAATTCCCATTCTGGAAACCCTGGAGAACAACCTGGCATTTAGCCCACTCCGTCCAGAAGCTATGACTGGTAGCTGGACCTTCAGGGCCTCACACAATACTTCTGACAATTAAGTTTCCTCATTTTGCTCTAATGACCTTGCACACATGGACAGTGTTTCCTGGGGGGACAGCAAACTGTTCTGTACCTGCCACTAACACTACCTGAAAGGAACCAAGGGTTGACAATTCCTTTGAACATAAGGATCAAGCTTACTCTATTATGAAGTAGAAAATTCCCAGCTACCTATAAAGATTGATGTTGTCATGACTTATATTTTATATGCAGCCATGAAGAGAAATAATTAATGTAATTACTGTTCTAAGCCAGATCACTTGTCCAAGCAAGAACGTAAGTGCTACAAAGGTAACTAATCAACAGGAAGATGGAAAATGATGGATTTCAGAAAGAGTGTTGGTTTATAAAGGGCAAATTATTCCAGACAAGATGGGCTAGCTTGCTGCAAGGAGGCTGTAAGACAAGCAAAGTGCAGCAGGGACAATGTGCATGGATTTCATTTCAGTATCCATGGGTCCAGAATTTCTTAGTAATGAAATGCAAGTTGTCTGGAATATGAAGAGTCAGAGATACCCAAAACTCAGATAGGCTTCTCAAAAAGGCATTATCATAGCACACAGTGTATTGACTTGAAAAGAAATAGGCAACAGGCAGCAGCAGAGCAGGAAGCTGACAGAGGCCAGTTCTGCTCTGAACAGGAACATGGCCTTGGTTCCTTTGCCACAGCTCCCCACATGTAAAATGGGGAAGAGGACAATTTATTTCTGTCTTCTGTGACATGGCAGAGGCTCCACAACAATTAATGCTGGCTCTAAGCTACAAAATTACTTAATAAGGCATGACTGAGCTAGATCAGGCACAGACACAATCACATTTCTGTCAAGTTAGGGAAAGCACACAATAGTTTACATCAGCTTTATGCCAGCTGCTGGAAAAAAGATACCTAATCCAAGAAGACTGGAATAATAGAAGCAGACCATATCTATACAAGCAGACCATATCTGAATGAAAATAAGGCTTGCTGCTTTACAGCCTGGGGGAGGGTATGTCTTTTCTTCTTAAAAAACTAATTTGAGACATCAAAAAGAATTTCTATCAGAACAGTACTTTGGATCACATTCCTACATCTTTGGTACGAACAGCTCCAAAATCATGTTCAATTTTTGAACAGCCTCAGACCGTCAACTCTTCAGTACATGTTAAATCTCTCATCAAATGCACACAGTATGAGGCTCTAGTCCCAGCTGCTCTTCAAGTTTTGTATCTAGACTTTTGTTTGCATCTCCATTTAGAGGCTTCCATCCTCTCTCCCTAGGGAGCACATCTTTTGATGTTTTATTTAGTGTTCAGATAATATCTTTATAAAGATCTGTAAATAGCAGTAAGTGAGAGTGTGTGAAGATAGTATAAGTGTTGCAAACTGCAGTGACAGAAGTAGAACAAAGAATCCTAGATAGGTTACAAAGACAAAAATAACCACATGAGATGAAAAATACTGTATTATATGAAAACAATGCACATGTTATGGAAAAATGAATCCTGGCAACCACCATAGTTGACAGGGAATGGTTAATTACGAAGGAATTTGTATGTGATAAAAGCAGTAAAGAAGGCATTGTTTGGTCTGCAAAACAAGAGCTATCACATCATCAATCCTCTTCCAACATATTACATGGCTCTGTGAACTGAGGATGTTGTTGTACAGTTACCTGTGGTTTGCCCAGCTGAACACCTTCTCAGCCTCACAGACAGGATTCTTGCCCTGCTACTCTTGTCTGAATTAAGTGATTTTATTAAAATTGGAACAAGCCTAACTTCTGTGAGTATCAGACTTCCCTGAAAGTTTTACTTTTCAACAGAATTACTAAGTGACCTAACCATGAAAACACAAGGCTAAGTAAAATGTTACTGGCTGTTTTGTTACTATACAGTCTATATGCAAGCTACTGCAAACAGTTTTTCAAGGCTATCACAACACTTCTGTGATTCAGAACTAGTTCTACTCCTTCTCCCTGCACATATACCATGCAGAGTTTTCTTATAAACTAATAGTGAGCATGTTGAGTTGCTATTCGACCAGGCAGGCAGTTCTGTAGTTGTCACCATTAGATATAAACCTTACTGTCCTGCACTGACACATATTCCTTAATGCTGTTTCCCTGGGATTTTCTGTAAAGCTATCTATACTTTAAGACTGCATCTTCTGAAATGGGATCAGGAAACTGAACTTCAGCACTAGTGTCTACAATACTATCCAGAAATAAGCCAGAGAACACGATGCAAACATCAAACCATGGAGAATGTACACAAGGAACAGTTCAAGCTGACCCTCATCCTGGACAGGCAATCCATTTCTGATGGAATCATCTCCCCTACAGCACTCCATGGCTTCAAGACAAGAAAGTGAGAAAAAAAGATGATGCAGAACTTATTAAAGGGATGTGAAAACATCACAGAGACATGCTACTAAGTCAGAAAAAAATTCTAAAGCGGTCTGAAAGTCAACAAGTTGCAGCACCAAAGGCCAAAGTGGTAGGGAAAGAGGGTGAGCTGGCCCCTTCTCGAGCCATCACAAACCACAATTGTTACAAGTCCCTAAAAGCTCCCCAGAGATGTGGCAGGAGGGTATCATAACCTGGCAGGTAAACATCTCAGAGACTGCAACCTGACTTCCCTACTCAACACAACTTCCTCACTTCCATCTCAACTGTCTGAACTTCCCAAAGAATTGAAAGTGGAGTGGAAATAGCTGAAAGAAGAAGAATGAAAAATTAACTAAGTGATCTCTATTAATAACAGCTGAAAGGAATCAATGAGGCAGACTGGGAGAGTGATACTCCCAGAAGAGCATCACAGTATGCCGGACCTCAGCATGCCAACACGTTCTGAGAAAGAATCTTGGAACTAAGTACACTTTAAAAATAAATCCCAATCATTTCTGAGTTTCTCTCATGGCTGCAGTTACAATGCTGAATCTCTGTTCACAATGTTTCTGGCTTTCAGCCAAATATTTGAAAGTCACTGTGATCTTTTTTCCCCTCCTCCCTAGCCATCCATAATTTTTAAGCATTCCCACAGCTGTGAAAGAAGTGATAGCTGGGAGGGAATAGTGCTTGGGTACCCAGAGGCTGCTCTCTCACATTTGCTCACAGCTGGAATTCTTCATGGCCTTTGGCACAAACCCTTGGTACTGCCTTGGCTGCTAGGCTGCCCTTTGTATGGCTGCAGCTATCTGAACAGTTTCAGAATTATTTTTAATTGGAAGATACTGGATTTTCCCATAAGCTCACATAAAAATAGGAAGCTGTTACCATATATAAAAAAAAAAAAAAAGGAAGAAAGTAGCAAGCCTATCTGGAGTAAATGTTAATAACTCAAACAGATTCTTATTACAGACTCCAGATAAGAAGCACAGGCTGCATCTTAAGCATCTCCAGGATGTGACACCATTTCCCTTATTCATGTGCCCCCTACCTTGCAAAACCAACTCCAATGTGGAGTTCAGTTTGCAGCACTAGAGCTGCTAAGCATGAGTGAGCTCTTGGAGAGCAGGCAGGAGTCACAGGACCCAGGAGTCAGCCTCCTGTTTGCCCAGTTCTTCAGCACAGGAGCTACCTCAGTCTCACAGCTTCCTGTCATTACTGTCATCATTTAAGTGTAAACAGGAAAAACACAGGAAATGGGAGCAGGGTCAGGCCACTTGGGATGGATGTGGAGAGGCTGTCAGAATAAGCAGAAATGAAACAGGGAAGGCCAAGACTCATGTGGAATTCAATCTGGCCAAGGATGTTGCAGACATCAAGAAGGGCTTTTTCAAGTGCATCACAAATCAAAGGAAAATAAAGGACAAATGAAAGGGTACCCTGGAGCATGGGGTGCAGAGAAAGCAGAGTTACTGAACGCCCTTTTGCATCAGCCTTCACTGACGAGACCAGCCCTCAGGCACGTCTGACCCAAGAGAAGGCAAAGGAACGTTTGAAGGAAGACTTTCCCTTGGTCACACAGGACTGGGTTAGAGAACACCTAAACAGATTTGACATCTACAAGTCCATGGGCCCTGAAGTGATGCAGCCGCGAGTGCTCAGAGAGCTGGTGGACTCCAAGGCAAGATTGTTTATGATCATCTTTCAAAGACTGTGGCAATCAGGAAAAATGCCTGAGGACTGGCCTTCAAAAAAGGCAAGGAGGACTTGGGGATCAGCCAATCAGTCTCAGCTCATTCCGTGGGAAGGTGATGGAGTACCTCCTTTGGGAGGCCCTCTCCACATGATGACAAGAAGCTGATCAGGAGTAGTCACCATGGATTCACTACAGGTAAATCATGCTTGACCAGCCTAATTTCCTTCCATGATGAAACAACCACTTGGCTGGATGAAGGAAAAGCAGTGGATATTGTTTACCTAGACTTCAGAGTGGCTTTCAATCCTGCCTCTCACATTTTGCCAATCCTCATTGGTAAAATCAGGAAGTGTGGACTGGATGAGTGGTCAGTGAGGTGGATTGGGAAGAGGACTGTAATCAGGGTCTAGATGGAAGTCTGCCATTCGTGGTGTCCCACAAGATTCAGTAACTCCAGATCATGGGCAAATCAACTCTTCTAGAAGCTCTTAAGCATTAAGAGGCACCCCATCATGTCATTAGGGAAATCACAGGACAGGTAAGCATCACACATTCACAGAGACATGGGACATCCCATAATGGATGTGCACATACAGAGTCAAATGTAGATGTTCCTGGCATTTTCTAACATACCACCAGACGTGTTCCTAATGCATGTACAGGATCTGCGAAAATTTCATTAATCTGAAAAATTTACTTTTCAGGTAAAATCTATGGAGTTTCTGGGTAGAAGCATAGTGGAGATAGGACTAGAAGAATAAACCCTCCATTCCTCAAACCACTTCCTGCCCACAGCTGAGGAACCACCAGCTAACAGGATGGCAATGGGAATGTTCTGGTCTGTGTTTGTGTATGCTTAGCATCCTTGGATTAATGCTTTTGAAACCTCAGGCTGCCCTGATAGTTTTGAAAAGCAGGATTAAATGTCAGAAATTAATATGCCTGCCTAAACAGTGAAGATTTTATTTTGGCTAAAGACAGTTGATTTTTATTTTCCCCCTCAGTTTTCAAGGAATCAAAGTCAATGTGCTCTTTTACATACCACTGCTACTATGCAATTTGGCCCCTCAGTTTATGCCTCCAACTTTGCCTCTCTCAGTTTATGAACTTGATTCCTGAGATGCACTGAAATATGGCTGATAACACCAGCACTGAAGCAGCTGTGACAAGTGCCACAGTTAAAATTCAGGTGATACAAAATTCCTTTGTGTCATACCACTAAAATATAGAGCTGTGGTGGAAAGAGAGTGACAGTAGTGACTAAAGATGCTCACCTAGTCTGGGCTGCCAAGTGCTGGATGCTGTCTAAGCACGCAGCTGGCAGTCTCTGCTGTCTGCAAGATAGAAGTAACAACTGGTTGAGACAAACTGACTAAAAATAGTCTAAGGAGGGAGCGGTAGCTAATGAGGATGTGCCTGGCTTTTTCAGACCACAACAGGAGTTGGTCCATGCCCTGCAGAGTTTATCATCATAACAGACTAGAGAACAGGCAGGCAGGGAATTGCAGGCAGACAAAGGGAGCAGTGTGTGTTCACAGCCTCACAACAGGCATGAACAGAGCAGAAGGAGCTGCTATTGCTCCGCTCTGTGTCATGTCTAATCCACTATCCACAACGGGAACCTGTCACACACAAATATATGCATTCCCAGCATATCTGCTTTCTGCTTTATATTCCACTCAACTGAGCTGAGCAGTGTGTGTGCAATTAACTTTTACAGACACATTTCACAGATTCTGCAAGTTAATCACAATACTATGGGATTGGAAAGTATCTCAAAGCTGTTATCAAAGGAGAAAGAAAAAAAATTATATGAGACAAAATAACTGAATGAGATGTCTATTATTGCAGCACATCTGCAGCAAGGAGAAGAAAGCAAAACAAAGGGTAGATTTAGGTTATTTCTTGACTTGGACGTACTGATTCTTGGAGTGTTAGTGTTCAATCACACTTGTGCTGGATTTTAGAAAATAAAATAAAAGATAAACCTAGCAAGTGTTATCACCAAAGACCAAATGAAAAACAGAACATGGGGTTGAACCTGACCCTAATGGAAAATGAGCTTACAATACAAAATTCCATTAGGAAACACTTCGAGCTTGTCAATACTCACTTTTATACAGATTTAACTAAATTGACACAAACTCCAACACAGTTAAAATAGATGTAGCCCTTCAGCATAACTAAAGTCAGAGTACATTAAAAGTGTATCAGCATGACTTGGTTGGAGAGTGAATTAACTAAAAATCAATATCCATTTAGTTAAGTGGGTTCAGTAATAGAGTGCCAACCAAATACAAGCAATGATGAATTCTAACAACTGCTGCAATTTCTTCTCTAGATTCCAAGTCTCAGCTCCAGCGCTATGGCTGACATGCTGTATAAATTAGTCTGCAAGTTAAATTCATAAAACCTTAGTGCTATACATCTCAAGCTATGATATAATCACAATTAAAGAACCACTAGGCAACACTGATTAGGCAAGGCTTTGCTAGATTTTGACCACCTCCTGCACCACCATTTTCTAGTGAGTCTGGCCATAATGATGGAGGAATTCAGCTCCAAAATCCTCCCTATCCCTTTGTAGGGTCTAAAATGAAGGCATGAGCAGAACTCGCAGTGCAGTTTTCTCTTTCTAACATTTCTCATGTTCTCCCTCTTGTGGCAAAGAGACTTATTTTTTTTCTTTCAGAAAAGCAAAACATTCAATTCATTCAATAAACGATCTTATGTATGAGCCAACACACATTGCTGAGCTCACACAGAAAAATCAAAACCCAAAGGCTGTTATGAAACAAAACAGAGGCTCCCTCCTACCTTGTCTTTTACTTTCTAAGAGACACATGCTTCAGACAAAATGCTGATATCAAAAATCTGAGATCCTATCACATCACCTCCTTTCTTTATAGCTATGGTTTTAAACCACTTCCTTGGATTCTCAAATTTGGTCCATTGTGACTGTGTGGTAAACTGTACTCTCCATCATGTAAAACTCATTCTCTTATAAGCTTTCATCTCTTTAGCAGGAGTGAGATTTGCTTTTATGTGAAAACAGCAGCAGAGCAGTAAAGATGTTAGGAAGAGGGGGAGCAGAGAGACCAAAGGCCATTCTCTGCATGCAGACGCAGAGTACAAACATCAGTCCGTGCTCCCTCTGTTGCCAAGCAATTCAAAATGAGGATTGACAAGGCAAATCCAGCTTTAGTATCCATGAAGTCCCAGAGAATGGGATATTAAGAACTATGGCACGTCAACACCTGTAATAATGGTCTTTCATAATACACATTTCCAAAGGAAAATTAGTGCGTCCTCTCAAAGGTTATATTATACCCACTCTGTTTCCAACCCTATTTTGTATTAGCTACATCCAATGTCAACTCCCCTCAATTAGACACATTCATTATTCAAGCTAATCCAACATGCCCTTGAGAACTGGGCTGAGGCAACAAGGGTATCACTGCAGGGACAGACATATCTTCAAACGACTGCAGCTTTAAACAGTCTACAGATGGTGGAGTCAGGCCAAAGGACTCTAAATAAAAAATTCACCTCCCAGATCCCAGATACAGAGTAATCTTAGTGTATCACATTTTTAGACTCAAGAACAAGCCAGTGACATATTACTTCAAATTACAACTATTTTATTCTACTACCCACAGTTTACAGGCTCCATGCTGTGTGAACTTTTTTCTCCTAACTAGTTATAATATAAGAGCTAATTTCCTTAAAATGTTTTTCAAATTAGTATCAAAGTGAAAGCTAGCAAGGAAGCCAACATAAGTAACCCAGTGAAGACCACTAGTTGATTTTTTTAATTTAATATTTATTCTTTATTTATGAAATATTGATTTAGCATAAAGGTTTGCTGTAAAAATTAAATAAAGAAGACAAAAATTAGAATACCACAGGCATAACTACTTCATGCTTTGCTTCCTTTATTAAATGTTTAGGCACTAAATATTAAAATTGTTACTCTAGAAGTCTACCCATGAGATTGGAATGTCATTACAATAGTAGATTCCATAATCTGACACAGCATGTAAGAAAACTTCAATACAAGTGAACAGCATGAGAACCTTATGCAAATTGAATATTTTGATGGTACTCTAAGGTCAGAAATGCCCAGGCAGTCATGGCACACATTGAGAAAGATCTGGTTACTAGTTAAGGGTAAGAACTGTCTTTAAGGATGTGTAAAACAAGCCCACCATAACACAAGGAAGAGCTGCAGCTGCTGACTTCACAACACAGTGAGCAAGCAACACAGAAATATCTCCATGTGTCTTTCCTAAAATACATATAAACTAAGAGGCCAGCAGTCTATTAGACATAATTGAAGCCTAGGAAGATTTTAAACCAGTGCAGGAGCGAACCTCAGTGGAAACAGGAATTTAACACCACAGGAGCCATAATCACCTCTTCTTCCGTTATATAAAGACCTGATAATTTGCTACTCTGAATTTACTAAATCTAGCCTTCAGGATATTTTTTTTTTATTCTTTGATTGGTTTAACCAGATTGATCTACAGCTTCTAGTAAGTTTGGATACAGAGGTGAAAAGTTCATTCCTATATACAACATATTTCTCCTTTCCCATGTGTATTTTCTTCAGCACTTCGTTTTGGTCTAACTTGGCCTAGGAGCCTTAGCTCCTAAGCAGAGTTTATAACGTATTTTAGAGTCTGAAGAGGCATTCCTCAATTTTTCTTCAGCATTTAAAGATTTTTATTAATTTAGACAGACATTTTGTATTTACTTTAAAAACTTCAAGTTTCCTTGGCATCTGTGGTGAGAATAATGGGGCTGTGAACAACGTCCAGGTTCCTTTAGTAATGCTACATCTACCTTCTCTGAAAGTCCTTCTGAAGAAGGTTCACTGGATTTGAAACAAATCTGGAAAGTCATTCTTTACAAATGGTGCAAAGTGTGCTGGTCTGATCCTCCCACAAACCCACAGCAGGAGAATGCACAGCCATTGACAAGTATTGCTAAGAAAGTTTGCTTGCTATAATGGCTCCAAATAGAGCTTCAACTTGTACTTCAACAATTAATGCTTTCAATAAATTCCTTTCAACCCAACTTGATAACTCTACAGTAGACTTCAACTGCTTGAACTTTTTCTAGGCAATAACAAGAACTAGGGTTTCAGTACCAAAGTTTCACCTCCTCACCATGGATGCTAAAATAAAGGAAATAGAAAAATCACTGTCAAAACCAGCAGCCTCTTCCCTCTGATTGTGAAGCACTACTGGTCCTTAAAAATTAATTGTGACAATAGCTACTTGCATATACACAATTTAGCCAGTCCATTAGGATAACATCACTAACATGACTATTACTGAGCACTCACATGGCATTTTAAATTATCCACATGCAAGAAGTTAGAGAAACTTCAAGTGAGAGCTCTCCATAATTTTAGATGGCCAGATACCAGGAACTGAGAATTTGCTGGTTTTGGTTCTGTCCCCTCCCAAACCCAACTGTGAAGTGTTCAGCAGCGTGCAGCAGAAAGGGAGGCATCTCTTCCCTAACAAGACAGTGTAAAAGCTGCCTCCTTTGGCACGCTGTGAGCAGGCTGACTCACAACACCAAGGACCACCTTACAGCACCAGCCTGACTGCTCTAAAGTCCTTTACAGCACTGTCAGTACTGCCAAGGCTCAAACATACTTTTAGTGCAAAACAACTTGTCCTTACCCTCCAACAATGTCCATCCTGGGGGGACACTTTGGACGAAAGCATTTATGTACCCTCCTTAAACAGCATCTCATTTTAATAAACAGCCATTCTAAAGGAACATGCGGGTAATGACCTTGGCTTTCCTGGAAACAATGCACCAAAAGCATAAAAACCCCCCAAACAGACTAACCCTAGTCAAAGCAACCCAAACGGGGTCCCTACTTGAAAATTACTTTCAAAAAATACTTATTACAGATCAGCTCTAACGATAGTGAAGCTATTCAAAAGCAGTTTCTTGAAATTTCAAAAGCTACTTTTTTGAAATACCTCCTGTGTGTTTAGATTAGTCTGGGAAAATAGATAAATTACTTTAATCTCCACTGGGATAATAACTATTCCTTCATATCACAGAGCAATTACTATAGAATTTATATAAAACCAAAGCACAGGTCTTTGCCTCAAAGAAACAAAAAAGAACAGAGGCAGTTCTCACAGTGCACACACAATAAGTAAGTAAAAATACTAAAGTTATGGTCAGATCATCTACTCAGCACATCTTCAGAATTCACCAGCCCTTATATCCAGCACTGTATATTTTTAAGGGACATGCACAAACTGCATATTCTTCAGCTAATGCATTTTACTTTGCATTTCCAATGTAAGAGAGGTACACTCATAAGTTATCATACCTCTGAGAAGGATGAAAGTTTAAGATTCATTAACCTGCTGGCCAGTAATCACAGAGTTCCCTCCTAATACTAAGAGCAGAACAGTAAGCTTAGCTGAAAAGAGAATAAGAGATTTTCCGATGATTGTAGCAACAGAACTCAGGAGGGATTCTAGTTAATCAACTCACTCTCCTCTTATTTTTAAGAGAGCTCATGACACCAAGAGAAGGAAACCAAGAGAGGTGCTGCAAGCTTTGACAGAACTTAAACTATGCATAAGGAGTAAAGAAGTAGAAAGTTGCATCTGGTTTGCTGAATCAAAAATGGAAGTAACCAAGCAGCAGAACACAAGACTCCACAGGTCCAAGAGCAAGGAATCTTAAGATTTGGATTGCACATTCTCAACAAACACACCATCTTCCTCACTACACTGTCCTGCAGAAAAGACCCTCCTCCAAATGAGGAAAGCTTAAGACACTGCACACATGCTTCTACACATCCTGAGAGTGCTCAGAAATCACAGAAGGAAGATTCCTCCTTAGTTTTGGACAAACCAATGGATGGAGGGATGTTCTCTAAGATTAAGCAGACACATCCTTTTGCAGAAACTGAATGACTGCTTTGAAGCTGCCACCCCTGTACTGCAGTAAACAGAGAAATGCCTGTAGTAGGAGAGAAAAAGGTATGTGCATGTCTTATTTAGGATATGAATTGGTTCTATGCTATTCTTGACATGCTGCACAAAATGAACCAGAGTATTAAATATAAACCTGACACAGTGTTAATGTCTAACACTCAGTGTAGACTAAGCAGCTGTAAGTACCTCAGGGGTATTTAATAGGTATGAATATACTTAAAAGTGGCAAAGGGCAAAATTATTGTATGAAATTATGACTCCTCCCCATTACATTCTAAGCTGGACCTCCAATATCATTTATCTGAGGCTTTCCAGTTCATTTGCATGGATTCAAATTGCTGTCCAACCCTACACAGCCTTTTCTAGGCCCACAAGCAGAAGTTGCCTTCCCTGCTTCTCCTGAGGCTCATTCTCTCTCAGTGATGCAGAAATCAGAGGGATGCATATAATGCAAAAATGTGTTTTGATGCATTATTTAGCCACTTCAGAAGGTTCTCATGCCTGCTGAATTCTGAATGGCAACCTGGACCAGCTCTGCACACAACTCACAAAAGATCACTCGCATGATAGGAATTACAAAACTCCCAGAGGAGCAGACCTTGATGGAGGCTTCAGTTTGAAAGCTCTTATTTTGCTCCTGTTGATTCCCTATAACATTTACATTTTAGAACAGAATAGATCTGCCAGAACTGAAAACCACTGAGACTATCACTCAGATCTGACTGGATACAACACCCTAACACAGGTTGAGGATGTCAGAACTGACTGATTTCCCCCCAGGAGAAACCTATGCAAGAAAATCATCCTCCTCATTCCCACACACAATCACAAATGGAGATTCTCCTTGGTATGACTATTTTAGACCAAGATTATCAGATCCTTTATCCTTTAAATGTTGATGACATTTATTCACATAAAGAGCACTCACTATAGAATCAGTATTGGACACTAAAGGGTGTATCTTTTAGGAAATTGCCACTAAAATATCAGTGTCCCCACTGCAAATCAGACACCAGTCGCTGAGACTGGAATGCCTTCCCAACCCCTCACCAAGCCACAGTCTCACTGGGACCCAGGCAGTAACAGCTGGCCTCTGCTGCCTTAAAGCTGGCTTTCATTTAACACTGACAAAAGACAGATTTTATCTACTGTGCTATTAAATGACACAGGTTTGGACATATCTCTTGGGATGACACTCAGCATTCTATGGTTTTTCTGCACTGCTAACAGCAGCAGTGGTTTTGCCAAGTAGTCACATGCACAGAATATTTCATGTCCTACACACAAGTTCTGCTCAGTTTCAAACCTGGAATTAAATTGAATTTTAATTGAAAGTAGCTAAAATGAAAGAGTTGGGAGTAAACACCACTCTGCTACAAGCTTCTAGATCTATTCTTTGGCTATACTTACATGTCTTATGGAGCTCACTCAGTGGTATTAGTTTCAGGGACTGTCACTCACCCCAATGGCATTAAACCATCATTTCTCAGAGCTCTGTTACACCTTAGCCCAGAAAGCATTTTTGTGCATTGTACAAAGAAAATTAAAACCAGACAAAAGCAAACTATTTCAGGACGTCTTCAGTGCAAAATTTTCCCAGTGTTCCAGGACAAAAGGACACCAAGACCCCTGGAGCATCATTGCTGTTTAAGGAGAATTGTCTCAGTATGTTTCATTTAATCAAAAAATATCCCTCATATTGACCCCAGGAAAGAACAGTCTGTGCACCTTTTGATTCTTGAAGCCAGCAAAGAGACTTGTTTAAAATAGCCTACACAAGTCTTTATCCTCTCTTCTCTGGGGCTCTGCATTCCTTCCACAACTGAGCAGACAGAAACAAACCTGCATTGTCACACAGCACAGCATAAGGTTTAATTGCATTTAAGCATGTATTTTTTTGGGCATTACTGAATGCTAATCTATGCTGGGAGACAGGAATCCCAAGTTTTCTCCTACAGTCTGCCATGATTTGCTTTTCAGAGCTGGCATGCCCTCCTATCTCCCACTGCCTTCAGTGGGCGTTCTGCACTGCATTTCTGAAGGTCAAGCCCTCAACTTCTCAGTGTCTTGGCAATCTCATAACTAAAATTGGAATAGATGAGACCTTTACTCCAGCTGAATAACTCCCAATGACTATAGTAATGTGTGGCATCACTTATTTTCTCTCTTTATTTTGCTCTGAATCAATGGAGCACTCAACGACTACAGATTTACTGCTGCTGCAGGAGATCACTTTAAGCAAAATTCAAGTTATTGTTCAAGTAGTCTGTGCCAGGATATTCACAAGCAGCTCTAGGGTAATAACTACCATTAAAATTTGCAACAAAATAGGTCCAGAATAGGGACCTGAATCTGAACTACATTAGGTGATGATATCTGGGTGGTGCTCAGTGCTACTGAGGCTATTCCATTTCTCAGAACTCATGATTCTTAGACCATACACTTCTTACTTAGCTGAACTAACAGATCAATGTCTCAAACCCAGACTTTTTCTTTAAGAAACAGTGCCCATTAGTGGACTGAGATGCCATATTCCCTGGCTCAAATTCCAGCTGATGGAAGAGCATTCTTGATTTCTGCCTCAGTTTTCCTTTCTATAACACAAAGGAAATACATCTACAGAAGTGGAACTATTTTTATTGAATGGAACTCTATCTAACAAAAGACCAGGGCAGGTAATATTGATTATGCTTCCACAAGTGGTCAGATGTCATCTAGGCAACAACAGTTCAACACCGTTCAGCAGAGCAGCTCCAAGAGCAGTAGACAGCAAAAGGCCCTTTTACCATCACTGAAGCTGATCTGGCTTCAACAAAGAAGAAAATTCCTCTTTCATAAGAAAAAAAAACAGTTAACTTCACTGAGAAGCTATGAAGAAAAAGTAAAAAAACCTAACAGTTCAGTAAACAGGAGCAGTGCCACTGCATAAAGCCAACAGATATTCTGAGGCATCAACCCAAAAAGAAAAGGAAAAAAAGAGAAGACAACTAAGGAAAACTCCACAAAATTTATGATTCAAAAATATCGTATACTCCCTGTGCTAGGCAAGACTACCCAGAAGGATCACTTCACTACAACAGACATTCAGCTGAAATAGTGAAATGCTTTCTTCCACAGCTTAAGTTATCACTAGCTGTTAAAGACATGATAAAACCTAGTGTAGGGGTAGGTTAACTCCCACCTGCTGCTCCAGAGCCCAGTCACTTCAGAGACATCTGGTGCTAGCCACTGCCAGAATGAGAGACAGAATACCAGACCTGGGATAGACCCAGTCCAGCAACTGCTGCTTTCTCAGAAAACAACAGACTTGATAATTTGATATTAATAGCACAGCAAGAGTTCTATCCAGGGAAACTGAACTGTCAGTGAAAACAGACCTTGAGCATGTTTTGGTTTAGCTATTATCAGAAAAAGACTACTGCTGCAGAGATTTCCTCAAGTGTGATATTACTCCTGCTTTAGGTAATTCAGAAAGGAGTGTTGAGAGCAGATGAGAGGTGAGTAAAACAGTTTCAAAACTCATGAAATCAGAGTACACTTTACTTTTGTTGAAAAGAAACCACAAACTTCCAAAAGTTTATTTGTATTCCTTGACTCAAAATGTTCGTGGCTCTGTTATATACTAACAACCACTCACCTACAACATCAGAGAAACAAGAGAATGATTCTTCAATCCTCCCTGAACCAGCCAAATCAGTCAGTAACACCAGTAACTTACTTGTGTCTCTAACAGGTTGAATTATTCAGTATGGATAAATCATTGGGATGTTGCGAGTGAGAGGAATGACCAGATTAATTAAGACTACCATGAATTCATGTGGGAGTCTCAGTAGTGTAGAGCTAAGAAGATACAGAGTTATGGGAAACAGGAGTGGGCGATGCCAACAGACTAGAAAGGTTACTGTTCTGTGAGGCAGTAAAGCTAATTTTAGGGCATTTTCCATGATACCAGAAAACATCCCAGGTGCACAATACAAAAGAAGAGTGCAAATTCTGTCTGCCTTATTCAGATGCACCAAAAATGCTATGAAAGGATAAATTTCTTTATGTCAGATCAAGCATACTCTGCTTCAACAGGTATAAAGTATCACCATGAAACTCTACTGTGTGCTCTGCTTTATCCAATATAAACACTGATAAATTGATCACATGGATAAAATCACATTTATATTGTCAGATAATCTAACAATACACATTGTGTATTACTAAGCAAGGAACCAGGATGTTTAAAGACAGTAAATCACAAATCATCTCCCTATCAGTGTGCTCAAGGACCCTTTCCAGTCCCCAAAACAATCTTTGAAGCCTCTCAACTAGTCTGGTCTCCTTTACTTCAAAAGATTAACTCAAGTCACACACTCCCTTGTGTGTTTCTCCTATACTGATGTCTCTCTACCATATATATGGCTATATTAAATCCTCAGAATCAGAAGAAAATTACAACATAATATAGAAACACACAGTAAGGTCCTAAGTCACTGCCACTATCAGCAGGTACAAAACTGGCCAAGTGTGTCTCTGGCTGAGACTGGGTAAATCCCCGACAGCAAAGTCTAAGAGCCCCTTTACATTGCTGCTGTTTTCTAGCAGATTCCCTTCATTTCCTTGGGATCTCATTCTCCTTCCTATAGTGATGACTGAACTATATTTTGCCTCCCAAGGGAGAGCTGGATGCCTGTCACTCGAATTGCTTACAGCCAAGCTACTCAAAGCACATGAGAATATGCCGGGGGGAACAATACTGCATATGGTTTCTCAGCATTCCTGAGAGCTACAGACAGAAAGGGATTGATGGAGTCAAAGCCCTCCCTCCCACCACCCTTCAGTCCCACTCTTTGCTCCGGAGGGGTGTCTGACCCAGTGGGCTAATCAGCAAGGCACACACATTGGCGCACACAGATTTTCCCACACAGAAAGCCAAAACACTGGTTTTTCAAAGCATTACTTCAAGAGCTAGACACAAAAGGCCTACATGCTTTGGGCAATGGGAGTAAAGGCCCAGATTCCACCTTTTTAGAGGTGCTTAAGTGGTTTAAATTTCAGAAAGATGCTGTCCTCCATATGGAAAAGAAACCAGACCTCAAAGGGTATGAAGAGATAGTAGTAAAGTAGGAGGTTCATCCAAGAGATTTCCTTTAAGGGACTGACTCTCCTCACTACCAGCTTTTCAAGACAAGAACTCCTGAAAGTGCAAAAGGCTCATCCTGTCTATGAGGACAAGCTATGGCAAATTCCATCCCATTTCTTCATGGGCATCTACCAGCTGTGGCACAGAAACCACAGCCACGGGATCACCTACACAGTACATATCTGCTGTAATGTTTCATGTCACACGCTCAATTCTTGATTAAAAAACAATTTTATTTATTTATTCCTTTCAGAAACACTGTGATTACACAGAGCTGCAAAACTTAACTTTCAGGCTGCTTTTTCACTACCTACACTGATGCAATTGCTAAAATTAAAAGTCACTAGTAAAACAGCAAAAAATTTACCTGTAAAAACAGTAAAATGAAGAGCCTATCTGCCACGACAAAGTATTCCAAACACCAGAACAGTTCCTGAATTTCTTTCTCATGTCACTTAAAAAAAGGCAAAATAGTGATTAGACTTAGGACATTTTAATACCACCCATTGTTCTTCTGTTCTCTTGTCATGCACCCTTTAATAGTTTAGTTATGCTTTAAAATACAGATTTGTTGGAACATTGACTATTATCTCATTCAAAGTACCAATTCTCATATCACAGGGTCAAAAAGCTATTAATTCACAAAGGATTTGTATTTGCATTTAGTCACAGCTTCTTTGATAATAACTATATTAATAACAGGAAAGAAGAACTGACAGAATTCCAATTCAGTTCAAGTGCTAGAAGAGTCAACTTTATGAAAACTGTTTTCGAGGCAGTGAGGGGAGTGTCCCCACTGTCAAGCAACATTCTTTTCTGAAAGTCAAAACAAGATGCTCAATGCTTTCAAAAACATAATTCCTTAAAAACATGACTGCCTGCTTCTGTTGATAGATTTTTACATATTAATAATGCTAACATTATACTTCCTGAGAATACATAAAAATCAACAAAATGGTGTTTTTTATTATTCCAGTAAACATTCAACCAAGAGAGGGTTTGGGCTTATTTTCTGTTAAATTAGTCACATCCCTGAGCAATAACTCATCTGAAAAACCCCTTCATTTACAGCAGCTACTCACAGCACCATGATCACTTAAAACAGATGCAAGGCATCCAGTGTTGACATCTGAACAAAGCATCAAATATTAACTACAGTAAAAACACTTGATAACAACATGCACAGCTATTTTCATCAAGTGAAATGGAAGCATCAGCCCCTTCAAGTCAGCAAGCACGCCCCAGATATTTTGACAAGACTCATTCACAGCTTCATCACACAATCCCCTCTGATGACAGATACCTGCAGCAGTCACGACTGCAGCAAGCCAGGAGGGTACATCCCAGGATGTCTTGAGAGAAGCAGCAGGTGAGACACCACCAACATACCTTCAGCAATGTTTTGAGTTGCACAGGTATGATCTCCACTGTTCCCAGACACACTCAGGGCTCTCTTGTTTGGGGAAGAAGAGATTGGATTTTCCAGGCTCCCCCAGAAGGCAGTGGGGGATCCACTAGTGCTGAACCTTGCTCAGCCAGCTGCTCCACAAGCAGGTTGAGGTACCCAGACACAGGTTCCATTACTGCCATTTCTGAGTATTGTGCCTAGCATAAAGATTAAGTTTTGTGGCATGGTTATTCAATTGTTATTTAGGAAAAATAAAGAAAGGAAAAAGAAAGCCTGCCACACCAGCTTCTAACCACCAAGTTTGTCTGAACACCATCTCTTTTCTCAGTCCTCAGTAATTCAGCTTTGGAAGAGACTGCCCAAAGCCACTGTCCCTCGAAGATGTCCCCAAGAACAACGAATGCAAGTTCTGCCTGTGATAGGATGCCAGACTGAAAGCCCTTATGTAGAGATGAACACTGTATTTAGGAAAAAAAGAGGAGAGGCTATAAAACATGTTGGAGAAGAGAGAGCTCATCCCATTTTGGGCAGTTTAGAAATCTTTCCTGTCACAAGTGAGTGGCATGGTAAAAGAAAGCAGAAGCAATGTCACTGCAGGAGTTCATGCTGTATTTATGAGCTCTCTCTCTCTCTACGAAAGGCTGGATTCAGATCAACAAGTAACAAGACTGTTGACAGTAAATACAAGCCAGAAGTTATGTATACAGCAGATGTTACCAAATCCTCAGGTGTTAGTTCAGTTGTGTACAGATAAAACACAGCGGGCAGTTTAACCTGTAAATGGCAGTTCATTGAAGGGGCACAGACTAAGGAAAAACTGCTTCATCTTTTCAGCTTATGTGGTTGTTAACACATTAAAAACCTCTGTGCACCTGCCCTCAATGTAGCAGTATTCAATAGTTCCCCTGTTTTACATATAGGTAGTGATTCACTGCTTTGCTTTTCTGGTTTTGGACCCATATTTACTGCCCTGTAAAGTTGTATCCCACTCCACTTAATATGCCATATGTGCTCATTTTTGAGGGACATAGTCCAACACTGCACAAAATAACGCTTTCTTGGATAAATATGACAACAGAAAATATTTTACACTTCTGCTGAATTATTTGTAATGTGGGAAGAAGCAAACCTTTTCAATTGAAACTGATATTTTCAAGTTATAGCAATCAAGATCTGTAGCAATACAACTTTAAAAATAAAAGTCTTTTTAATGAAGTGTCTCAACAAAAGAATTACAATTAATTCTGCTTAGCAACTAGTCAACATCAAAAAACAGATGGTGAATTGGACAAGAGACCAAACATATGATCAAGCCTTTGAAATGCTATCAGTTAATTCCTTTCCTCTTCAGAGCACAAGCAGTAGAGACCATAAAGGTAAATAATATTTTTCCACCAACTAACACAGCAACAGCTCTGCCGTGTTAGGTCAAAGTTTACTCCTTGCTTTCATTGACAAAACCAGTCACAGAGACATTTTCTAGATAAATAATAATTGACCAGATAACTTCAGGATAATATTTTTTCCTAAAACAAATCTCTCAACTTTTCAAATTTCTAGTTAATTTTTGAATTTCAGCAAAAATAATTGAAGTCTCCCACATTTCCCAAATGTACCTTCCAAATGCTACCCTTAGCTACAGGCACATGGAAAAAGGAGAGGAAGCACATTTGGGTGCACACTGGGAATGCAGCTGGAGAACCATGCACGTGGGGTACTCTGCTGTACTCTCTAAGAAAATCCATTCACTTTATCTTAAGTTCTGGAAGAGACTCTGAATTCCTCCTTTATCTCCTTTGTTATGTCTTCAGTTTTCAAAAAAATTCAAATGCAGAAGACTCTGAAGTCCTTTTTACTCCTGTAGTTATAATGTAAACTGACCACCCTGCTGAAATGAGGAATGCGTTCCCATCCTAACTTAACATACATTCCCACTGAACAAAGGCTGTTTCTACAGTGCTTAGGTCACACCACAGAGAACTTTTTCTCACAGGAGGGAAAGTTTGCAACATAATAAGCACACAAGTTTATTCATACACATGCTAGGGACTTCATAACTCTAAAATACCGCAATTGTGCTACTGTGTGCTTCACACGACTGCACAGCCAATCACATTTTCCCTGGGAGAGCCAAATGTGTAAGATTATGGTCAAAACCTACTCAGTACTTCTACTGAGAATTCATTCTGGACTTCTGTCAGAAAGTATATTTAGTTACTGTGGAGCTCAAAAGGAATCTAGAAAAATAAGAGAGAGGAAACAATTTAGCTTTTTTTGCTTTTTTTTTTTTTTTAAATAGGAGAATTAGTTCCTTAGCTCTGAGGTAGTATTATGAATCCCAAAGCCACATTTCTAAAGTATTTCAGACTGGAAGATACTGAAGAGATTTTATGTGAATTAAGAATTTCAGACTTCCAAAGTATGGTCTTCTCCTAAATCTTCACACCTTTTGCTTCTACACAGGTCATCTAACAGATGCAAGTGACTTTTTCCAGACTTCCTCTTCTATTCCTTTTTCTCATAGCACAACCATTATAAAAAAAATCTAGCGAGTCCTGGTATCTCAGGTAAGCCCCATTTTCTTTGTTTCCCTGTACTACAAGCCCTATATAAACACTGCACCTTCTTAAAAACAAAATTGCAACAGAAAGAACACCTCAGCAGCTGTCACCAGACAAAACTGAAAGGGAAAACACCATTGCCAAACTGGAGTTCTCCTTCATCCATTACACTTGCACCAATTTGAAACTTTTTTCATAGTGAATACAAGGTGGATCTCCTCAGGAGACCCAAACTGAGCAGGACAATTGATGACCAGATTAAAGCGAGTAAAGGCAGAAGTCACAATCTTGGTTACATTGCATCACGGCAAAGCCACCAGAAATCTTTGTAACACTGGAGTGCAAGATTTTATTGGATCATCTGATGGGGAACAACTCAGTACAAAAAATGCCAAGAAAAGAAATACAATCACACTGAAACAGGCAAATGTAGGAAACAGTGAAGTGCAAACCACCAACCACAGCACATGGCAAACTCTCTCCCAACAGCTTCAGGTTCTAGACTAGTGGGAGCCAACAGTACTACAGAGTGAGGTGGAAGGAGGATTTTATTTCTAGTTCTCTTCCAATTCCTTCAATCACAGCAATCACATCCTTCTCCCACATTCTGATTTCAGCACACAGCAATCAACTGAATCTAATGGACAGGGTAAAAAGACAATTCAGTATTCAAGAATCTGTTACTTGCCAGCCAATAGGGTAATTCTACTACAGGGACAGAAGGGGAGATGAGAGGGGAAGGATGACAACCCAAGCTTTCTCTTCTGGCCTTAAAAGAAATGCAAATATCCTTAAACACTCACCGCCCTTATTAAGCTTGTCTCTCCTATCTGCAGATAACCCACTGCATTGAGGGAGACACTTGAGCCTGCAACTTCCAAGAAGTAGCAATCCACTCATCAGTTAGCCCTATCTGTGCCTGATGTGCTAATAGGCTATCAGAAAAAGCTGATAGGGCAAATGCAATAACACAAAACACTGTTATCAGCACCCAGGTCCCCAGCCACACCCCTCCCAAAGTATTTTCACAGCAAAGCAGGACTCCTTGAAACTCATGATCAAAAGGCCAGTGCACCCGTAGCCTAAGACATTCCTTAAAGCCAAAAAAGCAAAGCTGCAGGGACAATCTAAATCAGTGGTATCTCTACATATCTTAAAAATTTAGAGCCATCTGAAAAGCACTGGAAAATAAGCTTACTGCTTTAAAGGGGCCCATGCCAAGCACCAAGGAACAAGTGAATTTCAGCAGCATCATACAAAGCCAAATTTGGTCCCCAATTAAGAATACAAATGACAGCCTGGCACTTCTGGTCTTCCCTCACAGTGACTGATCAGCAAGACAGGGCACAGACTTTTTACCTCACTGATCATATTAGTACCGACAGCAAAGTTGTATTGAACTTGAGTCTTCTTAAATATCATGCACACAGTCCTTGTGCAATTTTCAGCCTCCTACACGGGTTAGTGAGCCAGCTAAGAGATAGATTCATTCTGTTTCACAGGAATTGCTCAAAATGTATTTTCCAAATAAGACAACAGAATCCTGCAGGACCTCTAAAGGGCCAGCCTTGAAAGAAATCCTCAAAACATTTGTTAGCATTACATACTCAATAGGGCTCTGCAGGCAAAGTATAATTTAACACAAATATGTATCTCAACTGTGCCAGTTCTCAGAGGATGGTGTGGCTTCACTGATGTCTGCAGGTTTACACAAATGTGCAATTCTGACACAAACATACTTTGTTCTTTCAAGCCTGAATGCAATATGCTAGCTGAAACACCCATTGTTTGTAGAAGCTCTTCCCGAAAAAGATAAATACAATTTCACTCAAGTGAATGAGGTGACTGGATTCATGCCAGAACTAGGACAAATGTTTTTTGATAACACTCAATCTAAGCCTCTCCTTCCTCAACAGATTAAAACCAGAAGCATATGAAAAATCCCACAGTGTTCCCAATCCAAAATTCAGTATTTTGCTCATTTGTTTTTTTCCTTATCCTGTCTTTAGAGGGAAATTCAGATCTATTCACTGGGTGCACACCAACAATCTGGGCATAGTCAACTCAGTAATAATTGAAAAATTAGATATACCTTTACCTAGTCTTCTCTACTGACAGGGAAAATTTATTTCAGTGTTTATGCTTCTAATATAACTGACAGTTACTGATATTACTTCAGATCAGCACACTTTTCCTTTAGCTTTTATACTGCCACGTTTAGCTTTATGAAGCTTAATTTATAAACTTCACCCTGATGCAGCTGTGATGAAGACAGCAGCCTCATACTCACCAAATTTCCACCAATGTGTTTATTTTTCCCCTTGTCTCAAAACTAGAATGTGTGTGCTAAATTTCTAGCATTTTCTGAATCATGCTTCTAGTGTAGCGACTATTAAGGATGTTTCTTCCAAAGTTTTGCACAGGAAGCAAAACTTTCCCCCCTATTTTCTCAAGAATCCAACTTCAGAGGATTTTGATTTCTAAAAGAGAATTATTTACAGCTGTCAAAAAGTCAAAACCGTCAAGCATTTATTTTACAAACTCCAAGCAAGGCAACGTTTTTGAACACTGTTCTTGGGAGACTGCTTTCTATTGAGGAAAGCTACACTTTGGGCTCACACATCTATTCTTAGAGCTCCTGAATATCAACTACAAACTTTTCCCAAAACAGATAGGATGTTGGAGGCTGGTCCCATCACATAAACCCATGCAGGAGCCACCCCACAAGTAACTGAAAAATCCTTAGGATAATTACAGCAGCTTTAAGTGGGTTAGAGACATTGTCTCTGCCTCTTGGAGCAGTTTTTTCTAGACTACTGGGAGCATCAGAAACCCTTCAGAAAACATGCAAGTCCTTCACTACACAGAACAGACGAGGAAAGATTGACAGCTAATGCTATTGCCACATTAGCAGCCTTTCTGAAAAGAAACAACCAGTTTCCCTCCCACCAAATTTTCCTTGTTAGCAGAGAAAAAGAACCGAAGACTGCGTTTAAAGCATAAGACCACATCGGGACAGTTTCTGGGGGTTTCGTTCGGTTTGCCGAGTTTTTTTGAGCCACAGAAGAAGCGGTGGCACCTCCCGAAGCAGCAGACGCTGGACACTGCGCAAGAAGTGAGAGCGGCCCCGTGTCCCAGGTTTCGTGTCCCATGTCCCGTGTCCCGTGTCCCCGGTTCCGTGTCCCGTGTCCCATGTCCCGCTCCCCGTCCCGCGGGCTGCGCGCACCCGCCGCCGCCAGGGAAGGACAGGACAGCACAGCTCCCCCGACACCTCTGAGGGAAGGGAGTTACCTCTGGGCTCCTGACGGCAGCCTTTGCAGGAGCACAGCCCCATGGCAGGTGGCAGCGTCCCCAGCCAGCCCGCTCCCTGCCAGGCGGGGCCGCCTCCAGCATCCCTGGCAGCGGGGCGGGCAGCCGGGCAAGGGCTCCCGGCGCCGACGCAGGGGCAGCGGCAGGTTGGTGCCCTGGAGCTCCCCCGCCTTTGTCGCCCGTATTTCCAGCCGGTCTCGAGGCAGAACTCGGCGCTTCACGGCTCCCTGCCCCTTAAACCGCGCTGGCTTATTAATTATAGTCGCCCCTTTGAAGGAATGAGAGCCACCGGAGCCTGCTTTTGCGAGAGGCTCTCTGATGGCCAGAGGGCAACAGACACCCAAAGTAAACCTTCAGCATGCATAAAAAGATACCAGAAAAATTATTTCACCACTTGCAAAATTCTCTGAGGACAAGACAGGGTGATATGGTATCCCCCCCCACATCACAAAAATAAACACTTCACACCATCTATCAGTCTCCACAGAGATACTGAGTGTTGCAGGGACCTTGCATTCTTGCAAAGGTCAGCACTGCTCTAGCAATATTCAAAAGGCTTGTTTACACACTCACTTTTAATTGCATTAACCTAACTGAGTCACAGCCACAAAGACAAGATAAGCATTTTGTTTTGGGGTAAGGAAAGAACAACATGCCTAGAACAGATGTTTGCTGGATCTCTGATCACTCTGAGCTTGTTCTCCAGACCCTGCAGCACTTCGCTCACTGCAGCAGGGACCCTGCTTTTTGAAGCCCCACTGCCCAGGGGCAACAATGCCCGGAGCACTGCAGCAGAGTTGCAGTTTGTTTCACACACCAGCTCACAGGCAAACTGGCTGCCTTTGCAAAGCTCAAGAGTTGGATGTCACAGGAAAGCAACTGAATGATAAAGTCTTTTCCAGGCTGAACACTACAGAATAACGTACTCTTTGATAGCAGTGTGCAATGGACAAAAATTACCGTTTCGGTGGGAGGGAAGAAAACTAGACAAATAGAGGTTTGGGGGTGGGGGAGGTAACAAGGTGCTACATCTTTCAATACAGTTAAAATACCAGAAACAGCCTGAACCCAAGACCCAATAACAATCTGCAGTTCCAGCTCCCAGTACATATTTCAGCGTGAACTTGAACTA
The DNA here is from genome assembly GCA_013397245.1 of Thryothorus ludovicianus. Lineage (NCBI taxonomy): Eukaryota > Metazoa > Chordata > Aves > Passeriformes > Certhiidae > Thryothorus > Thryothorus ludovicianus. The sequence goes on along the minus strand of VZTB01011431.1, from coordinate 203,810 downwards.
AAGTTCTTCAGAAAGGATTTCCAGGAGAGAAAATTAATAACCTAAAGGGTAGATGTCTACCAGGTTAAAAAAAAAAAAAAGTCTACAGTAATGTTCTACAGAGAGGTCCTTCTGCAGAGTATTCAGCTGTTAACTGCACACTTGAGCAATCCCAGAGTATGAGCATTCATTAGTTAGCACAAAAAAACCAAAACAAAACCAAATCTCACACAGCATAGAAGATGGGCAGGACAGGAAAATTTTCCCACCACCACCACATATACTAGAAGAAATTCAAGATATTCCTGCAAGAGAACCGAAGGAAATTCAGTATTCTGGCTTTGCTGGTACCAACTTGTTCCTCTTGGGTAGATGTGTGAGAATTCATCTCAGTTGTTTTGTTGAGCCTCTAGACTCATCAGACAGTGCCAATAGCTGACAGCTGCTTAGAAATCCATCTCTAGTACAAAGCCCTCCCTTGCCCTTGTAAAGCAGCAGATACTTCCCTTTCTTCTTGGCTAGAGAGTGATCTGATCTCACGGAAGAGGCACATAAACCACCTGCCTGAGGGGCTGGACAATCTTCTGGCAACACTCCTCCACTTCATTTTAAAGCAAACCCGGGGAGGGGTTTAAAGCCCCCAGCACGGGGAAGCTTTCCAGGCTCTGGAAAAGCCAAAGTGTTTACTGATGGCACTGTCAGAGCAGTGGTAGTTAAAAGATAGAGAAAGCACCCACCTCCTCTCCAGCTGTTCCAGCCTGGCAGCCAAGTCAGCCCCATGGGAAAGGTACAAGATGCTTTATGTCAGAGAATCCCCCAGACTACCTAGAAGTTACTGAAACTTAAATATTTCAGAAGTTTTAGAACTATTGTGTCCATCACTTCACATGGGCAGACAGAGGCTGATGAGAGGTTTGGCACACGTGCTTGGTTCAGACAATCAACCTGAGAGTTTCAACAAAGCATTTCAAGAATATTTTCATTTTTTTGTTTCTATTACGGAAACATCACAGTTTTAAACTCTCCCTATTTTCACAAAATATTTGCAAAACTGCCAAAAAGTTTGTCTTACCTTTTGATTAAGTGACATTGCCTAAAGGAATTAAATGGTCCCAGATGAAAACAGCTGAGAGTCATTTACTGCAATGACCATCACTATATATTTAAAATAACAAGGTGCATTGACTGCAAGAGGAAGGCAGAACCTCTGACATCTTTACCATGTAGACATAGTGTGACATTACCCAGAAGTATCACTGAACAAAAGAACACTTAGTCCTTCCCTCACTTTTGCTCCAGATTGCAAAAATTACAGTGAAGGTCAGCAATAAAATAAGTCAATATTGACAGCTTTCAGAAAGCTATCCAAAGCTTGCATATAAATGAACCATCCATGCTTTGAGTTTCACAGCAAAATACAAATTTAATCCAAAACAAAGCAACAGTAAAAAAAAGATTCATTTAAGAAAATTCTTGGTGACTCTGATATATACTTGTGTCAGTCTTGAATGTGAAAAGATTTGAAAAAAATACACTCAGAAAAGACAAAACACTCAGGGAAAAAAATTATAGCTAAAGAGTTGTTCATTGAAAATTCAACCAAAAAAAGTGTTAGTGTAGATCTGATTCAATAAAGACCCCTAATATCTAGGAAACTAAAATACTATAACCACTACCAACCACCTCTTTTATAATCTGAAGAATCCATATAAATAATAAAGACCAGGACATTCATGCTCTACATACTTTCAATGCACTTTGCAGACCATTTGTCTTTTTAACTTCAGAGGGCACTCATTAAGTTTCCTAAAATTTTAAGCCAACACGTATCTGTTGTCAAACATCCTGCCAGTCCAAATCCTGCCAGACAGAATGAGCTAGCAGGGGCTCAGGCCAGCAGAGGACATGCATACAAACCAGATACCATTTTTTGGCAGGGGGGAGAGGGGTGGTACAGTCAAGATTAAAACAAAACAAAACAAAAACTTTGAGATAACTGAGTAATGTTTGGGAGATGCAGAAGTCAGATGTCTAGATCTGTCATCCCATGGGAAATTCAAGATTCTTTAATGGCTAAACCACATTTAGTTTCTCCTCTGAATGCAGTCAGGCCCAGGCAGATCATCTCAGCAGCCAGCTAATGAAGGTAAGAGTGCAGAACTGCCACTCAAATATTTTGCCTAAATAAAGGCAACCCTAGAAACTCTCATCCTGGACCCTAGCATGTTGATTGATTGCTATTAGGTACAAGGTCTGACACAACCTGAAGGGTAGGAAGGCTCAACACAAGATTAATATATTAAAGACAGCCAAACCTGTCAGGGTCAAATAAAATTGAGATTTTATATATAGTTTAATATTACATAAAATGCATTTATATTCACATGCAGCAAAAATTTCAAGAAGGCATTAGCCTTTTCATGCAGTAGGAAAGGTGGATATGCTTGCGCTTTTCCAGCAACAAAACCCACTCACTCTGCAGTAGGATTCTTTTGAGACTCATTTCTGTTCATGCACACAGGTCAGTCTGCAGAGCAGGAGCTGTTCAAGGTGGGGTTTCTGTGATTCTTAACAATTTGACCTTTTAGACCTAGAGTCAACCATGCATGTCTTCTCTTTAAACAGCACACACCAACTTTACACTAGGGTTTACAAAATCAGGAGCCCAGAGGTCAATGTCTAAATTTGGATTTCAAATACTAAACCATTAGGCTGATCTTTCAGAAACTCCAAGGACTTAACAGATCCCTGTAAAATGAATGGGTGCAGACTGTCCTAAGGTTTTTTGAATAATGCATCTACTTTGCACTTTTTTTTTTCTCCAGCCATAGCTCTTGGCTCCACCATCTGAAATTCTTGATTTAAAGTTTACATCCCCTCTCATTTCTTAAGAAATGCAGTAGTGTATTTCCTGCCACTGAAAAGGAAAGCCAGCTGCTAAACACTGCTGTGTGAATAATGAGCTCTTACATTTCTGGACAATGCTAAATATATGGAAGCCAGAAGTAAAAATTTCAGTTTTAGTTAAACCAACCACTTAAATTCTGGGGTAAAAAAGACTCTAGCCAAGTAAATTTTTAAAAATTTCAGGATGTCAGAGGAATATGTTATTCTATACTTCAATCATTTATCCCAGACACGACAGAGTACTAGTGGCTGAAGGTATTTATTAATCATTCCTTTACTGGGAGACAAATTGTTTTTGTGATTCCCAACTATGTCAGAGTTACATCTCTGGAACTGGGCAAGCATTCATTTTGGAAGCTTTTTTAGACATAAGGACAGGACTACACAGCTTTGGGGGTTTTCCTCACCATTCCCTCCTCCCTGAAAGGCACAAACTTGTCTGAAAAACACAAATGTCACCACCACCTTGCATCATTACTATTAAACAGGTGGGCTTCATAGGGAATGGACCCAAACCAGCCAGAATGAAACGTGCGCTTGTGAAAAGTTCACAGTTTATACTACTACTCATGCTCAAAATTTAGAAGAATGCGTTAGCATTTTCAAGCTTGGCCAATAAAAGTTTGTTTTGTCTGATCTATAAAATCATTTATACTATGATCTTCTCCATATCAATCAAATAATCTGTAAGTCAGGGCAAATTATAGACTTCCTCTTCAAAATTTAAAGCCTTTGTAAAATGAAGTTTACTTTCTAAGCCAGATTCCTATTCCTAGGATTTCCAAAATAGATGGTGAAGCAAGTAGAAGTGGGAACACTATGACTCTCCACAGATTTCCCAATAGCCATTGGACTCAGAAGAAAGAAAAGGCTATTCTGGCAAGGTAGTAACAGAGCTAGAAGAGTACATTTCAACCATTCTTAGTTCATACATATCTAAATATCCTAACTCCCTTAAAGACCTTCTACATTTCTTATAAGAGCCTGAAATGATAAAGTGAATTTTCTAGCCTAGAATTTATTAATAATGTGACATGCTACCTCCCCTAAGGTTTTCCTGTAAGAGCAGAGCAATGTAAATCATCCTCACCCTTTCAAACCCCAGTCTTCATCATCCCAAGCCCTCCATAACATACTTCTAGAATGTTTAATATAAACTGCAAAGGAAATGTTTTTGGAAACTTCAGTTCTCTGGGCTCTTAAGATCTGAAAAATAACCTGCTGAGAGAAGAATTAGACCTTCATCATTTAAAGGAACAATTTCTATTTCATCTATTCTTCATAGAAGACATTAGCACAGAAAACATGAGTTCAATGTAGGTATATCACCAAACTGTAAGAGAGACAGCATTAAAGTACACGTTATATTCACAGATTGCCTTGCCCCAAGTGATCTGAAACACATTCCTGTTAACCAGAATAGGCTAAGTTTACAATGGAGCACAGCTCTGCTCAGAAAAGGCTCACAGGCTTAAAAAAAGAAAAAAGGAAAGGATCAAAAGCCATATGTTCTCTCAAGAATAACATTTCAAAATATCTGGCCTTGTCCTAAAGAATTTTTAGTCCAGAAAGAGTCAAAAGATACTGAATTTATAAAAAGTTCTCCTGATTTGACTACATCCATTGCTTTCTCTTCTCCCTCCAATCACTGTAATCCCAAGAGAAATTCAGTCATACCATCTGACACTCCTATGACAATAATTTTCACTGGCATTTGGACATTTTTCCATATAATAGCTATATTTTAGGATATTCACAGGTGTCCACCTTCTTTGCTTTCTCCTTTAAATAATGAATCTGCAGCCTAAAGCACTTATGAATTGCAAAAAGGAATTACTTGAATTCTGATAAATCCAAAATCTTAAAGAGTTTTAGGTGCAAGCATTAACTAATGAAGAAAGCTTGGTTGGAAATTCCAATACAGTCACTGTGTGCTCGAGAGTACATCCCCAGGTTTTCACTTTGAGGGCATTAGCAAGCTCTTGGGCCTCCGGTGTTGAAGTACTGAGGGAATACAAAAAAATCCCAGAATAGTCAAGCCTTACACATGGACAAAGGCCCCTTTTGCAGCTGGCAAAGCTGACATGGTTACTGTCCCATTATTGCCAGCAGAAGGGCAGTGCTGACTGGAGTGCTGGCACAGCTCTCAGCAGCAGGTAGGCACACTGCCTGACATCAGCAATTCCTGCCTGGAACTGCCAGGGACCCACAGCTGCTCTTGTAGTGTTCACACCAGCCTAGAGCCCAAAGGGGAAGATCAGCTAAGCACACAGATTAGAAGAAGCAGATTTACTGCAAATACCTGAAGGCACCTTGCTGCCCTTAGCACTTTAAAATGCAGTAAAAGGAACCCTTTCCTAACAGATCCCAATGTACACAGAGAGCAGACAGCCTACTATTAATGTACGCAAGCCTTTGCACTTACTGACTTCAAAGAATCCTTGCTCCTAGAAGAGAGAGCAGGATCTGCTTCGGCTCACAGAGAGACAACTCTTCACTGACTGCAGAACTTAAAGCCAATGGCATAAAGGTCTGAGCTTGATAAAAAAAAAATTTGGACTCCTGTAGGGGAGGATGTCTTGCTGAAGGTGATTAAGAAATAACTCCTTGTGTGTAGCATAGTATTTTCACTGAAGTAACCAAGACCAAAGCAGAGCCCTGTGCTGACGCTGGCATTAAAATTGAAGGCAAAATTGTACTTTCCAAGAGGAAACAGCTGTAACCTCAAAACACTAACTAAGGGAGAACACTGAATTTCTTCTTGCTGGTCTTCCTCAATCCTTACATATCCCCTTCAGTAAGACCCTACAGGCCCACAGTCATAATTCTGACACCTTTCACAGACCTCCATCAGCTTCAGAACCAGGGCTGAGGTGATAATATTTCTCTTACCAAGTATGATCATAAGCACAGTATTTCCATTTGTACTAACTTCCTGTATTCTCTGCTGTGATGTGTTTGGGTCACGTTTGGGCTAAATAAAGGCAAGATGTCTACTTTCATGTTCTAGTGTATTGTGTGACATGACACTTATGATCTGTGCCCAAGACCTATAAAGGACACAGGGTTAAAAAAGGGGGGCTGAAGCCCGGTCTGTCCACTCAAAGCTGACCAGAATTAACTTACTCTGGAAAATATCTTCTGCTGAACCCTTCCAGAAGACATCATTTTGAACCTCTGATTCATATACAAACCACATGCTGTAAAAGCAGAGCCTTTATGGTCCCTGTGGAGCAGAAGGATTCTCACACAATAGCGACCTTTGCAGACACTTCTCTTTGTGTTAAAAAAGTAATCTTTCTCCCCATTTCACTATTCTGCTAGTACAGGCTGTCTTTTGACACTATTATACTGGAACAGAATTACTAATGCAGACAAGGCTCTTCATCTCTCAAGTTATCCGTTGTCACAGTGCTTATAAACCTTCATAGTAAAATACACAACCCAAAATTCAGGGAAGCACCACAGTTTGCACAGTTATCCTTCAATGCAAAACAATACATGGTCAGTTGTAATGGTCTCTCCCTATTGTCTTATACACAATCCCTTTCAACACTGTATACTTTTGATTTCACAGCTCTTTTCTTTGTTATCTCAAATTCCTCCTGCCCTTTCCCCCAAGTTTTCATGTCTGACGGTGGTTAAAAACAAATCCCAGAACTAGTAAGAGTGCTTTAGGACTCCAGAATGATACATAACATCTTTAATACCACATGGAAAGGGGTATCAACATCTTAAGTGGATTTCACTTAGATGAGCAATGGACTCTAGTTAAGATTCAAAGGGAGACTTTGAAAGAATGTGTCTTTACAGGCCTGCACACCTGCTAGAACAGAGACAGAAGACACTAACTTTGATAAACATTTAAAGTCTGTCAAAAGAAAAAGCTCTATAATGACCAATGACCTGAACTTCGGCTTCCTAATGGAAGAAATCACATTCATTTCAATTAGAGTGCTTGAAAAGAATTAGGAATATTAAGCTCATCAGAATGTACTACACTATACAGACCACAGTCCTGACCCCAGCTGCCTCACTGCCATAGGGAACAGTACCTTGAGCAGAGCCCCTGCAGTGACTACTGTAGAGACATTGTGAAGCTTAGCATGAACTTTACGTAATAAAAGTTGTTGCAATGCTAGTAAATTCAACATAGATTAGCCACACTGCCATAAGTGTACTGAGCACTCATGCATTCCTCACAGTGAAACTACACCTGGATAACTAGCACAGGGAGTTAAATCCACTCCCAGTAAAAAAAAAACAAAACCACCACCACTCCCCTCAAAAAAACAAACAAACCACAAAAAAAACCCCAGAACAAACAAACAACCCCCC